>CM050170.1:109887091-109996478 GCA_027410445.1 Discoglossus pictus | reverse complement strand
CTTGCGGGCTCGCACATCGAGCCCGCCTTAAGTGCAGCCCTCGCAAAGCCAAAGGCACTCCTTACGCTGGTCATCACTACAGATCAAAAAAAAATCTCAACTATACAATTCACAATGCGAGACCTGTAACAGTTTGAAAAAATTGCAACGGAAAACAGGACTAATAATACGAAGTTAACGGCTGAACCGCGCACATCCAAAAACACGCACAAAATAATAAAAAATACATCACACACAGTACGGGAGGGACTGCCAAGACATCTGGGAGTGAGGTTGCACGCAAATTTAAACCGATTTTGCCGAGTTTCGCCACTCGAAAACCGCCTAAGCGGCAAAAAGAAGAAAACGGGGCTACACGACCCATAACCACACATAACACCGACAGGCACATAAGACTTTTACCCAGGAACGTACGAGGTACAAAATACACTATTATAGGAAGTACGGAAAATGCTCCAGGACCCCGTAACACGTACACACTCTCCACCATTTTACAACACAAACTTGCAACTAATAACATTACCATTCTAAAATGCCGCTTTACCCAACTAAAAAAAATGGTTTAGCCTCGCGCACGCAGCCTATTTACACTGCACACTTGCCACATTGCTGACACTTTCTCCTCAGGTCAGCAACAGTCAAAATGTACATTGTATGCTGCAGGTAAATCAAAAGAGATTGTTAACTCTTCGGCATATTGATTGCTGGATATATTAATTACAAATAGGTAGAGTATATTAATTAATTAAATAATAAATGATTATAAAAAAAAAAATATATATATATATATATACAACAAAAATAGGAGAGGCTCGCAATGAGCGCCAAAGGCGCTCAGCGTCTGGCTCACAGTCAGCGCACAGGGTGCTCAGAGGAGGAAAAGTCCACAAGGGGAGAGGCTCGCAATGAGCCCCAAAGGTGCTCAGCGCGTGGCTTGCAATGAAGGTGCTCAGTCCAACAAAAGTACACCAAGGGAGAGGATCGCAATGAGCGCCGAAGGTACTCGGAGGACCAAAAGCCTTACATTGTGTGGCAAACAGCATTACCTGCGTTACAATTTTATGACCGTCATGTTTTTGAAGGGCAATTCGCTAGTATATAATACACAGGACACCACAGAGTGGGGTACAGTATGTAGAGTATATATTATATATAGGATAGGGGAGTCACCACAGAGTGGGGTACAATATGTATATATGTAGGGAGAGTTTATATTATATACAGGATAGGGGAGTCACCACAGAGTGGGGTACAATATGTATATATGTAGGGAGAGTTTATATTATATACAGGATAGGGGAGTCACCACAGAGTGAGGTCCAGTATGTATGTATGGAGAGTATATATTATATACAGGATAGGGGAGTCACCACAGAGTGAGGTCCAGTATGTTTGTATGGAGAGTATAATATACAGGATAGGGGAGTCACCAAAGAGTTGGGGTACAGTATGTATATATGTATGGAGAGTGTATATTATATACAGGATAGGGGAGTCAGCACAGTGGGGTACTGTATAAATGTATGGAGAATATATATTTGTCAAGATTTTATTGGGCTTATTGTAACCAGGCTTTTTTGAGGCATTGGCGCAGTATAGTCTTCTTTCTGGCAACTCAACCATGCAGCTCATTTTTGTTCAAGTATGATCGTATTGTGCTCCTTGAAACAACAGCACCGTCTTTTTCCAGAGCAGCCTGTATTTCTCCTGAGGTTACCTGTGGGGTTTTCTTTGTATTCAGAACAATTCTTCTGGCAGTTGTGGCTGAAATGTTTCTTGGTGTACCTGGCTTGATTTCATGAGTGTGTGTATATGAGTCAAAACAGAGTGGGGTACAGGACATTTATTTATGGAGATTATATATTACTAGCGACTTGCCCGTCAAAAATGACTGCAAAACAATTTGAAGCCCGGCAATGCTGTTTGCCACACAATGCGCCTTTGGCGCTCATCACAGGCCTCGCAATGAACACCGGCGCTCATTGCGAGTGTCCCCACTCCCTCCCCTGTTTCTCTTTCCACCCTCTCGGTCATTGCAGTCAGTGTCAAACCCGTAGCTTTCGGGCCTTGCAATGAGCGCCTTTGGAGCTCATTGCGCATGCGCAAGCCTGTAACTTTTAACATAGCATTACCTCACAATTACAACAACTATATATGTGATATATAATATAGTGGTGTTGCCACAGGGTGAGGTATAGTGTGTGTGTGTGTCATATATTAATATACAGGATAGGGGAGTCACAACAAAGTGGGGTAAATGACATATATATAATATATATATATATATATATATATATATATATATATGTATATGCATGGAGAGCATATATAAACAAAGAGATTTGTGGAGTGATCCCAGGGTGGGATACGGCACGTAAATATGTCTGGAGAGTATTATTAATTTACAGTATAGGGGAGCCACCACATAGTGGGGTACAGGACGAATATATGTATGGAGAGTATATAATATACAGAATAGGGGACTCGCCCAGAGTTGGGTACAAGACGTATATATTAATAGACTGTATAGGGGAGTCATCACAGTGTGGTACAGCACATATACAAATATGTGTATAGAGAGTATATATTAATATAAATAATAGTGGAGCGACCACAGAGTGGAGTACAATATATATATTTATGTACGTATGTAGAGCTAGATAGGCGAGTACAGAATATACATTTATATCAGGACAGGTGCATTAGGCGGCCAAGGATACAGTATATAAATATGTAGCAAGGAAGGACACTGGGAAGAGTATATTCTGCTACAATGTAAAGTAGTAAGTGTACAGCCTGTATAACAGTGTAAATTTGCTGTCCCCTTAAAATAACTCAACACATAGCCATAAATGTCTAAACCGTTGGCAACAAAAGTGAGTACACCCCTAAGTGGAAATGTCCAAATTGGGCCCAAAGTGTCAATATTTTGTGTGGCCACCATTATTATCCAGCACTGCCTTAAACCTCATGGGCATGGAGTTCACCAGAGCTCCACAGGTTGCCACTAGAGTACTCTTCCATGATGACATCACGGAGCTGGTGGATGTTAGAGACCTTGCACTGCCCCTTTTGAGGATGCCCCACAGATGCTCACTGGGGTTTAGGTCCGGGGACATGCTTGGCCAGTCCATCACCTTTAACTTCAGCTTCTTTAGCGAGGCAGTGGTCATCTTGGAGGTGTGTTTGGGATCCTTATCATGTTGGAATACTGCCCTGCGGCCCAGTCTCCAAAGGGAGGGGATCATGCTCTGCTTCAGTATGTCAGCAAATTGAAGGGACAGCAAATTGACACTATTCTACAGGCTGTACACTTACTACTTTACATTGTAGCAGAGTGTCATTTCTTCAGTGTTGTCACATGATAAGATATAATAAAATATGCTCAAAAATGTGAGGGTTTGTACTCCCCTTTTGTATATGTCTAGAGAAGCAAATTGTGAAAGACGTAGACATGGGAGCAAGACAGGGAGAAGAGAGGTCCCAGACAGGAGAATTCTCCAGGACCATAGGTGTGAGAAACAGACCCACTAAGTTATGAGGAAGATTTTGTAATCAGATGTCAGGGGTTCCAGAAAAGATAGGGTGTACACTATGGAAAACATATAGGAATCCGTTTTGTGTTGGTTACATCATCAGAGCTATCAGTGGCGGAGGAGGTAACAGGGAAAGGTCGGTTGTCAGTCAGATAATTGGATCAGATTGACATGGACATCACACCACTTCCCCCATAATTACCCAGAGGTAGTTAGTTTGCATTAAGGGATGTAGGACAATGTCAGATACCTTGGTGTTACCTTTTTTCTGTAGTGTAATAAATGCTGTGTCGTACATTTCATTAAAAAATGTTTTTTTTCTCGTTTTCAGATTTTAGGAGTTGGTACCCAGATATGACTTCCAAAGCCATCCGTTGTCTCCTGGCTGGTTCCTGTGTCCCATCAAGGAGTGGAAGTTACCCCTTGTAATGATCCAGTTCGAACGGTCTACAAGAAAAGTTGTTTTATGGGGAGACAAAATAGTTTCCTCCTGAGTGGCCTCCTCGAAGATTCTGTGCATGGGGCAGCAGTGTCAAGCCACACCTTGGCAGATGTTAATGTGGGCAGGATGAGTGCAGTAGCATAATGATGGCTCGAAAACAAGATGTGCGAGTGCCCACCTATAGTGTCAGTGTGGTGGGCCTGTCCGGCACAGAGAAAGAAAAGGGCCAATGCGGTATTGGGAAGTCATGTCTATGCAACCGCTTTGTGCGCCCTAGCGCTGATGACTTTCACCTGGACCACACATCCGTCCTGAGCACCAGCGATTTTGGAGGCCGTGTGGTGAACAATGACCACTTCCTTTACTGGGGAGATGTGGGGCGGGTACTGGAGGACTGTGTTGAATGCAAAATGCATGTAGTTGAGCAGACAGAATTTATAGATGACCAAACCTTCCAGCCTCATCGCAGCACTGCCCTGCAGCCTTACATCAAACGTGCCGCCTCCAGCAAGCTCGCCTCTGCCGAGAAGCTCATGTACTTCTGCACTGACCAGCTTGGTCTAGAACAGGACTTTGAGCAGAAGCAAATGCCGGAGGGCAAGCTGGTGCTTGATGGTTTCCTCCTGTGTGTAGACGTCAGCCGTGGTATGAACAGGAACTTTGATGACCAGCTCAAGTTTGTGTCTAACTTGTACACTCAGCTGGCCAAGACAAAGAAACCTATAGTCCTGGTTCTGACAAAATGTGATGAAGGTGTTGAGCGATACATTAGAGATGCTCACGGCTTTGCACTCAACAAGAAAAACCTGCAGGTGGTGGAGACTTCAGCCCGATCTAATGTCAATGTGGATCTGGCTTTCACTGCTTTGGTGCAGCTGATTGACAAGAGTCGTGGCAAGTCCAAGATTATCCCTTACTTTGAGGCACTGAAACAGCAGAGTCAACAAATCGCAGCTGCAAAGGACAAATATGAATGGCTGGTGGGACGTGTGGTGAAGTCTCACAATGAGACATGGCCTAAGAGTATGCTACGAATGCAAAGCTGCAGCGAGTACCAAGACTATGTGTACCTGGAAGGCACTGATAAGGCAAAGAAGTTGTTCCTGCAGCATGTACAGCGTCTGAAATTGGATCACATAGATCGGCGTCGCAAGGTTTATCACTCTGTCTTGCCACGAGCCCTAGATGCTCTAGTACCTGACCTTGAAGAAATAGACAACCTGAACTGGACTAAGGTGGCCAAGTTGTTAGAGACTAAAATTGATTTCCCTCAATGGTTTGTGGTCCTAGATGATCCACCATGGGATATGACCAAACACATAGACAACATGGAGGATGAACGCATACCTTATGACCTGACAGAGACAATGGCAGCAGCAGAAATATATGCTGTTCATTTAGAGAAACTGAGGAATGCTAGAAAGAAGGCAGAGATGAGGAAGTCCTTTAAGGAAAACCTTAGCATGTCCCCTTTCATTACACCTGGAAAGCCTTGGGAGGAAGCACGCAGTTTTATTATGAGTGAAGAGTTTTACCAATGGCTGGAGGAACCTGTTTACCTGGAAATCTACAGCAGACACCAAAAGGAGATCATTGATAAAGCCAAGGAGGACTTCCAGGAACTCCTCCTAGAATATTCAGAGTTGTTCTATGAGCTGGAGCTGGATGCCAAACCAAGCAAAGAAAAGATGGGAGTGATTCAAGAAGTTTTGGGTGAGGAGCAGCGCTTCAAAGCTCTACAAAAGCTGCAGGCAGAGCGTGATGCCCTTATTCTCAAACACATTCACTTTGTCTATCACCCAACCAAGGACACCTGCCCTAGTAACCCCTTCTGTATGGACACAAAGATTGAACAACTGCTCAGCTCTAAATGCACACCATACGACCGACTCCATAAGGATCCTAATGTAGACAGAATCAATTTGGTGATCCTTGGCAAGGATGGGCTAGCTCGAGAGCTTGCTAACGAGATCCGGGCCCTCTGCACTAATGATGACAAGTATGTGATTGATGGAAAAATGTATGAACTCTCTCTTCGTCCTATTGAGGGCAATGTACGTCTCCCTGTCAATTCCTTTCAGACATCTACCTTTAATCCACATGGCTGCCTCTGCCTATACAATTCAAAGGAATCCTTGTCTTACGTGGTGGAGAGTATTGAGAAAAGCCGTGAATCTAGCCTAGGTAGAAAGGAAAATCACTTACTACATTTGCCTCTCACTTTGATTCTGGTCAATAGGAGAGGGGACACGAGTGGAGAGACTGCACACAGCCTCATCCAGCAAGGCCAGCAAATTTCAAGCAAGCTGCAGTGTGTATTTTTGGACGCAGCTTCCACTGGGTTAGGCTATGGTCGCAATATCAATGAAAAGCAGATAAGCCAGATTCTCCGTGGACTTCTTGATTCCAAAAGGAACCTGAACCTTATTGGTTCCACTCCAAGTATTAAGGACCTGACTGACTGTGACCTGCGTATTGTTATGTGTCTGATGTGTGGGGATCTTTTTAACATGGAGGAGGTACTAAGTGCTTTAAAACCTCACACGTATAGGCCGTCGCAATGTGGGATTGGCGGCTCTGTGCTACTGGATCTGCCTGTTGGAAGTCAGAAGCGCCGCCTTGAGCTGCTTGTCCTTTCCTATCATGCATCTTTCAACATTCGTAAAACCCGACTGGTGCACGGGTATATGGTCTTCTACGCAGCAAAAAGGCGAGCATCCTTGACCATGTTGCGTGCCTTCCTGTGTGAGGTGCAGGACATAGTTCCAGTGCAGCTTGTTGCTCTAACAGATGGACCAGTGACGCACCTGGACAATGCGACTCGGGATCAACTAACAGAAGGGGAGGAGATTGCACAAGACATAGAAGGTAAATTCTTGATGCTGCCATCCAGCCAAACTCCGCCCAAGTTTGATATGTTCTATCCTTACTTCATGGACGTAGTAGAGAAAAAAGTGATAATTGAGGCATCTCATATGTATGACAACACAGCCGAGGCCTGTAGCACTACAGAGGAAGTTTTCAGTTCTCCCCGTGCAGGCTCTCCACTGTGCAATTCCCACTTGGCCAACTCAGAGGAAGACCAAGAGCCTTCACCTCAGCACATCTTACTCCGAGATGAATCAAGCATGGCGGCACATACCAGGGAACATTCAAAACTGGCCTTGGAGTTAGAGGAGAATGAGGGCCTCCAGTACATCTCAGTCGTGAGTGTCTTGGAGAGCAAGTTCAACAACAAGGTACCTCCACCCCTCAAACCAAAGCCCCCAATTCCCTACGATATGTCCAAGGTTGATCTCACGTACTTGGAGCCAGGGGCACGGGATGGACACAGGAAATCCCTTAGTTCTATGACTTGGCCTCCATCTGAATTTGATCCCTCAGACTATGCTGAACCCATGGATTCTGTGGTGAAGCCAAGGAACCAGGAGGAGAACATATACTCTGTTCCCCACGATAGCACCCAGGGCAAAATTATTACTATCAGAAACACCAACAAGCCACAGTCCAATGGCAGTGGTAATGGTTCCGATAGTGACATAGACTCTAACTCTTTGGAGCGGGCACGTAAAGCATCCATTGTCACCAAACCAGTCTTGTACCGGACCAAGTGTGCTAAGCTTGGGAAATTCTCCAGTTACAGGAGTAGCCTGAGTGTGGGCAGTGATGATGAACTAGGACCAATGCCCAGGAAGCAGGAGATAGGAACACAGGGGACCAAAGGGGATAATACCACAAATTCCTTTGAAACAGATGGAGATGCAGACCCACGCAAGAGGAACATTCTGCGCAGCTTGCGAAGGAACCCAAAGGTATCTAAGACCGTTTAAAGAATAAGAAAATCAGTATGGTCTTAGAAGACCCGCAGCACCAGGTGCATGGTACAGTTAAACAAGTGGGCAGGCAGCAGGATAGATAATTGAGTGAAGTAATGGATATGCAGTGGGTATGAAAAGACCGCAGGGTGAATAAATGTTTTTTTATACATGTAGTACAGAGGTGTTAGAGATGAGGTGGGGAGGCATAAAGTGGGATGGGAGATATCTTATGGGGTTACTATTATGTCAGTCAGAAAAGTGCTCTTGAATTTTCTTTTTAGTGATCAACAGTCTTTTTGATCTTCTCTCCCTAGAAACCTAAACACAAACCTCGACCGTCCATCACCAAGTGGGAGAGTAATTACTTTGGAACGCCTCTGAGCAGCGTGGTGACCCTGGAGAGGCCTATTCCACTGTTCCTTGAGAAGTGTGTGGAATACATAGAGACCACGGGTGAGGGTGTGTGTGCATGTATATTCTATTACAAATATATACTGTGACTTTGTTTTGCCACTATAAATGAAATAACCTTAAACCCTGGGGGTGTTCAGCAGTAGTATTTAAGAGATGTAGTAATGGGTTCAGAATATTCCTTTTTGTAAATGTAAAGGGTTAGAGTCGGTGGGCGGGAGGCAGTGCTATCTGCATGTAGGACCTAGGGGCTGGTAACTTCCTTTGTGTAGGCGTGGAGAGCGACAGCTGAGTCCTTGTGCATTTCATTGGAAAGAGTGTTGCTTGTTGCCTTCATGCACAAATGAGGAGAGGGGTTCTTTACTGCCATTTGTAGTCCTGTGTTTATAACTGGGAATGTGCTGCTTCTTGTGTGGTATTTGCATTTCTGGTGGTTTCTTGTATGGGTAATTTAACCTGGCTTTAGTTCACTGTGTGTGTTGTTTGCTACCTATGCATGCCTTAGGCCTGGCTCCCTCTCTTGTGGTATTTGGCCTGGCTGGCGTCTCCCATGGTACATCGGGCCAGCATGCGGTTTCTTCTGTCGGTGGTGGATATGTCTGTCCCTTTGCATGGGATTTGTGTTGGCGGGCAGTTGTGTGTGTGCGCTGCATTGGGCTGGGAAGTACTTTCCTTGTATTGTATTGGAGCCTATCGGACGGTACTCTGCGTGTGGTATTGGACCTATTGAAAGTTTACTATGTGTGGCATTGTTGCCTGGTGGGCGGTAGTCTGTGTTTGGAATTGGCGAGGTTAGGGGTGCTCTCTCACAGGGCCTTGTTGACTGTTCCTCATGCATGCAAAAGCCATTGGCCTTCTTGGCAGTTTCCTGCACATAGCATTAAGGTCTGATCACTCTTTCCCATATATGATTAAGTCTGGCTGGTGGTTCTCTGTGTGGCATTGGCCCTGATTGACCATTTTATGTGTGGTTTGGTACTTGCAGACTATTCCCTGCTTGTGCCATCGGGCCTGGTCAGGGTTTCCTGTTGGGCTAGTTGTATATGTCACTGGGCATAGCTGTCTGCCAGTTTTAATTTTAGTCTTTTGGCCTGACTGTGGCATTTGGCCTGGTCGACGATGTTATGTATAATATATTGGACCTCGCTTGTAGGTTTTTGTGTGATATTGGAGCTAACTGACAATTCTGTTCATGTGGCATTGGGCTTGACTAGCAGTTCCCTATAATGGCAGTTACATATGTATGCCATTGGGCCTGGCTAGTGTTTCTCTGTGTGTGGCATTGGGCATTACTGGCACTCTCTTGTATGTAGCTTTGGGCTTGAGTTGCTGTTTTCGTTTAGTGGCATTGGTCTTGGCTAGTAATTTTTGTGTGTGTGACATCTTGACTGGCTGTTGGTTGCTTGTGTGTGGCATTGAACTTTGCTGGTGTGGGTGGCATTGGATTGTCTGGCAGTTCCCTGTGTAAAGTGTTAGGTAACTTGGCTGTTCATGTGTAGCATTGGACTGGTAGTTTCCCTTGGGCTGGGTTGCATTGAGTATATATTGTGGTTCCCTATATGTAAGTTCCCTGTGTGTGGTATTGGGCGTGGCTGTTGGTTCCCTGTGTGGGGCCTGGCTGCTAGGTCCCATTGTGCCGTGTTGGGGCTGGCTGCTAGGTCCCATTGTGCCGTGTTGGGGCTGGCTGCTGGGTCCCTTTATGCTGTGTTGGGCCTGGCTGGTAATTTCCGTTGGAAGTGACTGATGATTTTCAATGTGCCAGTTCTGTGTGTGGCATTGGACCCGACTGGCAGATTTTTAAAAGTGGCATTAGTCTGTGCTGGTGTTTGTGGCATTGATCTGAACAGGTAGTTCTCTTGGGTTTAATATGTGTAGCACTGGTCTTTTGCTGTCAGTTTCCCTGTGTGTAGTATGAGGCATAGCTGGTTGTTTCACATTATTGGCGTTGGGCTTTGTTGGTGGTTTCCATTGGGCTGGATCTGTGTGGTATTGGTCTTGGCTGGTGGTGGTATTTGTGCCATTGATCTGGTCAGATAGTTCTCTTGGGTTTAATGTATGTTGCATTGGACTTTTGCCGGCAGTTTCCATTGAGACAGGCTGGTGTTTCCCTGTGTATAGTATTGGGCATTACTGGTTGTTTCACATGACTGGTATTGGGCTTTGCTGGTGGTTTCCCATGGGGTAGATCTGTTTGTGTGTTGCAATGGGCATGGTTTGCGGTTCCCTAAATTGGGCCTGGCTGGTAGTTTCCTTTGGAACTGGCTGATGGTTCCCATGTGGCATTTGGTTTTGCAGGTAGCATAGTATTTGACAAAATCCAGGCCTTGCTAGGATGAGTTTCCTCTGAACTTTCACTGCATGGTGTATGTGACAGTTGCCTCCTTATTGGATGGAAGTCCCCCCTGCACTCTGAACCTTGTGGACCTTTCCTTGTTTGTGTTGTTCCTGACTGGTATTTATGGATGGTTATTAGCATTGTGGTTGATATATATATTTTTTTATGTGGATGATTAGTCCTGTGTGTAGGATTGAACATTTTGACAGTGTGGAATTGGACCCAGCTGGTGGTTGGCAATATGCTTAGGTGGTTTTGGGTCAACTGGCGCTTTTGCTATTTTCATGGCCTTGGACCTGGATTTATTGTGTAATTTTTGGGCCTTGTGCATTTGCACTAGCCTGTTTTGTGCTTGCGTGTGTGTTGCCTTGGGCTTTATGGATGTTACCTGTGTGTGTTGCATTGGAGCAGGCTGAAGTTTTCCTATGTGTGTGCGGCCTTAGGCCTAGTTGACATGGACCTCGCTGACAGAGTCCTTGTATTTGTCCTTTGACACAATTGTTTCCTTTGCTTATGGCATTGGGCCAGCTGTTGGTTTGCTTTCTGTGTCTGGTCGGCCTGGCTGGTGTGTGTGGCCTTGAGCTGATTGGTGATTTCCTGTTTGTGGGGCATTTGGTACGACTGCTGGCAGTTTCCTTTTATGCTTTGGGCCTGCTGGCATTTTATGTGTTTTGCCTTAGACCCACCTTCCAGTCTGTGTGTGGCCAGCCTGAGGTTTCCTGTGTGTGGCTTTTGATCTAGGTGGAGGTTTTCTGTGTGTGTATGTATGTGTTTGACCTTGCTTAAGGGTGGTTGGTTATTGTGTTGGGCTTGGTTTGAGGTTTATTGTGTGTGTGCTTGTCCTTGGCTAGTACTTTCCTATGTGTGTTATTGGACCCAGCTAGCGGTTTCCGGGCTGTTTGACTTCGTGCTGGGTAGCCGTTTCCTGTGCATGCGATTGGATGGGTTGGCTCTGTGTAATTGTTTTTCCCTACAGGGATGACCACCGAAGGTATCTATCGAGTTAGTGGGAACAAATCGGAAATGGAATCTCTGCAGAGACAGTTTGACCAAGGTAAGAAAGTTTGAGGAGCAGACTTGAGATGAATAGTGACGAAGAGCATCTGTGAGATTGATAGATTATGTACAGGAAGAGTTGAAAGAATGATAACATGAGAAGAAAGAGTTCAGTCAATAATGAAATTCAATGGAATAGGACGGTTAACCTCTTGAGGAATAGACAGGAAGCGGAATAGAATGGGTTGATATGAGAACA
This sequence comes from Discoglossus pictus, assembly GCA_027410445.1. Lineage (NCBI taxonomy): Eukaryota > Metazoa > Chordata > Amphibia > Anura > Alytidae > Discoglossus > Discoglossus pictus. The sequence continues at coordinate 109,984,681 of CM050170.1, read as the reverse complement.
TTGCATAGAGGAATGGGCAGAAATAATGAGAGAACATGATGAAAATATGAAGAGTAGAAGATGAGTTGAGGAAGAAGCAGGATAAATCAAGCAAGAAAGAACAAGTAAAAATTGAGCAATGGGACAAAGAGTAAAATAAGAACATATGAAGTAGCAGGAAAGAACAAGATTGTGGGAATGAGGAGCTGCACAAAGAACATGTGAGAAAAAAGGAGCAAGGGGTAGAAATTTGAGATTTCATGAAAGAGAATGCAGTGGGAATAAGAAAACATGAGGAGCAGGACCAGAAATGTAACAGTACAAATCAAGAGCCTGGGATAAAAAGCAAGAGTATTGAGAGGAAAACTAAGGGAGGAAGATGAGACTGAAATAACATTAGGGGAGGAAGGATGGAGCTGAAAAGCTTGTGAGGGAGAGTTTGGATTGAAGATTGAGCATGGAGGTAGTCTGCCTGGTCACTGAAAACTTTTCTTGCCAGTTTGTTCTTATTATTACATTTGTAACGCTCCAACATATTCCATAGCCCTAAGTTTGTTTTATGTTTATTCTCTTATGTTTATTCCCAACCTCAGATCATAACCTGGACTTAGTAGAAAAGGATTTCACAGTGAATGCTGTTGCTGGAGCACTGAAGAGCTTTTTTAACGAGCTTCCGGATCCTCTAGTGCCATATAATATGCAGGTTGAACTGGTGGAGGCATACAGTAAGTACATTGCTTGAAATGGTTCAAATATTCAGTTTGACTCTTAACTAGAAAATGTCCATGTCTACAGAAGTCTATTGTCCACTTCTCAAGTCGTGGAGGGAAGCAGTGAATTTGTGCTGGATGTTAAGGTCTTCAACTTAACTAAGTTCAGCCATTGTGAAGTGATCAGTCAGTGTTCTATAGACCTATTCATCCAGTCTTTAGAAAGCTAAACAGGTCTAGAGCTGTGAGTTCAGTCTGTAAGGAGACAATGAGGTATAGAAGGTTGAAATCTATCTGTGAGATCTGATTCCTTAGTCCAAGTTGTGGGGTTTTTCAAGCCTAGAAAAATTAGATCCATCTCAATAGAGGTATCAAGTCTAGAGCCACGAGTCTCAACTGTACATAGCTGTCGTATCTACAGCCATGAATCCTGCCTGTAGGAAGCTATCCAAGTCTAGAGCCATGCACCCACCTTATGGGACACAGTCTATGTTTGAAGCCATTAGTTCAATATGTGGAAGGTGTTCAGGTCAACAACAGTTAGTCCTGTCAATTAGAATATTTTCAAGTCTAGAGCCTTAAGTCAAAGTGTGATGGAAAATGCCCAGTTCTAAAGCCATAAATCAAGTATTGATCATTCAGTACTTTATAGATTGTCTGCATCTAAAATCATTCTTTGGAAATGTTTCCAGGGATTGATTTTGTGGAGGTGTGTAGGTCAAGATCCTGAACACAAGTTTGTGGAAAGGTATCTGTTATCTAGAGACATTATATACTATACTATACCATCCAGGTGTAGAGCAATTCGCTATGTCAGAGTTTCAGACCCAGAGCCATATTTCAGTGTCTAAGATGATTTCCAGATATAGAGCCATGAGTACCGCCTGTAGGACACTAAGTCTTGATCCATCCATGAGTTGGCTATTCACAGGAAATATGTTTGGTCTAGGGTATGAGTCCAGTATGTAGGTAGGTTCCCAGTGCTGGAGTCGAGAGTACAGCCTGTGCAAAATATGTTCTAGCAACGAGTCCAGACTTTTGAGTCTGTATCAGGTCCAGATCTATGAGTATAATCTTTTGGTTAGTGTCCGCGTCTATAGTCCTGAGTCCAGTCTGTAGGATGATCACCTAATGATGACATAGTTCTAGCATCATATACAGTGTTACATCATTTTTATATATGTGCTTCAGCAAAATCTTTATATATAATGTTTATCTTGCAGAAATCAATGATCAGGAGCAGAAACTTCAGGCCATGAAGGATCTTCTTAAGAAATTCCCCAAGGAAAACCATGAGATCTTCAAATATGTCATATGTCACTTAAATCGGTCAGTGATTAAAAAATTACATTGTTGTCACTTCTCACACCGTCTGCTTTCCAGTCCTGCTGTGACCCAAACGATGTAGCCACCACCATTACAACATTTACCATTTTAACATTCAATTCACTACTATCCCCGTACAGACCATGCCATCACCTACCCCCAAAACATAATGCTACCACTTTCTTCATTCTATCATAGGGTCATCACATACTCTGCTTTACCCTTGTTCAACTCTAAGCCTATTCTATAGCTGAATCTCTACCATGAGGAAACCCTTCCCAAATTACCCTGTGGTCATCTTCCTTCTAACCTAGGATTACACCACAAGACCCATAACCACTTTCTCCCAATACGGCCCTGTCTGTACAGAATAGGTGAAGTAGAATTTGCAGATTGAATTGTGACTGCCTACTTCAGTCCTAAACTCATTCACCATTGAATCTAATTCCCCTCCCTTCCCATCACTGTAGAATACATTATAACACTTAAAGTCCTGTTTCCAGGCCAGCCACCACTATGGTAGAGGTTAATTCTGGATGCCCCAGACTCCAAAAAGAGTTTCCCAAAATTTAGATTTTCTTGAAAAATTTTCTTATGTTAATGGTTTACACAGCTAAAGTTGGTTGCTTTATTAACATTTTCTTAAACACTGGTGTTAACTTTACATATCCTCATGTTTCTTTCTCCACCATACTTCTGCTGTCATCCTCAATTCCACTCCCTAACACTCTTCCTTGCAGTCATAAATGATCAGTCTTCATATTCCAAATTTCCTCCCTTCTCCTCCTCCTTCCTTTCTCTCACTGTTTAATTTACACTCAATCCCGCTCATCTTCTCCCAGCCCACTCTGTCCACATCCTCCATCTCCTCCTTTATCTAAATGTCTCTTCCTCTTCCCCTCAGGGTTAGCCAGCAACATCATGTGAATCTGATGACCAGTGAGAATCTGTCTATCTGTTTCTGGCCAACACTGATGCGCCCAGATTTCACAACTATGGATGCTTTGACAGCAACTCGCACATACCAGACAATCATCGAGCTCTTCATCCACCAGTGCGCCTACTTCTTCTACCAGCGACCTCCCGTGGACTTGCCGACACCTAACTCTCCCTCCACCCCACCCCTCAGCCAGCCCTCACCTCCTCAATCCCCTCCTTTAACGCCCATATCCCCATCACAGACCCTGCTACCCACGGAGCAGAACATCCTGTGACTTGCCCCTTCCCCAGCAGCTTCTAGTCGCCCTGAGGCAATGTCCGCCCCTCCCTTCCACTTACTGGCCTCTTTCATAGGGCAACCAGTTGGATTAATCGTGCAACCACCACAGCTGTGGAAAAACTGGGAATCTGAGCCAGGAATGGACCATGAAACAGGGAGAGAAAGTACACTACTGCACCCGTTCAAAGAAGGGGACCACTGGTACATTACGAGAGAGTGGAAGATTCCCTGGTACATGAACTGTGATTGAGAGGGTGGGGCTGGTACACAAAAGTGTGGAAGACTGGTTTGGTATACTGACATTGGAGATGGTTTAACCTTGTACAGATGTGGCCCTAATTCTAACTGGAAAAGAAGCAGGGTCCATACTCATTAACTGAATCTACAAATTTGCATACCCTTAATTCACGTGATGCAAGCGGAGAGGTTCTTGATTCGGGTTCCAAGAGGAGTGACACAAGAAAACAGATTACATGGAGCGGAACTAAAATCTGGATTAGATTAGGAGCTGCGCCCTATTTGGATTAGATTAGGAAGCAACACCCGATCTGGATTACAGACCATGGGTGTATCTGTGTTGTCCTGTGCGTGGGGGCAGTTCCTCTATAGTGGTGGAGAACATCGGGGCGTTCCCCCCCAACCCCGTCCACAATGCTAGCACACTAACACTGAGGACTTTGTGCCACACTACATATCTTAGCACTTACAGACGCGGCCCGTGGGGGATAATGGGGATTTTGGGAGGGGGGACTGCATGAATTCAGCATTGTATGCTTTGTACATTACCTCGTGGAAAACACTAATGTGACATGGGCTGGAGTGCACACGCATGTTACATATGTCGGACAGATTTTAACAGTAGTTTAACCCTTGCTGCTCCAGCTGTTTTTCTTTTGTTTGTTGTTTTTAACTGAGGCACCTTTGGAGTTGAGCATCCATGGAGTTTGTTACCACTGGACATTCCTCAATTCCTTGGGTGCCTCGTTTATCCCTGCTCGCTTTTGAGCCATTCCCATTAATTAATATACTTTGTGTGCAGAGCAAAGTGAAATGCTCATACGAGCAAGGTAAGACTTAACCAAAACTCATCCCTTCCCTCAAGTGTCATAAATCCTCCATATTAACCATATTGATCCTTCTCACTTTGTCTATTTATTCTTATCTAAGAATGGCTAAGCAGCATCTGACTGAGATACTCACCCCTTCTAACCAAGGCTGACATTTCTGCTAAATGGTCCTAGTGAATGAATTAATGACCTATGATCTTAAACCAATGCCACTTTTCACTAAGGCTGCCTTCAGTGAATTCTTCCCATAAACAAGACTGACCTTTGCCCCCATGTTAAAATCGGACACACCCTTATGAGCCTGAATGTACCAACAAAGTACTCACTTCAACATGCCACTGAATGGATGTCCATCTTAACCACTACTGACCTTTCCGTTTTCAAATGAACTGAACGTTCACACAATTTGAAAATACCTTTGTAACCAGACTGACCTTAAATTCCATTCCTGTGCACATCTGAGACATAAAAAACACACTAATGCCATATTCACCTTCAGCTAACCTCAGTCTGATTCTTTTATAGGTCTGACTCTGAACTCTAACTAAATATTAACTTCAAGCCATGCAATGGACGTCCCCATTACAAAACTAATCTAAAATGTATATGTTATGTTTTGGCGGTTCCACCACTTATTACACCCAAACAACACTATATATATGTATCCCTTTAATCCAGGCTGACCTATTTTTCTCCTACTGTCACTTATATAGTCCAGTTGAGGTTTAAGTATTCCACTATCTGATATTACCCTTATAAAGCTGATCTACTTTTTAATCACAGTTGGTTTTATTTTCCTTCTCATCCAAGGTTGAAGCATTACAAAAAATATCCTTCCATACTGTCCTTCTTTCAAGCATATCTAGATCTATCCTATAAGACCGAACACTAATCCTACCTCCAATATTTATCTTAAGCAACACTTACCTTTGCTTTTTTTTCTCCTAGCCCATTGAGGATGAGCCTTTTCTCCAAATTCTAACACCTCCTAATACCATACAATTGACATTTCTCATAATATTTGACCTTTTTATCTCATTCATATCTGAAGAACCCCAACAATGTCAACTGATCATGCCTTGAAATCACACAATGGACGTCCCCTCTCCACATGGAAATACTGACAGGTGCTTGTGTGCACAGATCATTTCCAGGATGCTGTGGGTATAAATGTATGTGGATCTGTTTTTCAGTGTATTGTAAGTGTAGGATGTCTAGGGAGAGCTTCTAAGTTGAGGGTCAGTCTCAGAGAGAGGGTGGTTGTGTTATGTGAAGGGGCCAGATGGGACTGTGATAAAGATGTGTGCAGAAAGTGCCATCTGGTAGGTCTTGCTTGTTACTCAAGGTGACCGGTGGTCCTGTTCACTTGCCCTGGTAATTTCCTGAACTGTTCTTGCTGTCCATTGGTTGTTATCGAGGGGTTGGGTCATTTCGTGCATGAGAATGTGATCCTTCTGCTGACGCCCAGAATCATGTATTTGCTGCGAGTCTGCTCATTGTAATTTGGAACAAACTCCGAGAGCCTTAATGTGACTTGTATCATAGCCAATAAATCTTGTTACAAACTCCCAGTTTGTTCTTTTTCCTCTGTTTGTGCTGAAGTAATGTATAGGAATATGTATACCAGGGGGTAACTAACATGGGGGGAAGGGGGTAGAAGTATTACAGGTTCTTCTGTGTAGATGTCCTTTCTTATTTTTAATCTGACATATGCAAACCTTTTTCTGGTTTGACTTTCTTTATTGTGGCTGGCTCCTATGTTTTTTTTTTTATATAAGTTTGTCAACCCTAAGCTATATGGTGATAAATCATATTTTCTTACTATACTTTTTCATATCTTCATCCATGCCTTGGGCCACCCCTTTTTTCTGTCTCGCTAATATTACTCCGGTGAGCTCTGAAAGCATCTTAAGAGTGGGATTGCATTAATGGTTGCCATTCAGATGAACAATTCCAACATATTGAAGCTGTTTTTCTGTGTGAGTTGGCATAATATGAGAAGTGACGTTTTTCTTAGTGGAAGTTTTATATGAGCAGTGGTGGATTTCCCACTAGTCATTTGATTTTGGTATTGTAGAGTTCCATTTTAATAGGCAACTGGATTGTTATTATTGGATTTTTAATATGGTAATATGATCTCTGATCAGAAATTGTGCTAGTACACCTATGGAAATGTTCACGAGTAATCCTTGTCTTGCCTTTCTACCACAATACCTTCTTCTTAGCAAAGGAGCAGCTCTGAGTGAATTGATCTTATAAGGAGTGCCATTATGATGATTGATCTCAAGAACAATGGCAGTAGCACCCTGATTACTGGTGTGTTATATCAATTGGCGGCACTCTTGAGTGGTGGTCTTACAAATCATCATTCGATTTAGTTTAGAGTTCTGATAGACAATGGCTCTACCATAAGAAACAGGTTTACTGTGGGCTATGTTGAGTGTTATGATTAGTGATAAAAAGGTGTTGTGGTATTCTGCTGTTCTTTGTTGTGAGAGAGAGCGTACTTATGTGGCTCTTTGTGTTCTGTACTGGTTTAGTGAGTCATTATTATGAGCGTCAGAAATCTGTTAAATAGCAGCCCTACGATGAGCGATATTCTTATCTTCAATTTAGTTTACTTGATCATATGGAGCCGCTCTCAAGAAAAACATAATTATGAGGTGCAGGGGTGCTGTGATGTAAAGGTGGGGTTATGGTTAATGGTAGTACTCTGACAGCTAGTGTCATGTCAGTATAGGAACACTTAAGGTGTGTAATTATAAAGTCTGATGAATACATTTCTAAAGTAGCCATAAGCCCACGTACTTCTTGGATCCATATAGAGTCCAGAAGTCCTTGGTTTATCCCAGTAAATATTTCCAGAGGCCCTTTATCCTGGAGGTCCATCATAGGCACCAGTATTATCACTGAGGTGCTGGTGAACAGTCTAAAGTTTCATCACAGGTCTTGCTACAGATATCTGATGTTCTCCACTGGTAAACTGAATTATTTTCCATATACTAAAGAATAATGTTGAGTGTTTACTTCACCTAGAAGCTAGGTACACCTTGTCAATACTCAACTAGAAAATGAAGCCACTCCTGCTCTTCCTGGGGGATATTGATTTGTTTTATAGAAGAGGGCTTGGGATATGTATTGTCCTAATTGTCTCCTTGGAAGTCCTTGTCCTAAGGCCTTGGAAGCCAATTCAGTGCTGAGAATGACACGATCAATCCGTAAAATGCATGTATCACACACACACTCGCATGACCTTGAAACATTGAATGGAAGGTAAAAACAGACTGGCCAGTCTAGCATGCGATGGGCATATCTTGTGTACCAAACAAAAACACACTATTTAAAGGGATCCTTTAGTAATTTCCTTGCTTTATATGAATGGTACTTAAGATTTATACTGTATAGACCCCACCAATCCTCTATGTAAATCATGAATTCAAGGCCTGCCTAAGTAGACCTTGATATTGCAAGTGGTAATTGATTGTCATTTGGTCATTTCTGATCCAACAGCACCATCTACTGGTAAGAAATCTGCAATAGCTTCTAGCATTTTCTGGTTGTTGTAGAAGTAAAATAATCTGTAACTCACCCAAAAAAAGTTGTGTATCGTCACATAGGGGCTTGAAAATAACGTGAAACCCAGCAAAGGTTCCAAATATGTTATATAAATCTATAGGTAATAAGTACTTTATCAAGTGAATGGTGTTTAAATATTGCATTTTTTTCTACATTCATTGAAGTTGCCATTTTGCAAGGCATTCTTTCTGATCCCCTCCCAAACAATATCTTTTAGATGAGGAGCTGAATTTGTTGTCTTGACTGCAGTCATCTGTACAAAGAAGACTAGGCACCCTCAGACCTAGGTGACTGTACTCAAGACAGTCACCCCAATGCCAGTTTAGGGGTGTAAGGAACAGACTGTTAGAGTGCATTGAACAGTGTATAACTTGACCTTGTTGCAGTGGACGTATTCACCACCTCTTCTCATCATCTTATTTCGGCCTATTCCAATTGTACAGATGGGATCTCACAGTGTGGTATTACTCTACGAAACATACAAATTACCATAATGTGTAAACTTAAAAACTATTGTTAACAAAACTTTTGTTTAAAACTCTAAAACGTAAAAAAAGTGCTTAATTAATTCTATGGGATGCAGCTACCATAATCCTAGGGTCAAGGAAATGGACTGTGCTGTGCTTGAGAGGGACAATGAGGTCCCGGGGAAAGGCAGTAGGGTCATGTTGTTGGGTACTACTTTTGTTTTTTTAGGTGCCCATGATATCAAACGTAACATTAAGTGAATGAATTAGTTTGAATATAATAAAATAAATCTGATTATGTTTACTGGGCTTTCGAATAATAAATAACAGCAAACCCTTGACATCCATTCTTGTGATCATCATGAATGCCAGAAGACCACAAATGCCACAATTCATGGGTAAATAGTAAGGTTACCCACCTGACATCTCTCAGGAAGGGGAGGAGGGGTTAGGTGCAACTCACGCCGGGAGGAAAACCTAGTGGCAGCGTAAGACCTTATAGGATAACCTGCTAACTTAAACCCTAGAATATCCCATGACAAAATGAGGGTAATCTTAATATTCATTTTTTCTCTAAAATACTTTTATATTCCTCTTTTGCAAAACTTGCTTTGTTAAATACTTCACAAGCATGTAAAGTTTTTCCAAACTCATATAAGGGCAAATCCTTCTCTTCTTTCATGCCCCCAACACAAGAGTGGTCTTCTATTAATGGGACTTCCATTCAAAAGTCTTACCCTTGGGGTTGGTGAAGGAAACTGAACGGGGCTTAATGAAGTAATAAAGCAAACACAAAGTTAATTCTAATACCCATAAACACGGTCTTCAATAATGTTTTCTTAAACTACAGTGGCCCTTTAAGAGCCTACATTTTCCATGTGTGTGTTTGCGTTGTTCAGTCATGTCTGACTCTCTGTGACCTCATGGACTGTAACACACTATGCTGATCCACTTGGTATTCATGACAGAAATGGGTTGTTAGTTCCTTTTCCAGTGGGCCACAGCATAAAGCCCCTGGTATTTCAAGGTGGTTTCCAATCCAAGTAGTGACCAGACCCAACCCTGCATGGCTTCAGGGTGGTGTGACTTCTTTGTTCCCTGACTTGAATCTAACCCAGGTCACAGTGGTGAAAGCATTAGATCCTAACCACTGGACCACCAGGGAGCTGTGTTTGGGAAATGAGTCTATATAGCACAATTTTACCCCTTTGGAGTGATCATAGCAGAAGAATTGACCGCTCTGTCCAACCAAGGACGGGAAGCAGAGGTGGGTCAGGAGGTAACCTGAATATTAAAGTGGCACAGACTGAGAGAGAATAACTTTTTTCAGAGAATCCAAGGCGGCATGTCCAGCGTGTTGTGCACCACTGATCGAGAGACAAAAATATTTGAAGCCCAGCAAGACCTGACTGGAGCTTCTCGTCTGTGCTCTTATGTAAGACCATACTCCAAAAATTGTGCAGAGAAATGGGCAACAGAAACACTCCAATGAACCCATGTCATTTGGATCTCTTAATTTCCCCTTGGGTATAAAAGTTTTTACTGGATTTCATTCCATACTAAACCAAAACAAGTAGCACTGATAATGATTATTCTTTTTTGTTTGCATATATAAAAAATATGATGCTCTTATCAGTCCAAGAAGGGCAACATTGGTAATGGAGGGTCAGTCCTGGAAGCTGGTTTTGCCTGACTCTCCGTGATCATATGGACAGCAGCACATTTATCATTAGGTCACTGGTTTTGCTTATCCATAAGGTTTTCATGGCAAAGATGCAGAAGTGAGTGCCAGTTCCTTCTCCAGTGAACCGTGATTTGTCTGATCTCTCTGCTATGACCTGCCCATCTTGGGTGACAAGCCCCTTCACCATACCAAGGAAAATTGTAATTGAGTACCCAATACCCAGTCTGGGGTTATTAACCAGTCCAAAGAGTTTGGACCTGGACGCTCATGTCTCCCAAGATTTGTCTGATAATAATTGAGTTGGTTGGCTATGTACTTGGGGTTCCATGCATCAACTTGATATGTAAACACGAATATAGTGAATAAATAGTAAATCACATGGTAGACTGTGTGGAAACAAGCAATTTTTTTTATTTATTTAGCTGATGATGAAATTGAAAACAATGGGTGGTGCAAATTCTTTGGAGGAAGAAGTAAATATAAAATAGGGTAGGTAAAGAACGAAAGAAAAGGATATCCAGGTAGGACACCGATTACACAGCATCATATAATCCAGCACTTCCTGTAATTTGGCAGTCTCATCCCCTGTTTTGGAACTGATCATAGCCCTGCATTTATCGTGTTGGAATGGATGGTAGCCCCGCACAATCTCAAGCTTCTTCTCATGTCCTTATGCGGGTTAACGAAGGCAGTGAAGGGATCAAGTGGCTTTGATCGATTAACTTGGTTTGCCGGACCACCACTGGCCAGGCAAATCCGTTAATCCGGCAAGCTACTGGAACGGAGGGTGCTGGATTATCTGTGTCATACCTATATAGAAAGACTGAAACTTCACCACATGGCAAAGTTGGCATATTTTGAAGTTGCTGGTGAGCTGTGGGTATTAGAAGATACGTTATGTATATTCACAGCTTGCTGCGCACCCAACTGGAACAATGACGCACTTTGAGTGATAGAGACCAGAGAGTGCCAGACACTTTTTATCCATAAAAATGTATCCATGGAGTCCTATTTGTGTTTCAAAAGACAGAACCAAAAATGGCCCTTCTAAAAGAAAATCACCTCTTCCCATTATCTACAGATCTCAAAATCGCCAATTAGCCTAAAATCCCATTAACCTACTCAAGGGGTCCGAATAGCTTTTCCCAGTGTGAAATCTTTCAGGGCCATTTTCTTGTGGACAATAGGAAATATAATAGTAACTTTATTGGCTGTCATTATGCAATTGTGTGTGCAGTCTCTTTTTTTTAGATTTTGTCTCATTCTCTCAATCACACTTTTGCCTCTGTCTTTTTGCTGTTCTGTCCCATTGTCTCTATTCTTCTCCAACTCCATGTCTCTCCATCTGTGTCTCTTTCTCTGGGAACCAGAGACAGGGAACCTCCCTGAAGCCATGCAGGATTGGGCCTGGTCAGTACTATGATGGGAGACCACTTAGAAATACCAGGAACTGTATGCTGTGGCCAACTAGAGAAGGAGCTGGCAACCCAACTTAGTATCCCTGCCATGAAAACCAAGTGGATCAGCATGGTGTGTTATGGTCCATGAGGTCACAGTTGGTATGTATAAGTGCTATTATATATCCACTCCCATATTAGCAAGACGATACTTGGGTAAACTTCGCCCCATGACGTCACTGGACCAATCACAATTACCTCTTGTGATTTCCCGGCAGGGTTAAGTCAGTGAGTTTGCGATTGTATATACAATCGCCTTCCAATCAGGGACATTAACCCAGAAAAGATAAACAGCAGAATCCTACTGGCTGTGTCCAAACAACACATCGAGCAGCCAATCTCTGCAATATGCATATCATTTGTGGACATCATTCTTGATAATACACTAACTAACACAATTATAAATCCCAACCCTACTGATCACATGTATAATAACAGTATTCATGTATGCATATGTAAAAGTGGTGCAAACGTTCAACTAAAACCCCACCCACAACCTGCAACCAACCAGTCAATATGTTCCACATTGACAACCCGGTAAAGGGCGAATTATAGCCCAAATCTCAAACATACAACCAATTACAATCAAATTCACTTCTCTATATCACATGTCCAGATGGATAGATGATAGGGGATGGAGCATGTATATAGTTTACAACCATATTAGAATTTACAATATATCCTGTCATGTTGGAATATCCAATATATCACAGTATAGCTGTCACTGGTAGATCTGTTGTGATTACACAAATACTGTAAAATTATAGTGTTCATTCAAACTATTGGAGTAGCTCCACCTAGTTTCAGCTTGCAACAACATCTGCTATCTATTACCCCCTCGTACTCCAGGTTTAATCAATTTAGACCCCAACATTTCAGTGCATTCAGCTTACCCTGATGTTTTTCAAGAAAAAGCTTTGGAACCAAAGTAATTTCTTTGTGATTTTTTCCTGTCTTAGTCGGCAGTACAGATAGTACTTTTGTTTTCTGAGATTCTTAACTGTAAGGGTCTGGTTGATTGCCCTGCATATTTAATATTAGAGGTACATGATAAACAGTATACATGATCACATTGACTATGTACATGGTGAACAAAGTGTGTTTTACCGAATTGATCCAATACAGTCTTAACTTTGATATATTTAGTCTCCTGAAAATGACTATATGTGAGAACGTCTCTCAAATTCCTACCCTTTCTAAACCCAAACTTAGGCTTTTCAGGAATCAACTTATTTAAAGTCGCATCGGCCTGAAAGACAAACCAATATTTGAATACTAGTAACTTGCCCATCATAAATAACGGTATATGTTGTGATCAATTGTCTGTTCTGTCAATCTTTGTGCCCTCTCTGCCTCCCTTTTTTCTCTGCTTTCCTTTCTCCTTCTCTCTGACCCTCTCTCTCCCCGCCTTCCTCACTCTCTCTCATTCACTTTACTTCCCTCTGTCTCCTTGCCTAACCCTCTCTCTCCCTCCTTTGCATGAAGACTCAACTGTGCAACTTTGTCGCACATTCACATTGACTATTGCGATAAGACAACGCAAATGCCCATGCACGATTTCCCCTCTTTAGCGTAAGTAGCTTGTGAGTAACGCCTTTTACACAATGCACCTCGCAGGCATTACTCCAAAGCTCACAACTATTATAGTAGATAATCCTGTTAACCCTATAAGACAGAGTTGTATGAAGAGATCAATCTTAATTCAGTATACCTATTTTTCATCTTTGTACATAAAAGGTCACTTCTATTCTTTTTAACACTCATTTGATTTGCTTCTTTAAGGTGTTTCTTCGAAAATCCTCTTAGAAGCAGTCTGCCTTGTAGATTTTTAGCCTCGCTTTTAAATAACTCAATATACGTACAATTACGTCTTGTTCTGATGTATTCTCTCTTGGGTAGATTCTAAATAACATGGCCAGATTGGCACCAAATGCACACAGTGTGTTGCTGATGGAAGTTGGTTTTCTGTATAATGTTGTACATAATTCACCGGATTCAGTTTTATTAATGAGGATATCTAAAAATGTCATGCTATGAGATTGAACATTATATGTTAGTCTGATATTATATTTATTATCATTCAATCTTCCAATAAAGGACTCGAGTCCACAGAAAGAAAACATCATCCACTTCTTAACATGTACTGCCCACCATGTCATTTCCGATATAAACACACTACTCTCCTTCCACCATCCTAAAAAGATGTTAGCATAGGTGGGGGCACAAGCTGTGCCCATAGCTGTGCCTTGGATTTGTAAAAAAATATAATCGTTTTGGTTAGACCCTTGTGAATTTTTGAAAGGAAAGAAATGGTTGCCGTCTTAGGGTTCTTCATTTCCAAATATTTATTTTCTTTCTTATTAATATAGATATTAATAAGGCCCAAGGAGGCTGCTGAATCTATCAAGTAATTATATTTGGCTTCAAAATTTTCAATTGTATTTCTAGAGTCATGTATAACACAATACATTTCCACAGGCCATATTACAATATTTTCTCCCGGCTTAATTAAAACATCTTCCCACAGTCTTATTTGCCTTAAAGCTTGTGTCTCAGGTTTGGTTTAATTATAGAATTCTTTCTTAGAATTTATCTCATTGACATCCTTAGAAACTAGGTTAAGAAAGGTAATAACAGCAGGAGATATTGTATTCGGAGGGATGAATGAAATCCTAACGCTGTTCCACTTATTCTTGGCTATCAATTCCTTCACTTTCAAGCAATAATAATTCTAAAGTTTTGTCCACTTCCAATTACTCTTTGGTAAAATCCGAGGATTGGCTTATGATTTCTTTCTTAGTAACAAAACATTTTTTAAGTAATATTTTAAATATAAATAAATTTACATTTTTAAGAACATCAAAGTGATCCAACCTTTGAAATGGAACTTTACTAAAAACAGAAATGTGTGCTTCCGTTTATCAGTCATTTATCAGAAAGATTATTTATACTTAGGGACCGTTCCTCCTCCAATTGGGTAGATATTGGTTGTGTAATTTCTTCTCTTGGGTACAGACGTCTTGTAAGCACTACACCTAATTGGGAGTTTTTTAAGATTATGTAGCACCGACTGGCCTTCCCATAGTCCGGTACTGTTTTAAGGTCTATAGAGATCTTGTTTAATCTGAGCTGCATGTTTTATTTTTTTATTTTATTTTCCCACAGTGTCACAACCGCTTTTAAGGTCCAGGGTGTGATTCCCCTGACTCCCACAACCAACGGCCCTTAAGGGCCCAAAAGTGTATGTAAATATCAGATAACTTTTCTTCAGCCCTAGACTGTTTGTTTTCCTTGTAACCATCATCTCAGTTGTCCTTGTCACGAACGCCAGAACACTTGGACTTTTGGGTCTGACCACTGGACCCTGATGGACATTAGCCACCTAGCCAGTGGAATCAAATGAGTATTATAATGGCCTTGTGAAAGATGTTACCATGTGTTGATTTGTCATGGTATGTGATGTTTTTCCTCTAACCAGCTGTCATACTACCCAACCAACCCCTACTTTGCCTAGGTCCTGCCTGGAGGTGGCTGATGGCTGGATTGCCATTGGAGTCAGACGTGGCCTACTTGGGGTAGTTTGGTACAAAAGGTGCCAAACTGGTATTTACCAAGAGAAGTGTACCACCTGTGATTGGTGCAGGGCTGGCCTATTTAAATGTACCATTGTTTTATTGTATGAGAGAAAAGGAGAACCAATGAATAAAGATTATGCTTTGTTTGGGACAAATATGCATGGTATGTTTAATTAAGAGGGAAGACTTTTATTATTATTACTGGGCTATAATCACCTTGTATCCTGAACCTGTGCTGCTATCTTATAAGAAGGGGATTAAATAACTGTTTTGAATCTGCATTCTGAACTGACATTGCTATCCTTGAAGAAGGAAATTGATGAACTGACCTCCGGGTAGGATTGAACTATCTGGCCTTTTTAAGTCCACTGAAGAGCAGATTGTACCAGTGATTCTGCTCCTGTGTTTCTCTTGATGATCCTGGTATGACAACCGGAAACAGAGAACTCACGATCCTGAGGAAGAATTCCTGTAGCTGAAGGCAGGAGTTTTGGTGGGTAAAGCAGACTCCCCTCCTCTGCGTTGTGACACGCACAAATTAGCTTAGCTTGTTTCGGAGTTGAAATGATGAGAAACAAATGGCAGGAAATAAAGAGATAGACTGACTGGATGGGCTGCACTGGGCAATTGGCTTATAGCTGTTTATGAGGGCAAATATACGTTTCTGTAAAATAATACAGTAGACAGCCTAATGTTTAGGTTATTTTAGCAGAGAGACATCTTTTATAGCTTTACATACTTTGTGTGGATATATATATATATATATATATATATCCAGACCCAAAATGCCAGGCAATTTTACCCTAAACATAAGAAACAGCAGACCTCAGACGTATGTTTCGGCCTTTGCTGGGCCTTGTCAAACAATACATCCTTTGTGTTTGTATATTTTATTGGTAAACAGTTCAATATCAAAGACCTCACAGCAATACAAACAAACATATTCAGCTTTGTTTAGCGTGCGATTGCTGATGTTTGGTAAGATTGCATTTATGAATAAACTGTCTTCCACACTCAGAACAATCATATGTCTTCTGTTCAGTGTGCATTCTCTGGTGTCTAACGAGAGATGACTTCAGGGCAAATCGTTTCCCACATTCAGGACATGTGAACGGTTTGTCTCCTGTGTGGGTTGTCAGATGTTCCTCAAGGTCCGCATTGTTGCTAAAAGATTTTCTACACTCAGGACATGGGAATAGTTTCTCGCCTGTATGGTTCCTCATATGGTAAACTAGATTGGCTTTAGTGGTGAAGCTTTTCCCACACTCTGAACATGCAAATGGCTTCTCACCTGTGTGAATGCGTTGATGTATAGACACATGTGAGCTGTCTCTAAAGCGTTTCCCGCATTCCGAACACGCATATGGCTTCTCCCCTGTGTGCGTTCGTATGTGCTTAGCGAGAGATGCCGCACTGCAAAGTCGTTTTTCGCATATAAAACAGGGAAATGGTTTTTCTCCCCTGTGAATTCTTTGATGTATAGTCAGATTGGAGCTAGAGGCAAATCCTTTCCCGCACTCTAAACACGTGAACGGTCTCTCTCCAGTGTGAACCCGCCGATGTTTAACAAGATCAGAGTTGGTAAAAAAGCTTTTCTCACAGTCCGAACATGCATATAGTCTCTCCCCTGTGTGAGTTTTCATGTGTTTAATGAGATATGAGTTATGGTTAAAACACTTCCCACATTCTTGACATGCAAAGGGTTTATCGTCTATGTGCGTTCTATAATGTTTTACAAGATCGGAGTTACTATAAAAACATTTTCCGCAGTGGGAACAAGAAAAGGGTTTTTCACCTGTGTGAACTCTCTGGTGTATAATAAGTTTTGATCTATACTGGAATTGTTTTCCACAATCAGGACACGTCAACTCATTATCTATATCTGATAATGCCTGATGTTCAAGGTCTGAGACGTTAAGATATGAATAATTATAACTTCTATCTTCGGTATGTGGACTTTGGTGATTCATATAACTATAATCATTATTAAAACTTCCTCCATATTCAATGGAGTTGTACGTCATTTGTGGTGGGATTGTGTGAAGTGCCCTAGCATTGTCTTGGCTACATCCCTCTAGAGGAATATCTGCACATTCTGACCCTGTATTATGCCCATACTGATGTAAATATTGTTCTTTGAAACTTCCTTCTTCATTAGGCAGAATTCCCAAAACATTGTTTGGTGCATTTCTGCTAAGCTGACAATTTTGCTTAAAGCTCTTTCTTTCCATTAAACGATTTGGTGAAGGCATAGGAACGGGATTTCTGTCCAAACCCATTGATGCTCCTGTTGGAAAGAAACACAATGCAAGTAAAGGAAATTGTCAACAAATAAATATCCAACTAGGGATTTAAAAAAATAGCAAACATGTACACAGACATGGCAAACAACACTCTCAGTTCCTGGGGAAGAAGTGGAGACAGTGACAGATTTTATTTTCCCGGGCTCCAAGAATTCTTCACATTGTGACGGCAGCCATGAAATTAAAAGACGTTTGCTTTTTGGGAGGAATGCTACGGGCAAGCTAGTAAAAAGTAAAGATACATCACTATAAATAAATGTCCACGTAATTGAAACTATGGTATTCTATCACTAAAGTTAAAAATATGGTATTCCCAGTAGTAAACATATGGATGTGAGAGCTGGACCATAAAGATGGCTAAGCAGAGTAGAATTGATGCCTTTGAATTGCAGTGTTGGAAAAAACTGCTGGTAAAAAGTCCCTTGGACTGCAAGAAGATCCAATAAATCAGTACTACAGAAAATCAAGACAAACTGTTCACTAGAAGATATGATCATGAGGCTGAAGCTCAGATATTTTGGCCATATCACAAGACAGGATTCACTAGTGGTTAAAGAAAACTGCTTCCTTTGGCTTCATTTCCTGTAGTATTGATGGACTCATCTTCTTGCAGTCCAACTGTTCACTGGAAAGTATGATTATGAGGATAAGGCTGAAATACTTTGTCCATATCAGGAGAAGACAGGATTTCCTAGAGAAGACTCTGATGCTGGGAAAGATTGAAGGCAACGACAGAGGCAGAGATGGATAGACAAGGTCATTAAAACAACGTACACGAGCAGTAGCTGACATATGTGCCTTAAGTGCTGCGGTCCATAGTCAAGGAGAGTAAGACACAACTGAACAACAACACAGGTATGCCAAAACTTCGTTAAACTATCTGTATGGAATTGGAAATCTAGTTTTCAAACTAAATACCAGTTACTTCTGAAATAGGATTTCTATGGTAACATAGAACAGGTTTTTATGGCAATAAACTGGAAGAAAAGTGATAACGAGGTGAATGGGAGCAATAAAGATTTTGTGACAGCAGGAGGAGTAGAGGACAGAAAGAAGAACACAAAATGGATAGTTGTAGATAAGCCTTCTCTAATACAGAACTTAAGACTGTTTTGGAGGGGAGCATATCCTTACAGAAGAGGGAAATAATTGCACTGATTATCTGAGGAAGTCAAATTGTGAAAAACAATACAAAGAGTATTTGATAAGACCTAAAAAATTATAAAAAGATCACAAGAGACATTTGTTGTTGTTTAGTCGTTCCGTCGTGTATGACTCTCCATGACCCCATGGAAAGCAGCATGTTAGGCACATCTATTGTTATGTCTCTGGTTGTACTTATCCATAAGGTTATCTTGGCAAAGATACTGGAGAGGATGGCCAGCTCCTTCTCCAGTGGACCACAATTTGTCTGAGCTCTCTGCTATGACCTGCCCATCTTGGGTGACCCTACATAGTATAGCTGACAGCTTCATTAAAGTACACATGCCCCTTCACCATGCTTAGTTAGCGATCCAGAAAGGGACAACAGATATAGAGACTATTAATTAAAATGGAATCCACATTAATTAAAGTTATAAATATAAGAAGTAGATTCATAAGCCATGTCATGTTACTTACAGCCCATAAAATATTCTAGTTTAAGCCAAGAAGATGTGCTGAATGGAGAGCACTACAACAACAATGGAAGCACCACACTTCAAACCATACAGAGATATGTCAACATGGGATTGAGTGAGAATAGAAGACATCTTAAAAGATTGCACTTGATGAACTTGCTCAATATATTAATGGGAGTGAGGCGCTAGGACGGTTTTCCTTTATGTAAGTGTCACGTGAGTGGCTGCATCCCCTTGGAATATTTGACAACATAATGCTCTTTCCAAATAAAAAACAAAGAAAGAATGCTATTTGGAAGGACAGGCATAATAGTGTATTTCCACCTGGTCAATAAGATGGTTACTACCTAACAATCTTAATAATAAACCACTATCAATAACTGGATGGTGCCGGAGTCAATACATTTATTTTCTTGTTCCTCTTTCCTTTGTCAGCTGGTGTATGCGAAGTTGGTGCACATCACCATAAACAAATAATTTCATTAAAACCTAAGTAAAATAATTAATACAATGCCTAAGCTTATCTTCTCAACCGAAAGTCAGAACTTATCAATCAATGGTCAATATATTTCTTCAAATAGATTCACATTTATGTACCTTCTTACTGATACAACATTTTGGAAGCCATTGCTTTGAAGCATGTAACCACTTTAGACCTAAAATATTCACTTGCCAATCTCTTATCAAATTCCAATCTAAATATAGGATAATATCAATGATATAAGCCACTTGTAGACCTCTACAACCTGCAAGCTATTATACTGAAACTAGCGAATTGCCCGTCAAAAAATGACGGTAATGGAATTGTAAGGTAGCTAATGTTGTTTTGTGTGTACTACTGAAATATATAATACAAATGAATAAATGAATATACTTTACCTATTTTGAAGTATTCTGTTGAAGAGCTGCAATCTGTTTTGATGTTGCTGCAGCATTAGTGGTGTGGAGCTGCTGTGTAAGCGTGGTGAATTTGTGCAGTGTAATAGTGTGCGTCCGCGAGACGAAACCGTTATCGAAGTTGTGTAGTTCCGTAAATGCCGGCTAATGTGTGGTATGCGTCTGTAGTGGAATATCCGTAGGTGTTTTGTGGTGTTTTGCGAGTTTCTTGTGGTGTTTTGCGTGTTTAGAGTGCTGTAGCCTCGTTTTCGTTTTGTTCGTCGGCCATTTTTTCTCTCGCTTAGAGAATTTTTTAGTGTCTAAACTCTTTTATTTTGAGTTAAATGAAGGTGTAACTTAATTTTTTGAGGTCCTGGATGCTCCCTCTTGCTGTAGGTAATCTTTTTATGTATGTGTTGTGTGTATTTATTGTGTTTTTCATTTTCTCATGTCCGCGGGTTGCGGCCGATTTTTGCGAGTAAGTAATGTGTGTTAACGTGTCTCGTATGTTGTTTGCGTTGCGCCGTAAAGTTTGCGAGGGTTGCAGTTGCTTCGCGAGGGCCGCAGTTGATACACACACAATATACACACACATTATATATACACACACAAAATACACACACATTATATATACACAAACAATACACACACATTTTACATACACACACACACACAATACACACACACACAATATCTATACACACACACAATATATACACACAATACACACACACACAATATCTATACACACACACAATACACACACACATTATATACATACACATGGTGTTAATGATCAGTGTATAATTAGTTTATATGGCAGGTCACAGTGATTGCACATGTTCCTCAGCCCCCATTATCTCCCTGTCACTCACAGTCAGCTACACAGGCCCGGCTCCTCTAGCTCTGAGGCCTGCTCCAGTCCGCGGATCCACTGTGTTTCCTGTTCCCCAGGCCGGCCCTGCGCGGGGCATTGTGGGGAGGAGGTGGCTGCTCCATCCCAACAACTGGATTGCCGGGCCCCGGGATGGTGCGGCTACTGGCAGTGGCGGCGTCGGCCCTGCGCGGGGCATTGTGGGGAGGAGGTGGCTGCTCCATCCCAACAACTGGATTGCCGGGCCCCGGGATGGTGCGGCTACTGGCAGTGGCGGCGTCTGGCGGGTTCGGCTAGTGGCAGTGGCGGCATTGTGGGGAGGAGGTGGCTGCTCCATCCCAACAACTGGATTGCCGGGCCCCGGGATGGTGCGGCTACTGGCAGTGGCGGCGAACCGGGGCATTGTGGGGAGGAGGTGGCTGCTCCATCCCAGCAACTGAGGCCCTTGCCCGCAGCGAGCCCGCAAGCGTGAGCAACGGCCCGTACGCTCACAATTATATATGATAGCAAAATGTACTTCTTACTTCACCAAACCTGGTCAAACTGGTGGTAGCCATGAAGGCAATGAATACATTTCTGGTCTCCAGTTCATATTATAATGCATTTTACTTACTATCCACTGCTCACCACATATAAACATTTCTGTACCCATCTACTCAAGACTATTTTTGGCATGACTTCTGAAAGGACAATCTTGCCTCTTCTCATGAAGGAAGATTAAATCAGTACTTAAATATCATAAACATCTTCTTGTTATCATTCCAGCAACAACCCAAAAACCCATACTCTCTCAATGGCTCCAAATTCCCATCACATACATGAGAAATAATGACCCAAAGACAAAACCTGTTGGTGTGAAATCGATTGGACAGAGTCATTATTAAGGAAAAAAAATGCGTGACCATTTCTTATATAGATGGGGGCCCATATATAAACAGTCACACATCTAGTTATGACAGTCCCTAACAAACACATTCCAACAGATGACTTGGTACATCACCTCTGAGCTCCCTCAAGCTCACATTAATTACTTCATTGACCTCATCTATCCATCTCCACCTCTACCTTCTTCTTCATGTGCCTTCAATCTTTCCCAGCATCAGTCTTGAATCCTGTCTTCTCATGATATGGTCAAAATATTTGTGCTTCAGCCTCATGATCAAACCTTCCAGTAAATAGTTTGTCTTAAAATCCTGAAGTACTAATTTATTGGATCTTCTTGCAGTCCAAGGAATTCTAAGCAGTTTTCTCCAACACCACAATTCAAAGGCATAAATTCTATGGCACTCAATCATCTTTATTGTCCAGCTCTCACGTCCGTATGTTGCTACTGGGAATACATAGTTCTATGTGGACCTTTGTTGATACTGTAATATCTTTACTTTTTAATAGCTTGTCTAGACTTGCCATTTTGTTCATCCCCAGTAGTAAAAATACTTATACCCTCAGCTTTGAAAAGTTAAGACAAATGAGAAGTTCTTAATCCTGATTGGGTAATCAGCTAGACAATATGAGTGCTTGACCATAGCCTGGTAACTATTTTAATAATAAATGATTACACTAAATCTACTCCTATACCCATTAATAATTCTTATCTCAATCTTATCTGTACTCTTAGGAACCTTGCATTACAGAAAAAGTGTTTATTAGTGTAAAAGTGAGGCAGTGGTTTGGCATGCAACATGATTTGGGCATGTCAGCTCTGCCCGTCTACCGAAGAAATCTAACAAGTCGATAATTGTATGGATATTGTCACCAGCTTGATGGCCACAGATAAATACAACTATGAACAAGGACTGGACGCAACAAATATTTCCCACATTTTCTAACAAGACGTTAAGAACCATGTTTCGCAAAGCTATGTCTACACCACATGCAGATAAGTCCTTACCCTCCTTCGAATGAGGGAGAGAAGAAATCTCGTCCTCAAGGGGTAGCTCACTAAGTCAGAGTCGCTTGCTAAGAGTCTGAGGGAGAGCCTTAAAAAAGGCCAAACCCATGATGAGAAGAAATAGCCATTAGAATGAGATCCAGTGCTCAGTATCCTTATTTCACAAAACAGTGTGGCATAAGCTTAAATTATATAACATAGCTGCCACTACAATAAATGAAGATTGCAAGTTTCCTGTCCAGGTATATTGTCAAGAGCATTCTACAGTATTTGACACTGCAAGGAAAGCAAATAAAACTATTACCTATATAAGTACTGTGACAAAGCTGAACAGAGCTATGGGAGAGTCCAGGTGTATGAGCCTGAGGATGGATATAGGCATTTGCTCAATCCAGCACTGCAGGAGTTAAGACGCTGTCTTACATCACAATGAGGCTTCAGCTGTGAAAGGCGAGAACAGTGCTTTTGAATGGACAGTTACAGCTGAGCCTAGAGAGGAGGAGTTTTCCCTGTGAAGCTGCTGAATTTACAGACAGAAGAATTTGCTGAGAACCATTGGAGCTGGGAACAAGTGAAGACACCAAGAGAGAAAAGTGTTTTGATGTACAGCTAAAAAAAAAAAAGACAGAGAGAGACTGTAGCGTGGAGCTGATAAGCAAGCGGCAGAGGAAGAGTGAGAGTCTGGACTTGTGAAGAAAACAGGCCAGTGACTATAAACAAATTATTTGAACTGTTTGCTCCACACAGGGCTAGCTGGGTGCGGGTCTAGTTAGTGAGGGAACAGACAGTAAAAAGGTAGTGCTCCATGGGAGATAGGCCTGTTATTTGATCTAATATTACTATTCAATCAACCAAGCTCCTTGAAATCAACCAATCAATCCCTAGTTTGTGAGCCAAGCTCTGCAGCTCTAGATAAAGAGTCCTTGTATCTCCACTGATAATGCTCATTGCTGTATTTTCTCCAATGTGCAACTTAGGAGATGAGATGACAGCTGTGCACTCTCTCCTAGTCAGACAAATTCCACGTGGCTGATGGTTGCCACATAGTCAGTGATATCTTCAGGAACTGTCTGCACATTCACCAGGTACTCTCCTAGAGGTTTTTATCATGTAGTAGACAGAAACGGCAAGTAGGGAGGTAGGAAAAGAAGATTCTGTCACGCAACAGGATGCTAATCTATCTGGGCAAATGTTTTGCCTGCTACATCCTTAAGAGGCTGTATCGAAGTCCAAATTGAAACCCAGTGATCATCTCCAGCTGCCACAAAAGTAGGAGACGGGTCAGTCAGGCAAAATGCGTAACCTAGAGGAATTATGTAGAAAGCTCTGAAATCTACCTTGGACCACAACCAGCAATTCCCATAAATATCAAGAAGGTCTGAGAAGAACGACAATAAAAAGGGTGTGGATAAGAAAAAAAGGGGGATCTTGGGGATAAACATAGGTGTTCAACAACTGGGAGGCGGAACAAAGGGATTAACCAACTCCTGGAACCCAGAATTCCTCCCAGTCCGCCCATCCATAAATAAATTTTTATTTAGCACGAAGACAACTTAGTCTTGAGGGTGGCTCCTATGTACACGTGGAAATTAATGGTAAATATGATTCAATTATCTTTGTCTTTACTCACTGTTGACAGTATTCCGCTCCTGATAATACTTCTGGTGACTCCACACATACGGCTCTTCGCCTCTCTCAATCTTTGCGACAACTGCAGGCTTCATATAGGCACGACCTGTATGGATAGACATAACCCTGGTTACGCCTATCTGCTGATTCTACTTGCGTAACATTCACCCTTCTAGATGTATCTCAGCCACAAACCTGTTTATTTACTCTCTTCTCTTCACTTGGCTACTAAACAAAACTTTATTTAAGTGAACCGTATGCCACACTGTTTAGTTTTTTAGTCGTTTCTGACTCTCCGTGACCGTATGGACCATGACACTCCAGGCACATCTGTCAGCCACAGCCCCTCTGAGCTCCATCAAGCTCATGCTAGTAATGTGGCAGGCACCTTCTGACCTGAGGCGCTCATCTTCCAGTGACATAATGTTAGGTCTCTGGTTGTGCTCATTCTTAAGGTTATCTTGGCAACGATACTAGAGATGGTTGTCAGTTCCTTCTCAAGTGGACCGCCATTTGTCTGACCTCTCTACTATGACCTGCCCATCTTGGGTGACTCTACATGGTATAGCTCGCAGATAAATATAAGTACACAAGGCCCTTCACAACAATAAGGTATCAATCAAGAAGACTTTCTGTCTACTACCCTTACTTTATCAAGTTCCTAACCCGTGTCTACAAATCCTTCCTTGTCCCTGTCCATCTACATCTGGACTTGCTAATTTCCTCTATATGTTACACAAACCTCCCTATGATCTGAATCTCTCTCTCTACAGTCAGAGTCCAATTGACACCATGTGTTCAGCCTCACTTCCCTTCCTTCTCTCTTTTTGAACTGGAATATACTCCTATTTAACATTAGACATTATTCAAACCTGCATATGTTCGATATCTCTCTGACTACACCTCCATTTAATTTTCCAACTCGAATGTTACTTAAGTCATTTCTCCTCCTCGTTCCCAATCTCTTAACTTATTAAAGCCATGAAATTTACCTTGCCTCAACATCAATGAATAAAAATAAAATATACAACAATGAAGTATCTATAAGATCTTCTCATGAAAATTTAAGAATGAAATATTTTTTACCTAGAGACCTGAGTGTTTGGTAATTCTCCATCATCACCTCCTTATAGAGCTCCTTCTGATCATCATTTAGACATTTCCACTCCTCCTCCGAGAAGTAAATTGCAACGTCATCAAACTCCACTTGTTTCTTTGAAGAAAGAAAAAAAAAAAAAAGTTCAGTGAGTCACGGGGTCTCGTTTGAACTTTCAAGAACTAACTTGGTTAGTTGTTGGAGATATCGTTTAGATGAGCAATTGAAAATTCTCCATTAATAATGTTACACTCATTCAAAGCCCATTCCAAAAGTATGTATTAAAATTCTTGGATGTTGGATAAGTCTGTAGGATAAGACATTGAATAGGTCAAGAAAGATCCAGTGCAACCAATGATCCTGGGAGGGGTGCCTCCTTTCTGGAAGACTTAACTAAGTTAAAGCCCCCAAATCTAGCTTAGATCCAGATAATAATAATAGTGTAAGGGGTAGGAAAATAAATCATAGTGTACTACACAACAAAAAATATATATACATACATATATAAATACAGATAGTTATCATGTCCCACCCTGGCACTTGCCAAACATCACCTTCTTGAAGAGCTCCTTCTGCTCTTCATTTAAACAGTCAAGCCCCTCCTCATCATCCGAGAAGCAAACCTGAACTTCATCATATTCTACTGGTTCCTTAAAATGACACAATTCAGTTAATAATTCTCAGTTGGTATGGAAATGTATATATATACTGTAAATATACAGATATAAATCAGACCCACTCAGTTGTAATGTCCTTATATTTATACTGTGTTTATGTGCATATACAGGCGGCCTCCGGGCTACAGACGAGATACATTACTGAGAACGTCCTTAAAGGGATATGTAAGTGAGCTGGCTTATGATTGCATCTGAAAGAGGAGAATTAGTATAACTAGTGTGTGAAAACATTTTTTTTTAATGAAAAAATGCCAAAATAAGCATTTAAACACATACCTTGATGTTAGCAAAATATATTGTAATTTCTGTCAGTTGAAACTCAGGGTTAACACCCTCCAAACCCAGGCTAAACTGGTAAACAATTTGAAAATTTGTTTTGGCCAATCAGGAGGAAGTAAAGACTGAAACATTTGTATCACAATCTGGCAGTTGCTGACTATTTTTTTTTTCCTTCTTTTCTCTGCCTGTCTCCTTATGGGCAATTTCAGCTGTAACCCCACCAACCATCATCACACACTATGCCATGCAGGGTACACTTTATGTAAGCTTCCTAGGGGTTTGCACATCCACATTTCAGTATCTAGCATGTAAATATGTAAGTACATTAAACTTTTCAATATAACACATATTTTTCTACTAATCAGTAGGTGTTTATTTGGAAACATTTGAAACCCAGGAAACTTACATATACCTGCAAGTCGGATATGTACGTATGTGACTCGGCAAAATGGCCATAAGGCTTTTTAGTTTGGCTTATTGCACAGATTTTTAGCCTTTCAGTGCATACTATATCTCTGCATTTGACTATTCATAAGATATATGTATGTATATATATATATATATATATATATATATATATATATATATATATATATATATATATAAAATCTCATTTATTACCTTTGTACTACCCTTTTTATTTGGCTAAATGTAAGCTCTGAAACAGTTAATTATGCCTTTCTAGAAATCAGAAATTTTTACTAGGATAAAATAACCCCTCTAAGCTTAGAGGATAAACAGATATTCCTTTTAGTATACAGCAATGTTCTAATTATTACAGTTTGTGCAATCAACTTTAAAATTTAAGTGGTAACAGTGACTTATCTTTGACATACTGTCAATTTGACCTTTCATTATTTTGATACATTTTCTTACCACAAAAGTTGTTAGTTAACTTTTGGGCTTTAACATCTGTTAAGCCTTCCCGGATTGTAGGTAACCCTTCAGGTATCACCCTGAGGCTATTGTGGTATTTGGTTTTGCTTCTATTTTGTTAATATATAATTTCAATTCACACAAACAGAACATAAAAACAAACTCATAGAAAAAGCCTTGGGAGCTTGTTCTTAAGTCAGGTCGTCTGTAACCTGGGGACCTCCTGTAGTTATAAATATATAAATACAGACACTACTTAGATTACCTGCTCATCAGACCCCTCGTCCTCCTCCTCAGGGTAGTCAACTTGAACAATATCATATTCAATCGGTTCCTTAAAAATAAAAATAAATTATATTTATAATCACAATATGTATGTATATACAATGGATAGTACATTAGCAATTCGAATTGAATGTCTAAAAAAAAATATGTTGTTCAAACTATTTCCTGCTCAAATTTCTCAGAAATACAGTTGATGCATTGCACTCTGGGAAAACAGGAGGGGACTTGCAAACGAGACCACAATGCACGCTCACTCTGTAATCCTTAACCATTTTATACATGGCGCATTCAAGCTTATGCCCACTGTATTTCACAGTTTTAGGCGTAGCAACAGATGGATTATTCACAGACCAGGTCCCTTACATGCATACAGAACCGTTTCACCGGTTGCTACGCCTAAAACTGTGAAATACAGTGGGCATAAGCTTAAAAGGAGCCATGTATAAAATGGTTAAGGATTACATAGTGAGCGTGCATTGTGGTCTCATTTGCATGTCCCCGCCAACACACACACATCATAAGTATAGGTACAGATCCCATCAGTGTGTGATACATGAAGTGTGTATGTATATGTACTTACATTATACATATAGATATAAATCAGATCCATGTTGTAATGGCATAGCATACATATAACAAACTATTCACTGGAAGGTTTTGATCATGAGACTGAAGCTCAAATATTTTGGCTATATAATGAGAAGACAGGATTCCCTGGAGAGGGAAAGATTGAAAGGGACAGCAGAGGTGGAGATGGATAGATTAGGTCATTGAAGTAATGAACATGAGCTTGAGGGTGCCTGGCATGTATATAGGGTAACAAAGGGTCAGACCTGACTGAAGTACCAAACAACACTTACTGTATAGAGTGATAGCTACAGATACAAATGTGTAGGTACATATGTGTACATACTGTATATTAGACGCCACACTGCCTGGTAGATCCCCCATCCATTACCTCCTTGATTAAGTTCTTCTGCCTTTCCAGTGCCATATGCGACTCCTCCCCAGAGAAGTAGACTTTAACTTCCTTATAATCCTTAAAAATACACAAAAAAAAGTCAGTGACTTGCAGTGTGTAATTTTTCCTTGCAGATACTAGCTAAGTTTGTTGTAAGATACATTCATACAATTATTCATTGTCTAAGGTCAAATAACCTACATTTGTTCCTAAGACTTTGTACTTTATAGATTATCATAGGTTTAATAACCAACATGGGGCGCGCCATCAAACCGTTATATATACAGTATGTGTGTGTATAGATGGTAGGATTATATACATGGTGTGCGGTGGGCAAGCAATGGACAGTTGGCCACTACTATTGAACTGCAATAAATATAACCCACTGCACAAATTACTCTACATTTTACTCTCTCTATATACATTATAAATACACACACACCTATATTATATATACACACATTTATATAATATACACACACACCTATATATCTCCCCATCCCCCTCTTGCACTTCCCCATCCCCCTCTTCCTCTCTCTCTCCCTGTGCTCTCACTCTCTCTCCTCCTCTTCTTTTCTTTCTCCATCTCTCATTCCCTACCTCTTAATCTCCCTCTCTTCTTTTTTAATCTCTTCTTCTTGCCCTCTTCTCCCTCTCCTCTTTCTCTCTCCTTCCCTCTCCTCTTCCTTCTCTCTGTCTATCTCTCTCTTAATCTCTACTTCCCTCCCTCTATCTCTTAATCTCTCCTTCCTTCCCTCTCTCTTTCTTAATCTCTCCTTCCCTCCCTCCCTCCCTCTTAATCTCTCCTTCCCTCCCTCTATCTCTCTTAATATCTCCTTCCCTCCCTCTATCTCTCTTAATCTCTCCTTCCCTCCCTCTATCTCTCTTAATCTCTCCTTCCCTCCCTCTATCTCTCCTTCCCTCCCTCTCTCTTTCTTAATCTCTCCTTCCCTCCCTCTCTCTTAATCTCTCCTTCCGCCCTCTATCTCTCTTAATATCTCCTTCCCTCCCTCTATCTCTCTTAATATCTCCTTCCCTCCCTCTATCTCTCTTAATCTCTCCTTCCCTCCCTCTATCTCTCTTAATCTCTCCTTCCCTCCCTCTATCTCTCTTACTCTCTCCTTCCCTCCCTCTATCTCTCTTACTCTCTCCTTCCCTCCCTCTATCTCTCTTAATCTCTCCTTCCCTCCCTCTATCTCTCCTTCCCTCCCTCTCTCTTAATCTCTCCTTCCCTCCCTCTCTTAATCTCTCCTTCCCTCCCTCTATCTATCTCTCTCTTTCTTAATCTCTCCTTCCCTTCCTCTATCTCTCTTTCTTAATCTCTCCTTCCCTCCCTCCTTCTATCTCTCTTTCTTTCTTAATCTCTGCTTCCCTCCCTCTATCTCTTTCTTAATCTCTCCTTCCCTCCCTCTATCTCTCTTTCTTTCTTAATCTCGCCTTCCCTCCCTCTATCTCTCTCTTAATATCTCCTTCCCTCCCTCTAAATCTCTCCTTCCCTCCCTCAATCTCTTTCTTAATCTATCCTTCCCTCCCTCCCTCTATCTATCTCTCTTTCTTTCTTAATCTCTCCTTCCCTCCATCTCTCTTTCTTTCTTAATCTCTCCTTTCCTCCCTCTATCTCTTTCTTAAGCTCTTCTTCCCTCCCTCTATCTCTCTTTATCTCTCCTTCCCTCCCTCTATCTCACTTTCTTTCTTAATCTCTCCTTCCCTCCCTCTATCTCACTTTCTTTCTTAATCTCTCCTTCCCTCCCTCTATCTCTCTTTCTTTCTTTCTTTCTTTCTATCTCCTTCTCCACTCTTTCTTCCCCTGTCTCCTCTTTACCACTCTCTATACCTATATATATCCCATTTTGTGCCTATGTCTCCTGATTGTTGAGTGATGATGACCTCTGACCTTAGCCGAGGTGAGAGAAGCCTGCATTTCTTGGGATGATTTCTTTCTGAGTTCCTGGATGATCTTTCTCTGGGCCCTCAGTGAATTCTTGCAGGGCCGCCCACTCCTGGGCAGATTGACGATGGTCCCCAGTGTCCTCCATTTGGATATGATGCCTCTCACGGTGCCTCGGTGGAGCCCCAGGGCCTTAGAGATGGCTCTGTAACCCTTCCCAAACTGGTAGATGTCAACAACTTGTTTTCTAATCTCTTCAGGGATTTCCTTGGATCGTGGCATCTTGTGCTCAATGTGATGGCAACTTGACTCTAGAGGTGAGGGTTAAATAAATGAGGTTTATATGATGCATGGCTGGCTTAGTTAAATCAAGTCACTATCCCTTTAATATGTTTTTTATCCCTTTAATAACGTTTTCACACAATGGCGTTTTGGTGTTGAATAACTTTGTTTATTCCACAAGTATAAGCTGTGTCACTTTTTTTTTTTTTTTATATCAAAGGTGCACCGCTTGTCTCTTTATATTAGTATAAGATGTGTCGCGTGTCGCTTTATATTAGTATAAGATGCGTTGCTTTATATTAGTATAAGATAAAGCGACATGCGGCGCAGATTAGTATAAAATGCGCTGCGTACCGCTTTATATTAGTATAAGATGCGCCGCGTGTCTCTTTATATTAGTATAAGATGAGCAGCGTGTCTCTTTATATTAGTATAAGATGAGCAGCGTGTCTCTTTATATTAGTATAAGATGAGCAGCGTGTCTCTTTATATTAGTATAAGATGCGCCGCGTGTCGCTTTATATTAGTATAAGATGCGTCGCGTGTCGCTTTATATTAGGATAAGATGCGTCGCTTTATATTAGTATAAGATGAGCAGCGCGTCGCTTTATATTAGTATAAGTTGCGCCACTTGTCTCTTTATATTAGTATAAATTGCGCCACTTGTCTCTTTATATTAGTATAAGTTGCGCCGCTTTATATTAGTATAAAATGCGCCATGTGTCCCTTTATATTAGTACAAAATGCGCCGCGTGTTGCTTTATAATAGTATAAACTGCGCCGCTTTATATTAGTATAAACTGCGCCGCTTTATATTAGTATAAACTGCGCCGCTTTATATTAGTATAAACTGCGCCGCTTTAGATTAGTATAAACTGCGCCGCTTTAGATTAGTATAAGCTGCGCCGCTTTAGATTAGTATAAGCTGCGCCGCTTTAGATTAGTATAAACTGCGCCGGTTTATATTAGTATAAACAGGGGGGTGTCGCTTTAGATGAGATTAGATTGTTTCTAAAAATATAGTTACAAATATGTAACAACAGAGGAAACGGGAGAGCAGCAAAGTGTCTCCCACCTCTAGAAGACTTGTCTGTGTCTATTGAGAGGTTACTCAGTGTCTCTTCCCTTTACTTATCTCTCATCTCTCTCATGCAGTCTCTCCTCTCCCCCATCTGTCTCTCCTCCCTCCCCTTTCTCCCGTCTTAACCCTCTTTCTACCTCCCCACTATGTCTATCGCCCTTCCTTTCTCTCCCTCCCGTTCCCTGTCTTTCTCGCTCTCCCTCCCATTCCCTGTCTTTCTCTCTCTCTCCCCCTCCCGTTCCCTGTCTCTCTCTCCCCCTCCCGTTCCCTGTCTCTCTCTCTCCCCCTCCCGTTCCCTGTCTCTCTCTCTCTCCCCCTCCCGTTCCCTGTCTCTCTCGCTCCCCCTCCCGTTCCCTGTCTCTCTCGCTCCCCCTCCCGTTCCCTGTCTCTCTCGCTCCCCCTCCCGTTCCCTGTCTCTCTCGCTCCCCCTCCCGTTCCCTGTCTCTCTCGCTCCCCCTCCCGTTCCCTGTCTTTCTCTCTCTCTCCCCCTCCCGTTCCCTGTCTCTCTCGCTCCCCCTCCCGTTCCCTGTCTCTCTCGCTCCCCCTCCCGTTCCCTGTCTCTCTCGCTCCCCCTCCCGTTCCCTGTCTCTCTCGCTCTCCCTCCCGTTCCCTGTCTCTCTCGCTCTCCCTCCCGTTCCCTGTCTCTCTCTCTCTCCCGTTCCCTGTCTCTCTCTCCCTCCCGTTCCCTGTCTCTCTCTCTCTACCTCCCGTTCCCTGTCTCTCTCTCCCTCCCGTTCCCTGTCTCTCTCTCTCTACCTCCCGTTCCCTGTCTCTCTCTCTCTCCCTCCCGTTCCCTGTCTCTCTCCCCCTCCCGTTCCCTGTCTCTCTCTCCCCCTCCCTGTCTCTCTCTCTCCCCCTCCCGTTCCCTGTCTCTCTCTCGCTCCCCCTCCCGTTCCCTGTCTCTCTCGCTCCCCCTCCCGTTCCCTATCTCTCTCTCGCTCCCCCTCCCGTTCCCTGTCTCTCTCGCTCCCCCTCCCGTTCCGTCTCTCTCGCTCCCCCTCCCGTTCCCTGTCTCTCGCTCTCCCTCCCGTTCCCTGTCTTTCTCTCTCTCTCCCCCTCCCGTTCCCTGTCTCTCTCGCTCCCCCTCCCGTTCCCTGTCTCTCTCGCTCCCCCTCCCTGTCTCTCGCTCTCCCTCCCGTTCCCTGTCTTTCTCTCTCTCTCCCCCTCCCGTTCCCTGTCTCTCTCGCTCCCCCTCCCGTTCCCTGTCTCTCTCGCTCCCCCTCCCGTTCCCTGTCTCTCTCGCTCTCCCTCCCGTTCCCTGTCTCTCTCGCTCTCCCTCCCGTTCCCTGTCTCTCTCGCTCTCCCTCCCGTTCCCTGTCTCTCTCGCTCTCCCTCCCGTTCCCTGTCTCTCTCGCTCTCCCTCCCGTTCCCTGTCTCTCTCGCTCTCCCTCCCGTTCCCTGTCTCTCTCGCTCTCCCTCCCGTTCCCTCTCTCTCGCTCTCCCTCCCGTTCCCTGTCTCTCTCGCTCTCCCTCCCGTTCCCTGTCTCTCTCGCTCTCCCTCCCGTTCCCTGTCTCTCTCGCTCTCCCTCCCGTTCCCTGTCTCTCTCGCTCTCCCTCCCGTTCCCTGTCTCTCTCGCTCTCCCTCCCGTTCCCTGTCTCTCTCGCTCTCCCTCCCGTTCCCTGTCTCTCTCGCTCTCCCTCCCGTTCCCTGTCTCTCTCGCTCTCCCTCCCGTTCCCTGTCTCTCTCGCTCTCCCTCCCGTTCCCTGTCTCTCTCTCCCTCCCGTTCCCTGTCTCTCTCTCTCTCTCCCTCCCGTTCCCTGTCTCTCTCTCCCTCTCGTTCCCTGTCTCTCTCTCGTTTCCGGTCTCTCTCTCGTTCCCTGTCTCCCTCTCGTTCCCTGTCTCCCTCTCGTTCCCTGTCTCCCTCTCGTTCCCTGTCTCCCTCTCGTTCCCTGTCTCCCTCTCGTTCCCTGTCTCCCTCTCTCTCCCTCTCGTTCCCTGTCTTTCTCTCTCTCCCTCTCGTTCCCTGTCTCTCTCTCTCCCGTTACCTGTCTTTTTCTCTCTCCCTCCCGTTCCCTGTCTTTCTCTCTCTCCCTCCCGTTCCCTGTCTTTCTCTCTCTCCCTCCCGTTCCCTGTCTTTCTCTCTCTCCCTCCCGTTCCCTGTCTTTCTCTCCCTCCCTCCCGTTCCCTGTCTTTCTCTCTCTCCCTCCCGTTCCCTGTCTTTCTCTCTCTCCCTCCCGTTCCCTGTCTTTCTCTCTCTCCCTCCCGTTCCCTGTCTTTCTCTCTCTCCCTCTCGTTCCCTGTCTTTCTCTCTCTCCCTCTCGTTCCCTGTCTTTCTCTCTCTCCCTCTCGTTCCCTGTCTCTCTCTCTCCCGTTACCTGTCTTTTTCTCTCTCCCTCTTGTTCCCTGTCTTTCTCTCTCTCCCTCCCGTTCCCTGTCTTTCTCTCTCTCCCTCCCGTTCCCTGTCTTTCTCTCTCTCCCTCCCGTTCCCTGTCTTTCTCTCTCTCCCTCCCGTTCCCTGTCTTTCTCTCTCTCCCTCCCGTTCCCTGTCTTTCTCTCTCTCCCTCCCGTTCCCTGTCTTTCTCTCCCTCCCTCCCGTTCCCTGTCTTTCTCTCTCTCCCTCCCGTTCCCTGTCTTTCTCTCTCTCCCTCCCGTTCCCTGTCTTTCTCTCTCTCCCTCCCGTTCCCTGTCTTTCTCTCTCTCCCTCCCGTTCCCTGTCTTTCTCTCTCTCCCTCCCGTTCCCTGTCTTTCTCTCCCTCCCTCCCGTTCCCTGTCTTTCTCTCTCTCCCTCCCGTTCCCTGTCTTTCTCTCCCTCCCTCCCGTTCCCTGTCTTTCTCTCTCTCCCTCCCGTTCCCTGTCTTTCTCTCTCTCCCTCCCGTTCCCTGTCTTTCTCTCTCTCCCTCCCGTTCCCTGTTTTTCTCTCTCTCCCTCCCGTTCCCTGTCTTTCTCTCTCTCCCTCCCGTTCCCTGTCTTTCTCTCTCTCCCTCCCGTTCCCTGTCTTTCTCTCTCTCTCCCGTTCCCTGTCTTTCTCTCTCTCCCTCCCGTTCCCTGTCTTTCTCTCTCTCCCTCCCGTTCCCTGTCTTTCTCTCTCTCCCTCCCGTTCCCTGTCTTTCTCTCTCTCCCTCTCGTTCCCTGTCTTTCTCTCTCTCCCTCCCGTTCCCTGTCTTTCTCTCTCTCCCTCCCGTTCCCTGTCTTTCTCTCTCTCCCTCCCGTTCCCTGTCTTTCTCTCTCTCCCTCCCGTTCCCTGTCTTTCTCTCTCTCCCTCCCGTTCCCTGTCTTTCGCTCTCTCCCTCCCGTTCCCTGTCTTTCTCTCTCTCCCTCCCGTTCCCTGTCTTTCTCTCTCTCCCTCCCGTTCCCTGTCTTTCTCTCTCTCCCTCCCGTTCCCTGTCTTTCTCTCTCTCCCTCCCGTTCCCTGTCTTTCTCTCTCTCCCTCTCGTTCCCTGTCTTTCTCTCTCTCCCTCTCGTTCCCTGTCTCTCTCTCTCTCCCGTTACCTGTCTTTTTCTCTCTCCCTCCCGTTCCCTGTCTTTCTCTCTCTCCCTCCCGTTCCCTGTCTTTCTCTCTCTCCCTCCCGTTCCCTGTCTTTCTCTCTCTCCCTCCCGTTCCCTGTCTTTCTCTCTCTCCCTCCCGTTCCCTGTCTTTCTCTCTCTCCCTCCCGTTCCCTGTCTTTCTCTCCCTCCCTCCCGTTCCCTGTCTTTCTCTCCCTCCCTCCCGTTCCCTGTCTTTCTCTCTCTCCCTCCCGTTCCCTGTCTTTCTCTCTCTCCCTCCCGTTCCCTGTCTTTCTCTCTCTCCCTCTCGTTCCCTGTCTTTCTCTCTCTCCCTCTCGTTCCCTGTCTCTCTCTCTCCCGTTACCTGTCTTTTTCTCTCTCCCTCCCGTTCCCTGTCTTTCTCTCTCTCCCTCCCGTTCCCTGTCTTTCTCTCTCTCCCTCCCGTTCCCTGTCTTTCTCTCTCTCCCTCCCGTTCCCTGTCTTTCTCTCCCTCCCTCCCGTTCCCTGTCTTTCTCTCTCTCCCTCCCGTTCCCTGTCTTTCTCTCTCTCCCTCCCGTTCCCTGTCTTTCTCTCTCTCCCTCCCGTTCCCTGTCTTTCTCTCTCTCCCTCCCGTTCCCTGTCTTTCTCTCTCTCCCTCCCGTTCCCTGTCTTTCTCTCTCTCTCCCGTTCCCTGTCTTTCTCTCTCTCTCTCCCGTTCCCTGTCTTTCTCTCTCTCCCTCCCGTTCCCTGTCTTTCTCTCTCTCCCTCCCGTTCCCTGTCTTTCTCTCTCTCCCTGTCTTTCTCTCTCTCCCTCTCGGTCTTCCTTTTGCTCTCCTTCTTTCTGTCTCTCCTCTCTCTCTCCGCTACTCCTCTCTCACATCCCACTCCCACCTTTCTCCCCCCCCCCTTTATGTCTCTCCCCTATCTACCTCACTCGCTTTCTCTCTTCCCCTACCCATCTCTCTTTCTCTCCCTCCCTCTCCTCAATTTTTCTATCCCGTCTCTCTCATTACCTTTCTATGCACCTACTCTATTCCTCCCTTCTCTCTCTCCCCTCTTTCATTCTGTCTCTCCTCCCTCCCCCTCTTTCTGTCTCTTACCTCTCATTCCCTCAACTGTCTGTCTCCCTCTTTTTCTCTCTCACAGTCTATAACTCCTATTGAAAGCAATGTCCAGTAAATAGTATATTCTGTCCCGCTTATGCCCTTATTTCATACCTCTCTTACAGTCAGTCTTTTCTCGTTTCAGCTTCTGGGGGGATACCGGAAGTACATTCTCTAGAAAGTGCATCCAGATAGTAAGTCCCCGGAAACATTAGAGCTGAAAAAAAGGTTCCGATATCGGTGCTCCAGCATTTCACACATCCTAGTCACCCTGTCATTGAGATAGTACACAGACACACATCAATAATGCGATAACGCGATGTTTTTACCTCAGAACAGTGAGCAGAAAATAACCGGAAGTGGGACGACAGAAGCGTGTGCACAGACAACATTCCTTTGTGAGGTTCGGCCAATCATCACCGATTTAGGGCGTGGTTGGCTCAGTGGGCGGGTATCCTTAAGTGAGACCAGAATGTGATTGGCTGGGGGTTTTTGTGACGTCGCCAGTTGTTATCTGACAGATTTTACCACAGAGCTGTCAGATGTGGATGATGGAGAATAGAGTCAGGAGCAGCTATGACACCAGGCCTACTAGTGATAGCAGGGGAAGAGATTCAGGAGCTGCCACGACACCAGGCCTAATAGTGATAGTAGGAGAATAGAGTCAGGGGCTGCCATGACATCAGGCCTAATAGTGATAGTAGGAGAAGTGTCAGGAGCTGCCATGACACCAGGCCTAATAGTGATAGTACAGGAAGAGTCAGGAGCTGCCATGACACCAGGCCTAGAAGTGATAGTAGGGGAAGAGAATCAGGAGTTGCCCTGACACCAGGCCTAGTAGTGATTGCAGAAGAGTCAGGAGCTGCCATTGCACCACGCCTAGTAGTGCTAGTAGGAGAAGTGTCAGGAGCTGACATGACACCAGGCCTAATAGTGATGGTACAGGAAGAGTCAGGAGCTGCCATGACACCAGGCCTAGAAGTGATAGTAGGGGAAGAGAATCAGGAGTTGCCCTGACACCAGGCCTAGTAGTGATTGCAGGGGAAGAGTCAGGAGCTGCCATTGCACCAGGCCTAGTAGTGATAGTAGGGGAAGAGAGCCAGGAGCTGCCATTACACCAGGCCAAGTATTGATAGTATGGGAAGAGTCAGGAGCTGCCATGACACCAGGCCTAATAGTGATAGTACAGGAAGAGTCAGGAGCTGCCATTGCACCACGCCTAGTAGTGCTAGTAGGAGAAGTGTCAGGAGCTGACATGACACCAGGCCTAATAGTGATGGTACAGGAAGAGTCAGGAGCTGCCATGACACCAGGCCTAGAAGTGATAGTAGGGGAAGAGAATCAGGAGTTGCCCTGACACCAGGCCTAGTAGTGATTGCAGGGGAAGAGTCAGGAGCTGCCATTGCACCAGGCCTAGTAGTGATAGTAGGGGAAAAGAGCCAGGAGCTGCCATTACACCAGGCCAAGTATTGATAGTATGGGAAGAGTCAGGAGCTGCCATTACACCAGGCCTAATAGTGATAGTACAGGAAGAGTCAGGAGCTGCCATTGCACCACGCCTAGTAGTGCTAGTAGGAGAAGTGTCAGGAGCTGACATGACACCAGGCCTAATAGTGATGGTACAGGAAGAGTCAGGAGCTGCCATGACACCAGGCCTAGAAGTGATAGTAGGGGAAGAGAATCAGGAGTTGCCCTGACACCAGGCCTAGTAGTGATTGCAGGGGAAGAGTCAGGAGCTGCCATTGCACCAGGCCTAGTAGTGATAGTAGGGGAAAAGAGCCAGGAGCTGCCATTACACCAGGCCAAGTATTGATAGTATGGGAAGAGTCAGGAGCTGCCATTACACCAGGCCTAATAGTGATAGTACAGGAAGAGTCAGGAGCTGCCATGACACCAGGCCTACTAGTGACAGTAGGGGAAGAGAATCAGGAGTTGCCCTGACACCAGGCCTAGTAGTGATTGCAGGAGAAGAGTCAGGAGCTGCCATTGCACCAGGCCTAGTAGTGATAGTAGGGGAAGAGAGCCAGGAGCTGCCATTACACCAGGCCTAGTATTGATAGTATGGGAAGAGTCAGGAGCTGCCATGACACCAGGCCTAATATTGATAGTACAGGAAGAGTCAGGAGCTGCCATGCCACCAGGCCTAGTATTGATAGTATGGGAAGAGTCAGGAGCTGCCATGACACCAGGCCTACTAGTGACAGTAGGGGAAGTGAGTCCAGAGCTGCCATGACACCAGACCTAGTAGTGATAGTAGTGGAAGAGAGTCAGGAGCTGCCATTGCACCAGGCCTAGTAGTGATAGTAGGGGAAGAGAGCCAGGAGCTGCCAGGACACCAGGGCTAGTGGTAGGGGAAGACAGTCAGTTGCTGCCATGACACCAGGCCTGTTAGTGATAGTAGGGGAAGAGAGTCAGCGGCTGCCATTGAGATAGGACCCAAGATGTCTTGCTGATAACAAGGCTGCAGGAGTTGATGGAATCCCAATTGAACTATTCAAGTTTTTAAAAGATAATGCTGTGAAAGTGTTGCTTGCCTTATGCCAACGCATTTGGAAAACTAAACAATGGCTGGAAAAGGTCAGTCTACATTCTAACCCCCCAAAAAAGGCAGTGTAACAGAGTGCTCCAATTATCTAACAATAGCACTAATTTCACATGCCAGCAAGGTAATGCTCTACAAGCTCAGCTGCAACAATAAATATACCTAGATTTACCAGATGTACAAGCTGGGTTCAGTAGAGGAAGAGGCACAAGAGATCAAATTGCCAATGCCTGCTGGATAATAGAAAAAGCAAGAGAGTTTCATAAAAACATTTACTTCTGCTTCATAGACTATTATAAAGTATTTTAGTGTGTGGATCACAACAAAATGTGGCATGTTCCTGAAGAGATGGGAGTACCAGATCATCTCATCCTCCTCCTGAAGAATCTGTATGTGGACTAAGAAACCAAAGTCAAAACCAAACATGGGACAACAGAATGGTTCAAGATCAGAAAAGTGTGACAAGGTTGTATATTGTCACCTTATTAACATCATGTGTAAGGCCGGACTGGATGAGTCGAAAGCCATAATCAATATTGCTGGAAGAAATATCAACAACCTCCGATACCGGATGATACTCCTCTGATGGCTGAAATTGAGGAGGAACAAAAGGACCTACTGATGAGGGTAAAACAAGAGAGTGCACAAGCCTGCTGCACAACGTTAAAAAAGATGAATATCATGGCAAACGGGCAATCTCAGCTCCTGGCAAATAGATGGTGAAGAACTGGAGGCAGTGACAGATTTTAGTTTCCTGGGATCCAAGATTTCTTCAGATGATTACTGTGGCCATGAAATTAAAATATGTTTGCTAGTAATAAGTAAAGATATTAAGCTATCAACAAAGGTCTGCCTAGTAGTAACATACGGATGTGAGAGGTGGACCATAAAGAAGGCTGAGCGCCGTAGAATTGACGCCTTTGAATTGCAGTGTTGGAAAAACCTGCTGGTAAAAAGTCCCTTGGACTGCAAGAAGATCCAATAAAACACTTAAAATCTTTCTTTTCTGTATCCTTCCAATCCCCCTTCCAATCCAATAACTACCTTGTCGTGGTAAAGGAGCACATGTGCCTCAAAAAAAGGTTACAGCTATACCATGTAGAACCCACTGCGGTATCTTTGCCAAGAAAACCTTATGATGATTGTGCCTGGCGTGTTGCTCTTCATGGGGTAAGCACGGCGAGCGGAAGAGGCTTGCAATGAGCGCCAAAGGCGATCATTGTGAGCTTCACGATGAGTGCCGAAGGCGCTCATTGTGGGGCTTGCGATGACCCCCGAAGGTGATCATTGCAAAGCAGGAAAGTTAAAGTACACAGGAGGAGAGGCTCGCGATCAGCGCCGAAAGTGCTCATAGGAGCAAGAGCCTCACATTGTGTGGCAAACAGCATTCCCAGCCTTACAATTTTTCCTCCTGTCATTTTTGACGGGCAAGTTCCTAGTTAGTAAAACTTCGAGTTTTACTAAGAGCATAAACGAGTAGGGGAAAATAAATAAAGCAATTTTTTAAAATATATGTTGCCTCCTCTAGACTATAAAGGCATCCATTATCCTTTCATGGAAGTTGTGTATGTAAGAGGGGCATTTCTGGATGGCAATTCAAGCAACCTTTTTAAGCAGTAGGAGAGTAGAGGATTGACAAAAGGGTGAAAAAGAGAGGGGTGGAGATGAGAGTGGAGAAATTTGAGGGATATGTTGAAAGGCGAGAAGGTGAAATGGATGGCGTTTATGGAGAGTACAAAGATAGGGTTAAGAGGGGAGAGATGGGAGGTGGGTTTTTTGGTTATGTTCTGATATCTGCTTCTTCTCACCTCTGGGTGTTTGCACGTCCGACAGATCTATCCATCATAAACTGTGAGCTCTTGCGAGTTGATGGTCATTACTTCTACGACTGTCTATACATCTTATCCTCTATTATCCC
This sequence comes from Discoglossus pictus, assembly GCA_027410445.1. Lineage (NCBI taxonomy): Eukaryota > Metazoa > Chordata > Amphibia > Anura > Alytidae > Discoglossus > Discoglossus pictus. The sequence goes on along the minus strand of CM050170.1, from coordinate 109,944,038 downwards.
TCCTCCTTTTACATTCCATCTTTCCTAGCATAAGTATTTTCTTCTCATGATGTGGCCAGAGTATTAGAGTTTTAGCTTTAGTATCAATCCTTCCAGTGGTTTTATTTCCTTGAGTTTTAATTGATTTAATCTTCTTGCAGTCCAGAGAATTCTCATTAGTTGCTTTTCTGCACCAAAAGTCAAGCATGTCTTTCTTCTGGTGCTCAGTCTTGCTTATGGTCCAGTTTTCACAGCTGTATTTTATTACTGGGAAGACCATAGCCCTGACTATACTGACCAATGTGATGGCTTGGCCATTTAATATCTTGCCCAGATTTGCGCTTTCATTTTTTTTGCTGCAGTAATGATGTTAAGCAGCAGACTACCTTTTACTGTTACTTCTTTAACCTTCAATAACAAGCACCTCAACTACTCTTGACTTTCAGCCATAAGTGGTATTATCCACTATGAAGTTGATATTTATCCTTGCTATTTTATTTCCAACTTTTAATGCTAGCTTTTAGTTTTTGTCTATCATTAGTAATGGATTTTATTTTCCTAGGCTCCAGGATCTCTGCAGATGGTGACTGCTGCCATGACATTAAAAGACATTCTGGGGAGGAAAGATATGGCAAGTCTGGACAAGCTATTGAGAAGTAAAGATATTATGTTATAAACAAAGGTCTGCATAGTTAGAACTCTGGTATTCCTAGTTGTAACATATGATGTGAAAGCTGGACCCTTAAATAAGTCTGAGCACTGTAGAATTGATGCCTTTGAATTGTGGTTTCAGAGAAAACTGCTAACAGTCCCTTTAACTGCAGGAAGATCCAATCAATCAGTACTACAAGAAATCAAGACAAACTGCTCACTGGAAGGTTTGATCATGAGGCCGAAGCTCAAATATTTTGGCCAGATCATGAGAAGACGTGGTTCCATAGAGAAGACTCTGATGCTGGAAAAGATTGGACACAAAATAGGGATGGTAGAGATGGATAGATGAGGTGGTTTAAGCAATGAACATGAGCTTGATGGAACTCAGAGGAGCAGTGGCTGACAGCTCATAGGGTCACAGAGAGTCAGACACAACTGAATGACTAAAAAACAACAATCATCAATTCTAGGTTTTCATGTTTATTTACCCATGACTTTGTACCAAAATTAGTGTATGAATCTGAAGTTATCTACAATGAAAGTATTTAACTTTATATAGAATCTATGTATAGGTACAAGGAAGCCGGTTCAGTACCACATTTTGATATTTATTATACAATATGATCATTTATCTCTGGGTGGAAAGATGAAATTATGATATTTTCAGTACCAGCAACCCATTTCTTTTTTTATTAAGACCGAAAAACCTTCAACAACAACACAGTGCAACAATACCGTTAAATTATCAAAATTATAAATTATCAATAGAAAATAGACATGAAAAACATTTTTTTAAATAGATTGGTGGATGTAAAATTAGATAATATACCCCTTATCAAGACTTTTGCCAAATATGTTACAAAATAATGTAATTTATGCCCATTAACATACAACCCCTTTTATGATCTTTAAATGACTGAAGTGTAATATTTATAGTTTGCTTTTTTTTTAAAGGTTTTTGCTTGATAATTAATAATTACAGTCCTGAAAGGACCACAAAAGTCCTCTATATGTGCTCTGCATGTGGAAAATGTGTTTTCATTTTTAAAATTGATGCTGAATTCATGGAGTTATGATTAATTGAAGTTAGGCTATTTCACAGCCTGAATGAGTAATGAGCTCTGTACCGTGGAGAACATAATGAATATGAATTAGAATCAGGTGTAGAAGCTTTGTATCAGGCCGTGGCTGAGTCATTGTAACTACCTCATTATATTCTAGCAGCTAGTGTAGCAACCGACTAGATAGCTCATTTGTAGAAGGAATAGGAAGAATTAGAAGAACAATGGCTTCAGATAATACCTGAATTCACCAATGTAAAAAATGTCCTCTGCAGATAGCCCCTTGACACATACTTTTTTTTCCTTTCAGTGACATCTGCATTCTGGAAAGGACTTTGGGCCCTCGTAGATGGATCTAATGCATCCTTTTCCAAAAAGGTGAGTTCCATCCAACCCCTTTGTCCCCTTCCCGAGGCATACCAGAAGGTAATTTTACTATTTATCCATATTTTTAGTATTCATGTTTTTTTGGCATTTGCGGGACTCCCTGGAATGGAACTTCCCCTGTATGCTGAAAAACCAATAATGTCAAAGGTTGCCTGTAATCTTTCCCATCCAATTTTTCTTATGTCCAGCAAGATAACACACTCCATACATTAGCTTTACTTTTTCCCTGTATGAGTTTTCTGATGTCGGACAAGATTTGAGCTGCTATTAAAACATTTCCCACAATCGAGACATGCAAATGGTTTCTCCCCTGTATGTATTCTCATATGTACAATTAGCTCGGAGTTGCTATTACAACACTTCCCACACTCCGAACATAAAAACGTTCTCTCGCCCGTGTGCATTCTTTGATGTAGAATGAGATATTGTTTCCTAGCAAAACTTTTTCCACAATCAGAACATGAAAATGGCCCCTCTCCCATATGGATTCTTTCATGTAGAAACAAAGAGCTTTTACTAGTAAAAAATTCCCCACAAACAGAACATGGAAATCGCTTCTCTTCCGTATGAGTTTTTTGATGCTCAACAAGTTCTAAGTTGGTATTAAAACGCTTCTCACACTCCAAACACGAGAATGGTTTCTGTCCAGTGTGGCTTTCCTGATGTCGAGCAAACGTGACTTTATTAATAAAAGTTGCCCCACACTCCAAACACGTATATAATTCCTCTCTTGTATGGATTCTCTGATGTCGCACAAGATTTGTGTTCCTGGAATAACATTTTCCACAAACAGAACATATAAATCGTTTCTCTTCTGTATGAATTTTTTGATGCTGAAGAAGGTTTGAGTGGATATTAAAACATTTCCCGCACTCCGAACATGCAAATGGTTTCTCTCCAGTGTGGATTTGCTGATGTCGAGCAAAGGTGAACTTTGTAGTAAAACATTTTCCGCATTCGGAGCATGTGTATATGTCTCTCCCTGTATGAATTTTCCGATGGGTGCTAAGACCGGAGCTTGTGGCGTATGATTTTCCACATTCAGCACATGTATATTGTTTTTTTCCTGGACGATTGTCCCATTCGCTGTAAAGTGTGGACACATTAGTGGTGCCTTCGCTATAAGAAACTAAATTCTGATGTTGTCCAGCAATACTCCAGCTCATGGATCCATCTGTCAGATAGAAATATAATAAAAGATGGATCACCAATGTCATATATGACATTTTGAGACCGACAGAGCTGTTTCCCGTTGCAGACATACTTAGCATCTAGGCTTCAATTCTTCTGAGAAGCAACTAGCTAAAAAAACACTTACTTAGAGAAAAGTGATTGCCCTTGACTGAGAGACTACACCAGCGCTGCCACATGCTTACTCACCAGAAGCTATAAATAATGGTGCTTTCCCTTGTCCGGTTATATCCACGGTCCATGTGAGAGTGTGATTATCCAAAGATTTGTGTAATCGTAAGTTGCTGCTTCTGCTTTCCACAATTCCTTGGTCTAGAGATAGATTTAATTTGAGTAAGAGGGAAAAAAATGACAGAGTGAGTAAGAGAGAATTACAGAGGGATATAGAAAAAAAGAAAATGACACATAGAAAATATTGAGGAAGAGCAAGTCATAATGGCAGCAGTCTATAGGAAGGCTCTTCAACGTAAACTCATAGAAAAGGTTGTTGCTCTCCTTCTGCTTACTGAAGCTTCATTCAAGTCCTCAACAATGTCTTAAAATCAGCACATATTTAAAATATCAATAAAATGTACCATAACGAGGTCTAATATGGTTCCTGCTTTTTTTGGAGAACATCCTTCCTGGACTGAGTCAGATACAGACTGTTAGAGGAAAAGACTCAAACCTTTGTGTAAAGCTTCCAGAGTATCATCATGCCATCTAGGGAGGGAAAGTAAAAACAACTCCAAGAACCATGCTTAGCTGATGGATTTGTGTTTGTTGTTTAGTTGTTCAGTAGTGTCCGACTCTCCATGACCGCAGCAGGCAAAGCATGTTTGTTAAGTCTCTGGCCGTGCTTATCCATACAGTTTTCTTGTCAAAGATACTGGGGTTGCCAGTTCCTTCTCCAGTGGACCGTTATTTGTCTTACCTCTCTAGGAAAAATGCTCATCAACTGGGCAAAAACAAATAATAGGCCGAGATTCACAAAAAATAAATAAAATTTAGTTACATACAGCTATCAGTAAGACTAGAAAACCTGTGCATGCTTCCCATATTTATTTACTTAACGAACCCCTAAATCCCCCAAAACAGTACAAATATATTTTAATTAGAAGTTGAGCATTAATAAAATTCATATTCAATTATTTAAAGAAATAATATTCAATTTTAAACTTACAGTAAAGGTTCAGACTCAGCTACTGCTGGTATTCATCTACTACAGAGATCACTGATGGGATTGGCTTTGTATACCATGCAGATGCTACATTTTTAGACACAAAGTTCACTAACAAAATTATCTCTGTTGGTTGGAGTCTTGCAGTATTAAATGTACTGCTTTACTTTTGTGCACTTTATTTTATTAAGGGGTGCTTAAAAGCCCCTCTGAATCTCTACCCGGTCGTGGTGAAGGGGCTTGTGTGCGTCAAAAAAGCTATGAGCTATAGCATGTGGGGTCACCCATGATGGGCAGGACATAGCAGTGAGGTTAGACAAATGTGGGCCCACTGGAGAAGGAAATAGCAATCTCCTACAATATCTTTGCCAAGAAAACCTTCTGGATAAGAACAACTAGACACATAATGATTGTGCCTGACGTGTTGAGGTCCAAAATAGGGTCATGGAGAACAACCTCCTCTTGCTAGGAATTACATGGTTTATTAAGACTTCTTACGCTTCTTACGCTTGTGGGACTTTTCCTATTAGCTGTCGAGCTAGCTTGACCTATCACACTGAGCGAGATGCTAAACCAAAATAAAAGATTAGTGCAATATCAATTTCCATTTTTTTTTTTACTCACCATTGACAATATTGCATTCTCGATCCTGATAACCCCACGCGTATGACTCCACTCCCCGCTCAATCTTTGATATAATCGCAGGCTTTACATGAACACACCCTGTATGGACATACGTCAGATCTTACACAAAGACTTTTCATCTCACACTGACCTTTCAAGCAAGTAGGGGTCACTGATCTTACCTTAAAATCAACAAAGATAATGTACAGTGCAGAAACATGTACAGGAGTAAGTAAGGTTCCAAATATGGTCTGTGTCAAGGGACAACAAAAATAGAGGGGCTCAATCCGAGAAGGTTAAGCATGCCAGTGAGCACTTTGTATAGACGCTCTTCTTCTACAATTTATGGTTATCCGTCATCTCCAGTATGTGAAACAGCAAGAGATGTGACACTACAAATTGTTTTTAAAAAACACAAAATCTTTTATATGTTTGTCTTGCTTGGGGAGATGGTGAAGGATACCCAAAGGGACACTGTGGACATGACCAGATCATGTAAAATTATCCAAAAATCCATTTGAATAGTAGAATAGCCTGCCTGGTAATTATAACTAAATTATAGGATTTTTGCTGCTGGAATTTCTTTTTTATTTTAACATCAATTAATTGTACTAAATATCATTGTACAATGATACCTCTATAGTTGTGGAACCTCTATAGTTGTCAGACCTAATATTTATCAATTTTTTTTGGTATTTGTCCAAAAATCTGATATTTGTCACGACAAGTCACCTAATACATGGTAATCAAAATATAAATTTATTTAATGATAATGTGATTCTATTTGTCCATCAGGAGCGGATTAATGATGAATACAGAGGTTCCACTGTCAGATATTTCAAATATATGACCACAAATGCCCTATAACGTGTCTTCTTCCGATACAATTTATTTTAATGGTATTATGTGAAATATATGAAATAACTTCTTACCTAGAGACCTTAGGGTCTGATAATTCTCCACCATCACCTCCTTATAGAGCTCCTTCTGATCTTCATTTAGACAGTCCCATTCCTCCTCGGAGAAATAAACCGCTACGTCATCAAAGTCCACTTGTTTCTTGACATTAAAATAAAAAAAAAATCAGTGTCACAGGGTCCAAATAGAACTTAACTCACCTAAGCAATCTGGTTGTAGTAGAAACCATTTAGATGAGCAACTGCAAATTCTTCATGGAGGCTATTAAGCTAGGTTTTGCATGCTCAATAAGATGGGGCAGAACAACCATATTGACTTCAGTAGCTCTTTCAAAACTTTGAAAGCCCCATCATAAAAGATTTTAACAAAAAGGTTTGTACGTTATCGATTAAGATTCTTCAGTTGGTACTTTAAAGGGTAATGTCTACTTGCAGGATAAATATGGATAGTTTTATTGAATCTTTATTATGTGAGGCTCTATGGGGGAGGGCTATAACTGATATCCCCACATCCCGGTGGACTAGGTTACACTGCAATGACCAGTTAAAACATAGCTTTCCTGTTTTAGGCGAGTACCAGCAATCCATGCGTGCACATAGATGTGGTTAGGGTTACATTTTTGTTTGTTGGGATCATTGCAGGGAGCACAACACAAAAAACCCACCTCCCCTCTGCCATTCAGCTGCAGTGGTCTTCATTGCTCAAATTCCAGAGAGGCAAGGAATAAATACAGAAACATTTCAGCCCCTATATTTTACCTGCTCTTCATTAAAAAAGTGTGGACCGTCTTCAGACAAATAAACTTTAACGATATCATACTCAACTGGCTCCTTAAAACAAACAAACAAACAAAAATTAAAAAATAAAGCCAATAAATCACAGCTTGTTGGTACACGTAGATACTTTATAAATATAGGTTCAAAACTGTTAGAACTGAATAAATCATGCACAGACAATATTCTATATATGCCCCCAAGGCGGTCTTTTATAACTCTTGTTTAATCATGTGTCAAGTCCCATACATGTGGAAGAAATTATCCATGGGCTGAAATAACAGACTAAACAAAAAAACGACGAAACAAAATAAGGAGAACCAGGGTAGACTGAAAAGTTGAAGATTAAGATGAATGTTTATCCAACGAATGATGAGGTTGAGTGAGATTTGTGAGGTCTTCACATTCCATTGTAGAGTACAGTGGTAACTTGGTTCTCAACCCTAATCCATCCTGGTCTGCCGGTTGAGTACCAAACGACCATAAGGAGTAATGTAAATGGTTTTTAACTTATGTGACGAGTACCAAGGTAGTACAATGAGTACCACATTTTTTTGTTCAGGAGGTTGAGAACCAAGGTACCACTTATAAAGTTTGAAGATACAAAAATTACATACTATCCGACAGCTTCCAAATATTACCTCTTTGTAAAGCTTCTTCTGTTCTTCCTCAGTGAAATGGGTTTTAGCTTCATCATATTCCATTGATTCCTTAAAATAACAAGATAAAAAAATAGAAATTAATTTGTGAGTCACGGAGTGTACATTTTGACTAGTTTCAACAAAGCGAGTTGGCTACGTTATAGATGATTATCTGACAATTGTTCATTGATTAAGCTTGGAGCTTTGAAAATCTATTTTTTTATGGGATTCTTCAGTCAAAAAATATTGTTTTAACAGGATTAAATGATTGTGTCCTCCTCAATGTAATTATGATGTAAAAATATATATATTTTGTAGTGTTGTTGGCACCATCAAGTGTTCAGCATGTCTACTTATTGCTCAGTAGTTTCTTTTTTAAAGCAGATAACACCACCCAAGTGACAGCACGTTGAGCCACAATATCTCCTATTTTACACCAGACCTCAACCATTTTTTTTTATTGTACCATCAACAGCAACTTTGCCATGGAAATGTTAGAACTTCAACTTTCCTGCTTTGCAATGATCACCTTCGGCACTCACAGCGAGCCTCTCCCCCCGTGTACTTCAACTTTCCTGCTTTGCATTAATCACCTTCAGCGCTCATCATTGAGCTCATAATGATCGCCTTTGGCGCTCATATCGTGGCTTGCAATGAGCGCCTTCAGCGCTCATTGCAAGCCTTTCCTCCTGCCTACTGTTAACCTGCAAGTTTTGTGCTTGGGAATGCCACGTGTCTCTTTTCCCCTGTGTGTTTCTCCTCTGTGTGTCTGCTGTATGTTTGTGTGTTACGCGCTGAAGGCCGTTTTCTCAGCATCGTTTTCATCCAGTTTCAGAAATATTTAAGATTTCCGTCCGCCATTTTTTCCCCTCGCTTAAGCGATTTTGGATTGACGAAAACCCCCAAATATGGGTCGAAATCAAAATATGGGCTCTTGCAGCCTAAGTCCTGCAACGTACACAGCTCGCCTCACAAAGTTGTGCGCAGTACATGGCTCACCTCGCTTTGCATTACCAACACGGACAACTATATATATATATATATATATATATATATATATATATATATATATATATATATATATATATATATATATATATATATATATATACTAGCGACTTGCCCGTCAAAAAATGACGGTCAATAAAATTTAAATGTTGTGAAATTTATTTGCAACACAAAATGAGTCTACTACATTTGTCCCTTTTTTGTTTCTAAAAAGAAATACACATTTCTTTTTTTAACTTTTTATTTTTTGTAACTTTCAACTTATATTTCATAATCCTTTTTTTTTTTAAAAACAATATAATAATATCTTAATTTTAATGCATACATATTGTACTTTTTAATGCATACATATTGTAAAGTGTAACATGAAATTTTGTAACAGGCAACTTGTATATTATACAATCTTTCAACCTTCTTTTAACAATACTAACACTTTTAAATAGATATTTATCACTTAGTAACTGCAGACTATATTAACTTAGAGTAAGTACATTTTTTTACAAATAATTTTTTTTTTTTTATTTGTAACATTTTTGTTAAACTCTCGTTAAACTAAATTACCATTGAATTCAGAGGAAGGCAAACAATAAAAACCCCCATTCAAACTTTTGCAATTGTATCTTAGAGGGAAAAAAATTAATTCCTTCCTGACCCCATTAACTGGCGATCGGATTACTCCCTGAATCAATACTTTTCCAAATCTTATGAAATGATTCAACTACATAGTAACAATACATGTTTGCCTATAACATATCTCTTTAACAAACAGTTTTTAAACTTTTTTTTTGTGGGACCAATCATATGAACATGAAACTTGTAACCCATTTCAATATGTTTAAGGATGTTTAAGTTTTTTTTTTATTTTCTGTTTGTCTTTTATGCAAATATCACATAGCGTTTCCAAAGTGAAATAGTGGTCCCCTATTTAAAGAGTCCCAGAGTACTTACATTTTGTACTGGAAGTCAAACCACTGTTCTCTATGGATTTTTTTGTCCATTGTATATAGTTTGTTCTTGAAATGTTGTTTTTGTGCAATAATATTGAGTACCTTAAAATGTTGTCATAGAAATGAAACTACTCTACTCTATGTTTACAACACCTCATAGTACACAATGTTTTTTGTGTAAACGCATCCATCGTCTAATAAATGACCCTGACTTTCATTTTCGTCAACAGTCACTTTAATTTCGTTTGGATTGGTGCACCTTGAAAAAGCAACATAGAGTTGTCCATGTGCAAAAACTGGTTCCTTTAAAAAAATCCCAACAGACTTAAAAGTTTGGCCTTGTGATTTATTGATGGTCATGGCAAATGCCATGATAACTGGAAACTGTCTCCTTTGAAGGACAAAAGGCAAACCACTCTCGCTTGGAGCTAAATCAATTCTTGGTATAAAAACTCGGTCACCTCTATAGGTCCCAGTTATAATTTCTGCATGTATAAAATGATCTTTTAACTCATGCACAATTAATCTGGTGCCATTACAAAGTCCTTTTTTTGGATTCATATTTCGCAATAACATGACAATTGCACCTTTTTTCAATTGTAAAATATGTGGTGGCATTCCAGATGGTGTTAAGGAATTAATAAATTCGATACTAAAATTCGATTCACTCTCTTTATCATCAGCCAGAACAGAATCTGCACTGTAATAATTCTTCTGTGGTGCATTGATGTATTTTAAAATTTCATTATTTACATTCAAGGCATCGATATTTTTTGATGTTAATATCACTTTGTTTGCAATGTCTGAGTAATCCTCGTTATTAAGAGTGTTTAGAAATATGGCTGATATCAGTGATTCGTTGCAAACCATTTCTGATGGAATTTCAATAGTATCATTTGGTAAATGCTGTATTTCTGGATGTTTTCCTTCTCCGATTTTAATAAGCCAATCATTGAATTCATTTTGGCCTTCAGATCTCATATTTAATTCTAATTTGAGATGTGTAAATATTTGCCACAGTTTACTGGTCTTGATACATGTTTCAATGATCTCTGTTCTATTTCCGTGTGGCACAACAGGTAATGTTTGCCGAAAATCTCCTCCTAACAGCATCACCTTTCCACCAAATGGCAACTTATTATCCATCACTTCTTTTAAGAATCTGTCAATACATTGCAGTGCGTGACATGACATCATTGTTGCCTCATCTATGATAATTAGTTTCGTTAGTTTAAATTTTTTTGCTTGTATAGAATTGAGTCGAATATCTGACACTGATGTTTCCAAAATGGGAACTGGCAGCTTAAATCCACTATGAACAGTTCTACCACCATCTAACAAAAGTGCAGCAATTCCAGTTGTTGCAAATGGCATAGCTATCTGACTGTGTGATCGAATATAACTCATCAAACAATTGTAAAGATAAGTTTTTCCAGATCCACCTGGGCCGTCTAGATAGAAATACCGGTCTTTGACCATTTCATCATCTGTAGCATTTGTGATGGCCTGAAATGCTTCTAACTGTTTAGTATTTAATGTTGCCAGTTTTTCTTGTGTTTTTTGTTTTTGTAGCTCAGTGTCATAATCATCAAAATTAATGTCATCTATAAGTCCTGGATCCGGTAAATTAAAACTTGAACAATTTAATCCATGAGCAAACAATATTTCTTGAATTTCCAACAATGTTTTTAACAGAGCGATTGGTTCTCTGTAACGTTTCAAGAAGTCTTCTGACATGTTTAATTTAAATGTTTCCCACAAAGTGAAAGCATCAGGTACATTGCAAAATATGCATATGAATGCAAATTGTTGTCTCATTTGCTTTGGCATTTTACATAGCGCTGCTTCTTCCAGACACCTCTCCCATTCTGTATCATCAGCTATGAAATTTTGCTGTCTTGCAGCTAATAGGAATGTATCATAAACGATGTCATTGACTGTACGTAAATGCTCAAAACTCTGTGCACCGGGAACATGTAGCAGAAGTAATCTTAAGCTGAAACGTTCAATATCCCTTGGACTGACGGTATAAATGCGTGGTATAATTTTTTGTGCATCTCTTCTTCGTTCTTTCCATTGACCATTTACAAATACATAGTAATATGGTATCTCTATGTATAAAAATTGTCTGGCCTGCGTATCCTGACAGTTTAATTTAAACCATGCTATAAGTGTGGTATCTCTGTCTTCACTTTGACATAATGCAAGTCTTTCATTTCCTTGAGTAAAGCAAACCATCTGACTTTGAGGCAAATGTACAGCTAAGCGATAGATAGCATGTGACCGATCATGCATCTCAAATTTCAAAAGGCGCCACATTGCTTCAGGAGCACTAACATAGCGAGCATCTAAATAATTTGATAGTTCATCGTGTACAATTGGATTTTCGTTTTCATTTACAGCACCTTGTACAACAACAGTAGCTGCGTCATATCCTTTGTATATATATTTATACACATACTTAATTGATTTAATCGAAGTGCAAGCTTCTACATTGATGTGTGCATTGTACTTGATGAGCAAATGTGGATTGTATGGAACAACAAATCTATTATCAACCTTTTGGCCCCGGATAATAGCTGTTTCTCCTTGTGTTCTTTTATACAAAGGATATCCATCACAATTAGCATAAGTTTGCATTTGAAATTGTTTTGGGAATTCTTTTGTACATTTTTTATTTTCCATACATGGTGAATTAGGATTCATCTCTCCACATGGGCCATGAATCATTCTATGTGTAACAATCTCCCAAAGTTTTGTATATTTTTCTTGGTCTGGCAATTCGGCAGAAATGACTGAATCCACTCTCTCTGCAGTTTTCAACTTATCTTTTTCCTGCAGTATTAAAAGTATGTGAGCATGTGGCAGTCCTCTTTTTTGAAATTCAATAGTGTAAACAAATGCCATACATTGTCCAAATAATTTTGCTTTAGTGATATCATGTATTAATGAATTCAGTTTGATTTTAAATACTCTTGCCACTAAATCTGGTCGGTCAGATGTAGTTTGTCCCAAATACAAATTTTCCTTGATCTCTGGCCATTGGGGATTACACGTGAATGTAATAAATAAATCTGGTTTTCCAAATTTTGTGACAATAGCCATGGCATCATTATACCTTTCTCGCATATTGCGAGGAGATCCTTGGAAAGTTGATGGCAAAATAATTGCTCTTCCAGCTGGAATGTCTCTGTTTGCAGCTATTTCAGCCACATAATCCATTAATCCACAATACTGTTCAACTCGTAATTTTTGTTGTTGAAATTTAATGAAATTTAAATTATTGGCTTCAACTTGTAGATATGAATCAATAATCCATTGTTGAGTGAGTTTGCCTCCATGTAAAATTGGATTAAAGCAGTCACGGATAGCAGTTTGTGCAACTTTATATTCCAGCATTGAAACATTAGATCTAATGCGAAGTTTAGTATTGGGATAAGTTTCCAATTTTAATTTTGGTTCCCATCCAGGTTCACCATTTGGAAAGAAAATGGGATATGTCATTGGATCTAAATTACAACTTAATATATTGATGTTGATAAATGGTTGTTCTTCATTGCGTGGATATATTCTAATATCACGCTGAAAAGGTGGTTCACCATCCTCATTTTTAAACACCATAGCAACCTCATTTACTGTCGGTAAATTATATCTTCTTTGATCAGTGTTGCGATCTCTTTTTAACACCATATTTACTCTTGGTATAGGCAATAGATGTCTTTCAGCATGTTCCTGTTGTTCTTTTTCCAGCTGTGCTAATTGTTTGTATGCTTTACTATATGGGTTGTTTTGCATAATTTTATCCAGCTGTTCAAAGACTATGCGCAAACACTGTCTATTTTCTGGTAGTGTCATTCTTTGTTCCACAGCTTCCATCGTATCCAAGACATACAACTGTGCAAATGTCCTTGGCTCTCCTTCTTGTGGGTGTAAATGTGAAGTTCGGTGGTATATTTGACCTTGAATTTTGAAACAATAAGGACCATGTCCTGGTACATTTTCTGCTAAAGTTGCACCCATTGAAGCAAATGAAATTGCACTGTTATAAGACCTGATGTTTTGTTTGAAATTATTATAATTTGGAAATGTTGGATCACTCATAATACATTCTAAATAATATGGAAATGGATGTCTTAGTGGAAGTTTCACCTTTCCTTTCTGACAGCAACTAATGAAATTTCCATCAGTAGGTCTTTCCTTTATGAAATGATAGGCCCCACAAAACTGACAAAGCACATTAAGTAACGCACAATAATGAGTATCTACATGTACTGCAGTATTGAACACATTGTCATGCATTTTTTCCACATATATATCAAACCCACTTTCTATATGTACATTGTTGTCATGTGTGTCTACATTTAAGTCATTCTGCACAATAGAATCATTAGACACTGGTTCACATAGATGTTTTTTTTTACTTTTCCTTTTTTTGCAAGGCCCAACAGACTCACTTTTGGCTTTCTTAGCAATCTTTCTTTTATTTAAAAGTCTCTGTTGATCTTCTTCTCTCAAGCGTTGTGAAGTTTCTGGTGTATGAGCATCTCTCCACCTTTGCTTCCTTTCCCTTGCCAATCTTCTTTTGCGTTCCATTTTGTCTTCTCCATTATCTTCCATTTTTTAATCTGTAATAGTCAATATAAATATTAATTAGTCTTTCTTCTTATTTTTGTGTACATATGTCTTTTTACTTTTTGGACTGTTACATTAAAGTTGATGAATAAACGTTATCCTTGTTTCCAATGAAATAAATGAAACCATTTTTCAAATTATTTTATTGACATATATTAAATTGGTAATAACTGGACATATATATTTATTATATCAATTATTCATCTTTCAATTCATTTTAAATCCTTCTTGATTCACTTCACTGCATACATTTTTTTTTTTTTGGCAAGTGCTTCTTCGTTTTGTTAAATGTTTGTATTGCTTCGTATTGTCTATTCAACTTTCCATAATTTTTTTTAACATATGCTGTTTTGATGTGTCAGGACCAAATTAAATATTTACCTGCAAAGACGGTCTTGATGTTGTTCAAAGGCTGCAAACGTCACACTGTGTGTTTATTCACTTTCCTTGATCAATAATCTGTAATTTAAATTTTAGAATCTTTGTATTATTTCACTTCACCCATATCATGAAATAAACATCAATCAAGAGACATATATTTTTATTCCTTAAAAACCTGAAAGCAAATTCTTTAATATGTTCCTATAGTAATCTAATACAAAACTGTTTTTGATATTACTCATTATTAATAATTAATTCATTAAATAAAGTGCATTATGAATGTTATTTTTAATTCTTTCACACAGGTAAGCACAATATCTAACGAATTAATTACTAATGTAATATACATTATTAATTAATAATTATATTTAATGTACATTATTAATTAATGCAGAATATATAAGCAATTATTAATTTAATGTACATTATTAATTAAATTTAAACTGAAAACATAAACATGAGTCTATCTGAGAATTAAATTATTAAAATCATGTACATTCTTAATTAATGAATCAATGTGTTTGTTTTCTGCATATTCTTAAACGCTAACATTTTTGATATTACTGTTTAGTAATAATTAATTAATTGTAGAAAGTACATTATAAACGTTATTTACAATTCTTTTACACAGGTAATTACAATATCCAATTAATTAGTAATGTAATCTACAATTAATTAATGTTCAATATATAACAAATTAATTTGTAATAGAATGTACATTATTAATTAATAATTACATTTAATGTACATTATTTATTAATTCATGAATAAATGTGTTTCTTTTTTATGGACATTCTTAAACGCAAACTCACTTTTATATTAATGCTTAATTCATTAATTATTTAATGTACATTATCAATAGTATTGTCAATTGTTTCACACAGTTAAGCTCAATATTATATTTCTGTTAATGAAATAATGTACATTAATTTAATAGTTAATTGGTTATATTTTATTGATTATTAATTCTTAATTAAATAAAATACATTATGAATATTATTTACAATGTTTCACACATTTAAGCACAATATATAATCAATTAATTATTAATTTAATGTACATTATTAATTAAACTTAAACTGAAAACATAAACATGAGTCTATCTGTGAATTAAATTATTAAAATCATGTACATTCTTAATTAATGAATCAATGTGTTTGTTTTCTGCACATTCTTAAACGCTAACATTTTTGATATTACTGTTTAGTAATAATTAATTAATTGTAGAAAGTACATTATAAACGTTATTTACAATTCTTTTACACAGGTAATTACAATATCCAATTAATTAGTAATGTAATCTACAATTAATTAATGTTCAATATATAACCAATTAATTTGTAATAGAATGTACATTATTAATTAATAATTAAATTTAATGTACATTATTTATTAATTCATGAATAAATGTGTTTCTTTTTTATGGACATTCTTAAACGCAAACTCACTTTTATATTAATGCTTAATTCATTAATTATTTAATGTACATTATCAATAGTATTGTCAATTGTTTCACACAGTTAAGCTCAATATTATATTTCTGTTAATGAAATAATGTACATTAATTTAATAGTTAATTGGTTATATTTTATTGATTATTAATTCTTAATTAAATAAAATACATTATGAATATTATTTACAATGTTTCACACATTTAAGCACAATATATAATCAATTAATTATTAATTTAATGTACATTATTAATTAATAATTCAATGTAATGTACATTAATAATTAATGCACAATACATAACCAATTATTAATTTAATGTACATAATTGTCCTTATTAAGTAACTAATAATATAGTAATTAATTAATGATACTTCTTAAAATGTACCTTTTGTAATTCAATGTTCCTGAATCAGTATCCTGAAGAGCTATCAATCTCTTTCGATTTTCCAGCATCCGAAAATGTCCAGTCACACTGTCATCACCTCAGGAAAAGGTGTCAGTAATGTGTCAATTGTGCCCTATATATAGGTTTTTGCGCGAGCCAAATGCATTGTTTTCGGCGGGAAATACGGGTGCGCGAGCGAAATGCATTGTTTTCGGCGGGAAATACGCTGTTGCTCGAGACCAATGTGTTGTTTTCGGCGGGAAATCGGAGTTGGCGCGAGACAAAGGCGGGAAATCGTAGTCGGCGCGAGGCAAAGGCGGGAAATCGTAGTCAGCGCGAGGCAAAGGCGGGAAATCGGAGTCTACGCGAGACAAAGTCGGGAACTCCGTGTTAATCCGGAAATGTGTGGTGTGCGTCTTATCGGATTTTCCGTAAGTGTTTTCCGTGGCTATAGTGCTGTAGCCTCGTTTTCGTTTTGTTCGGCCGCCATTTTTTCTCTCGCTTATTTTTTTTAAAGTGTCTAAACTCTTTTATTTTGCTTTAAATGAAGGCGATAGTTTTTGTTTTGAGGTCCAGGATGCTTCCTCTTGCTGTCGGTAACTTTTTTATTTATGTGTTCTGTGTATTTAGTGTGTTTTATCTTTTTTCTTGTCCGCGGGTTGCGTCCGATTTTTGCGATGTCGTAATGTGTCTTATACGCCGTCACGGATTATCCGTAATGTGTCTACGCCTTTTTTTTCGGCCGCCATTTTTTCTGTCGCTTATTTTTTTTTTTGTGTTTACATTTTTGTATTTTAAGGTAAATCAATGTGTAACTCGCTTTCTGCAGGTCGTGGATGCTCCCTCTTGCTATCGGTTAGGTTTTTATGTATGTGGTGTGTGTAGTTATTGTTAATTTTAATTTTTATGATAGGCGGTTTGCGGCCGTATTTTTTTACTACGTTTTAACGTCTCGCCTCGCTACGCGAGGCTCGCCGGACGATGAGCGCCTGTGGCGCTCATCGCTAAGCCCGCTAAAGTTCTACGGGTTAACGGCTCGCCGGGCGATGAGCGCCAGCGGCGCTCATCGCTAAGCCCGCTAAAGTTCTACGGGTTAACGGCGAGCCTCGCGAAGCGATGAGCGCCTGCGGCGCTCATCGCTAAGCCCGCTATTCGTACGGACCACGCAAACAGCGTGACGACGACTCGTAGCAGGACAATTATAATATGTGATATATATATATATATATATATACAGTCAGGTCCATAAATATTGGGACATAATTCTAATCTTTTTGGCTCTATACACCACCACAATGGATTTGAAATGAAACGAACAAGATCTGCTTTAACTGCAGACTTTCAGCTTTAATTTGAGGGTATTTACATCCAAATCAGGTGAACGGTGTAGGAATTACAACAGTTTGTATATGTGCCTCCCACTTTTTAAGGGACCAAAAGTAATGGGACAGATTAACAGTCATAAAACAAACTTTTACTTTTTAATACTTGGTTGCAAATCCTTTGCAGTCAATTACAGCCTGAAGTCTGGAACGCATAGACATCACCAGACGCTGGGTTTCATCCCTGGTGATGCTCTGCCAGACCTCTATTGCAACTGTCTTCAGTTCCTGCTTGTTCTTGGGGCATTTTCCCTTCAGTTTTGTCTTCAGCAAGTGAAATGCATGCTCAATCGGATTCAGATCAGGTGATTGACTTGGCCATTGCATAACATTCCACTTCTTTCCCTTAAAACACTCTTTGGTTGCTTTTGCAGTATGCTTCGGGTCATTGTCCATCTGCACTGTGAAGCGCCGTCCAATGAGTTCTGAAGCATTTGGCTGAATATGAAACACTGGAGCTTGTATCTGCTCTTTGTAAATGGGATAATGAGGGAATAACACACACCTGGCCATGGAACAGCTGAGCAGCCAATTGTCCCATTACTTTTGGTCCCTTAAAAAGTGGGAGGCACATATACAAACTGTTGTAATTCCTACACCGTTCACCTGATTTGGATGTAAATACCCTCAAATTAAAGCTGAAAGTCTGCAGTTAAAGCACATCCTGTTAGTTATATTTCAAATCCATCGTGGTGGTGTATAGAGCCAAAAAGTTTAGAATTGTGTTGATGTCCCAATATTTATGGACCTACACACACAAATGCAGTATCATCATAAGGATACAGCAACAATCACTCTGTTGGATGGACGCCAAACATTACCTCCTGATAATATTTCTGCTCTGCATTTAAACCATCCGAATCATCATCAGGTTGGAACTTTTCAACTTCAGTACACTCCATTGGTTCCTCAAAATGAAGAAGAAAAAGAACAAGTCAGGAATTAGGCACCCAAGCTCCTGAGGTGGGGGTTATCTCAAATTAAAGAGATTGTTGTGTCTCATTTGGTGAATGTTACCATGCACTGTAGACCATGTAAGAATAAGTGTACTTTAGTCTTTCATTCGTGTTAACTCTCTGTGACCCTATGGACCATAGCATGCCAGACACAACTGGTCTCTGGTTGTGCTTATCCATAAGGTTTTCTTGGCAAAGTTACTGGAGCGGGTGCCAATTCCTTCTCCAGTGGACCGTGATTTTGTCTGACCAATCTGCTATGACCTGCCCATCTTGGGTGACCCTACATGGTATAACTCACAGCTTCATTGAGGTACAAAAGCTCCTTCACCACCACAGGGTAGATATAGGAGCTTTGGCAAGTCTGGACAAGTTAGTAAGAAGTAAAGATGGATTACTATCAACAAATGTCCACAGAACTATATTCCCAGTAGCAACATACGGATGTGAGAGCTGGACCATAGAGAAGGCTGAGCTCCATAGAATTGACACCTTTAAATTGTGGTATTGGCAAAAACTGCTTAGACTTCCTTGGACTACAAGAAGATCCAATCAGTCAATACAGGAAATGAAGACAAACTGGTCACTGGAAGGTGTGATGAGATTGAAGCTCAGATATTCATGAGAAGACAGGATTCCCAAGAGTAAACTGGTGCTGGTAAAAATTGAAGGCAGAGATAGATGAGGTTTATTGAAGCAATGAACATGAGCTTGATGGAGCTCAGAGGGGCAGTGGATGACAGATGTTCTTGACATGCTGTGTTCTATAGAGTCACAGAGAGTCGGACACAACTGTATGTCTAAACCATTATTGCAAAAAGAAGAAGGGTAGGGGAGAGTTAGTGCACCAGATCCTAGTGCAGATAATCAAGGTGTAACAATCCCAAACTTTTTTTTTTTTTTTTTAATATATAAGGTTCGACTCTCACCTTCTATAACCTTAATTCATGAGGTATATCAAGGACTTCCCAACACGTGTTGACCTCTCAGTTGGTACTTCTTCAACTTATGAGCATCTTGTCTTATGCTCCATATACTGCAATACGGGTATCAGCGTAACATATGTGTTAGTTTCCAACTTATAGAAAATACTATATCGCTATCAATAAATAAAGACGTGTGAGTATTAACAAGATGGATGTATTATCTCAAAGCAAAAATATACCGCTAGTCAATATTCCACATTGAACATGGTTCAGGATATATATGTGAGTTTATTTAATAGTTATAAACACTTTACAAAAATGTAAACCAAATTAAAAATAAACATATAAAATGTAAAAAATTAAAAATAAAAGATAAGACTGATAAGACGCGTTTCGCCTCTCTCAATTTGTGGCTTTCTCAATGATTGAAATGCCTTTATAGTCTAGATCTGGCGTTATCCAAGAGCACCGCACAGCGCTTCTGTCTTATCTGTGTTTGCATCAGTTTGCACCATAAGTGCTCCAATATGTCAGAGTCTCCTCTCAAAGCGCTGCTTTTAAGTTTGATACCAGCATAGCTGAAATCAAATAAGACTAATGACCTAAGCTGGAGTTCTACTCGTGACATGTAACGTCTGATTATATATATCTCAACATCAACAAACCAGGTACAGGCGTCCAGCTGATTTGTCTCCACCCTGATAGGGTATTTAAGCAGCCAGTGGATGGCTGAGAGACTGCTCAGGTATTATTATCAGACCACAGGCTGCCCTCACAGCAATAGCTTGTTGCCAAGGGAAGACTCTAACACAACAAGTAATTGGGCAATGGAGATCATTGTGTTGGTATCCTTTGTGTCAGAAAATTTAGCAGCTGCCTGCTGGAAAAAGCCACCTCCCGGCATTAACGAGCAGCAGCTAAGTCTGGACTTCTAAAGGAAGATTGATATTAAATTGTCATTTAAATTATTGAATCTAATATTTGCTGCATACTACATCCCCTATAAAAATATCAGATCCAAGACAAGTTTGGGGTTAAGGGGTAGAGAGATCAGGTCAGGGTTAAGGGATAGGGTTGTAAGGATTAATGGATAGGGGTGTCAGGGTTAAGGGATAGAGGGGTCAGGTCAGGGGTTAAGTGATAGAGGGTTAGGTTGAAGGGGTCAGGGTTAAGGGATAGGGCTCAGGGTTATATATATTAATGTAATAAACTCCAGTAGTGACATCACAAATATAATTTCAAAATAAAGCAACTGCAACAACTGTAGTAGCAATCCAGTGATGTCATAGCATATTCAGTATGTCATGGATGATGTCATTTTCCTATATCATTTAATAAAGATTAGATCTAATACTATGTTATTCTCCTTCACGTTACAGTGTTTACAGGACTTCTTTAGGTAACAATAAATACTGAAATATATTTACACTTTCTGATCCACCCGCATAAAAGATACTTTTTGTTAGCATTTAGCTATCACGTGTATGTGTGTATTATATATATATATATATATATATATATATATATATATATATATATATAATGTGTAATATTTTACCTCTATTCCAGTTCCACTTTTCTCTAATCTCTTGTTTCAGCTGCTGAAACCTCCTGAATAAAACCGGAAGTGTCTCCTCTAAAGAGCACATCCTGAAAACGTGTCACCCGGAAACTAAAGACGCAGAAGAAAGGTTCCTCCACAAAAACTCAGCAGAACGAGTGCAGCCTGTCTACCCTACGACTCGGTTGTCATTATGATAACACGTGTACATACCTCACATGAGTGATATTTGGATATATTTACCACAGAATAGCAAGTTTTAAGTAAATCGGAAATACAGCGAGAGAAGTCAGAAACACGGACTACAACTCCCATTAAGCCTTTGTGGTTCTTAACCAATCTGCGCGGTCAAGGGCGTGGTTTTATATTGTGCTTGATACAGATTGGCTTAGGAGATGCGGGGCGTGGTTTCCTAGTTTCACCGCGCTCTGTGAATCACAGTATCTGATTTGCTCTGATGTATTTGTGACGTCACTGAGGGTTTATATAACGGTGAGCGGACTTCGTTTACATCATTTAATGCATATTTTTGTTTTCTAACACTCGAGGTAGAGAAAACAGAAAGTAAGTACAGATTTTAGGGATTCGACGTTATGATTTCATGTTTATAAAACATATAGCTTGTATCAGGTCATAAATTGAAGGAGAACTTGAAGTTGATCTCATTTTAAAGATCATTAAAAACTGGCTAAACATCTTACTGGCAGTTTCTCTCAACAGTAAATCATTTCTGGCATGTACCACTGATTTAGTGGTTCAGTATGCTTATGTGTGGCTTATAGTACTTGATAAGGGTGGGAGAGTAATCTAAATGCCAGGTAACGTTGGAACTCCTTTTGGTAATTACAGAGAAAGGACCTTTCCTATTAGATAATTGCCAGCCACTAGGTAGATTTTAGCCAGTTTCCTAGCTTTAGAAGTTAGGGTAGTGGCAGATGATACGTTTTACACTAACTATATTTACTAAAATCTTGGCTGTTGGTCAGCTAACAGGAAAGATTCCAGAGACAGACTACAATCCTAATTAGCTTATCAAAATAGCAAATTAATATGTGAGTTGCTAATTTGCATATAAATGCAGCAACAACACAGAATTCCCCAGTATGGATATAGGACCTATCCTGTTATATGTATGCTCGCAATTGTGAAAGACGTGCTGGGAAGCGTGCCGTGGACGTCCCCGTGTATCTGTGTCTCTACGCCCGGAAAGTGGTTAGGCGGTTAGGGTTACGAAGTTAGGGTTAGTTTGTTAAGGTGTACTACCTACTTTGGACATCTAGATCGTAACGCGAGCGCACTTCCACAAATGCGTATAACAGGATAGATCTACTTTAAAAACAATTTGGATAAAACAACATATGGCTGTTTTTTCATTCTCTCAGCATTTAGTTATGTTTTTAAAAAAAATGTTAAAAATGCAATTAGTCTCTCACCCACTTTTTTTAGAGTATACATAACTACTTGTAGAAAACAATCTGCCATTTACAACCAAAGTAAGCCCAGTATGGCCCAATATGCCTTGCTAAAAGCTAGCTGACGATAGTCTTTCAAGGCTATTTCATCGACTCTTACATGCAACTGTTCAGTTACAACCTCAGTAGTTAAGTCGTGTTCCACTCTCCATGACCTTATGGATCACAGCATGCCAGGTATATCTATCATCCACTGCCCCCCACACCGAGCTCCCTCCCGTTCATTGCTTCAATGCCTTCATCTATCTACCATCACCTTCTTCTTGTGCCTTCAATCTTTCCCAGCATCAGAGTCTTCTCTAGGGAATACTTTCTTCTCATGATATGGATAAAATATTTCTGCTTCAATTTCATGATCACACCTTCCAGTGAACAGTTTGGTTTAATTTCATGTAGTATTGATTGATTGGATCTTCTTGTAGTCCAAGGGACACTAATTAAGTGGCAAGCCGTTAACTCGCAGCACTTAGGAGATGAGCGCCGAAGGAGCTCATTGCCTGCCAGCCAATAAAACATGCAGAACTTAGCCAGAAAGGAACGCCAAAGGCGCTCCTGTGAGCCTCGCAAAGCGAGATGATCATACATTGAAACACGTTGGACTCAGCCTGAAAACACTTAGAAAACGTGGGATCACCTTAGGCTGCAAGCAGTTGACGAACGCAGGACTTAGAAAAAAAAATACAAGATAGGAAAAATACAAAGTTAACGGCCGAACCGCGCAAACCGAAAAACACACAAAATACAACAAAAACATCACACACAGCACGGGGGAACAGCTAGGATGTCTGGGAGTAAGGTGGAACGCGAATTTAAGTCGATTTTGCCGAGTTTCGGCACTCAAATTGGCTAAGCAAGGAAAAAAATGGTGAACAAACAAAATGAAAACAAGGCTACATGACCCGGGACCTGCGAAACGCAGCCAAACGTGTACCACTTTCACCCAGGAACGTACGAGGCACAAAATACACTTTTACAAAGGACGGCAAATGCTAGCGAACCGCGTAGCACATAAACAAATGACTCCATTTTACAACCCTAACTTGCCACTAACAACATTACGCATCTACAGTAGTGCTTTACACAATAAACCCAACGGTTTGCCCTCGCGCACGCAGCCTATTTCTAATGCACAGTTGGGACATTCATCTCCTCAGGCCCGCAACAGTCCCACTGGGCATTATATGCTGCAGGACACTAAAAAGAGATTGTTACCTGTTCAGGCTATTGATTGTTACATACCGTATATACTCGAGTATAAGCCGAGTTTTTCAGTCCTTTTTTTAAGACTAAGAAGGGCCCCCTCGGCTTATACTCGAGTCACTCCCCCTAGTGTCTCTCTAACCCCCCCGTGTCTCTCTAACACACCCCCCTCCTCAACCTAAACCCCCCTCCTCCACCTAAACCCCCCTAAATGCCTCCCCCCTCTCCCCTCACTTACCTGCTTGTGCTCGGTCTCCGCTCCTTGACCCGGCGCCGGCACCCGGTATATGCTAATGACGCGGCGTGCATGAGACGTCACATGCGCGCCGGGGTCAAGACGGAGCAGAGGCCGGAGAAGAAGCAGGTAAGTGAGGGGGAGGTATTTAGAGGGGAGACAGTGAGGAGGGGGGTTGAGGAGGGGGGGTGAGGAGGGTGTTGATGAGGAGGAGGGGGTTGATGAGGAGGGGGGTTGAGGTGCAGGGGGTTGATGAGGAGGAGGGAAGTTGAGGGGGGTGAGGAGGGAGGTTGAGGGGGGAAGGATGAGGATGGGGGTTGAGGGGGGAGGATGGGGGGTTGAGGGGGGAGGATGAGGATGGGGCAGTTGAGGAGGGAGGTTGAGGTTGAGGGGGGGTTGAGGATGAGGAGTGGGGTTGAGGAGGGTGATAAGGGAGGGGAGAAGAGACACAGGGAAGGGAGAGGGGAGAAGAGACACGGGGGAGAGAGGGGGACACAGGGGGCAGCACATTTCCCACCCTCGGCTTATACTCGAGTCACTCATTTTACCCAGTATTTTGTGGTAAAATAGGTGCCTCAGCTTATACTCGGGTCGGCTTATACTTGAGTATATACGGTATATTAATTAGAAAAAGGTAAACTATATTAATTATTCAATTAATTAATTAATTAGTATTTTAAAAAATAAAATATAGAGAGGAGCCAAAGGACACGCGAGGAGAGGCTTGCAATGAGTATAAAAAGCTTAACACTGTGTGCCAAACAGCGTTGCCATGGCTTCAAATTGTGTTGACCGTTATTTTTTGACGAACAAGTCGCTAGTATAAATATGCTATTACTGGGAATACCATAGTTCTAATCTCAGTTAATGCCGGTTATTTACTTCCTTCACATGTACCCAAATGTATATCAAATACACTGGAGTCCACCTCACTTTCAGTTTTTAAAATAACCCCCCCCCCCCCAGCTCTGTATTAAGACCATTAGGATCATTAGTTACCAATTGAAAAATCCAGATGGTTTCTCTGATTGAACAGTGCAATTATGTCTCATCCTCTAGTGGGAGCCCCCACATGTTCAATACCTTGGAAACTTAAGCATCTATGTTCCACTCATGTTTATTAATCTTATTATTGTTTATTTGTACCGCGCCAAAATATTCCATAGCGCTATACATACATTGAGATCAAGGCAAAACAATATTAATGTCTTTAATCTTAGAATCCAGTGTCAAGTGGGCATTCACTGCAAGACTGAAAACTTGCAGACTTACAAAATCATTACTGGTGCCTTTGCTTACTCACAATACCCTGATTTAAACAAAATCACGCATAGAGCTCCAAAACTTTACACCTAGATAGATAAAGCAATACCCAGGACTAATACTTCATAATATAACAGAAAACCCTAATATGATCATTAATCCAAATACATTTTCGACCATAGAGGCGTGGTATTGTTATAATTTTTTTTTCATACATTTTTATTTGTTATACAAACAAGACAACAGATAATATAACATTTTCATCCACATGCAAAAACATGAAATCATACATTCAATCTTAAAAGATAACACCAATTAAATGATACAATATTTATATAGCAAAGACAGCAAAGGAAAAGAAAGGGGGAAAATAAATATTTTAATTAAATATCAGAAAAATAATACATTTGGGATAGGATATGCATGATAATTTATTGTATATTCTTCTCATCCCATTTATTCACTACTTTTAATTCATGAATTTTGTGACGTGTAAGACCCTTTCCAGCTCTCTGTCTCGATCCATCAGCCTTACAATGTCTGGCCATCTTGGAATTTCTTTTGATTTCCAATGTTTAACTATTAGCCATTTACATACTAATAGTATATGGGAAAATAGTGTGTTCTGCTGTAGGTTTATCTGTTTTTTAGAAATGTGGAACAACAAAATTGCGTGGCTTAAGGGTATCCTAACTTTTGTAATAGTTTCTATTTGTTCTATACATGTGGTACAGACATTGGTTTTCCTGATTAAAGAACATGTTTGGAACCAATTTTCTTCAGTCCCTCTACATTCAAGTTCTTGTTCCCATTTGATCATTCTATTTATTTTAGATCTCTAATCTAAAGATCTTAAGATTTTATTGCATTTGGAACTAGTATGAGTATCTAGCCCCCCAGCTACAATGTGTTTTATGGGGGAATAGTCCCTAAATTCCTCTAGTGAAATACCACATAATTTTAATTCAGCTCTAATGGTCATATATTCCAACCATGTTATATTTAAATCCTGGATTTTTTGTATTAATTTTGAGTATGGTATACAGACATTGTTTTTAAAGAGATCTCCTAATTTTGTAAGTCCAACAGTCTTACATTTCTGAATATCTGTGTTCTTATTAATACTATGAAGAAGGCTCGAAGGGGCTGCAGGAGATGGATATTTGGTTAGATCCCATATATTTCTTTTTTTATACCAAAACTTTACTAATGAACTAATGCCTACAAACGAGCGTAATCAATTTCATATCTAATCTAGGGAGCCATAATAATAAATCTGTTGGAAATTCTCCTATGAGGTCTTCTTCTAATCTAAGCCATTTAGAATTTCTAGCTGCTAAATTCCAACCCAATAGATCGCTAATTGAGATGGAATTTTGTATATCTGAAAGGGAGGGAACAGATAGTTCTTCTCTTTCAGCACATCTCTTTATAACATTCAACTTTAGTCTGGATTTCTTGTTGTTATCCGTATATCTATTCAATACCCTTTGCAAAAGATTAATCAGGTATACTGGTATAACTTGTGGGATACACCTCCAGATCTACGTTTATTTTAGGAACAATCAGCATTTTTGTCAAGGCGATCCTACCTGACCACGACATAGATTCAGGTTTCCATTCAGATATGATCTGTCTATACATCATCATAGTATTATCTTTTAATGTAGTTTTAATGGATGTATTGAACTGAATTCCTAAAAGTCTTATACACTTGCTGTTCCAATTCCAAATATATCCAGAGGGAGGAATTGAGGATTAAAACTCCAGAGTGGCAACTGGTTAAACACTAAAGTATAAATGCAGAGACAAAAGGATCTATTAAAAGTTTTTAAAGGAGCAGTTTTCCTATGACCTAGCGTAACTAGGCCATAGGGAGTTAATACTTATATTATTTCAATGTTAATGACTATTTACAACAATTCTATTTTTTTAAGTGTGGAAAACATGCTACTTTAAGGAAGAGATGAACATTTTAGCAGTTGATATTACATGGTATGTTCAAGTTTATTGGTTTAATTTTTTTTTTTATGTATGTAAAAACAAGATATCTTATAAACGGGTATATAGGGGTATGTTATGAAGATGAAAATAACTCCTGATAAATATAAATACCTGTAGTTATGTAGTCATTAAAAAGCACATAATAAAAGACCTATCACATCCATAAATAGATGGTCAAATAATGCTCGTTTTGCACTTTATAATAGATAAAGTGTTATATACTTGAATTATTGTTTGAAAATTATATTAGACTAGCGACTTGCCCGTCAAAAAATTACGGCAATAAAATCGTAAGGCAGGTAATGCTGTTTGGTCGAGACATTAATTTTGTTGGTGGTCCGAGATCCTTCGGCGATCATTGCGAGGCTGTTGGTTGTAGTATTTCTTTTGTCTGATAGGCGCTTTTGGTGTTATTGTTTGGTCGGCGATGATCTTTTTTTTGTGTTTATTGGAAGGCATTGTGTGCTATGAGCAGTGTTGGCGCTCGTTGTGAGTGGCGCAGTGA
The DNA here is from genome assembly GCA_027410445.1 of Discoglossus pictus. NCBI lineage: Eukaryota > Metazoa > Chordata > Amphibia > Anura > Alytidae > Discoglossus > Discoglossus pictus. The sequence goes on along the minus strand of CM050170.1, from coordinate 109,916,342 downwards.
ATGGCTTTTGTGTTTATTGTGAGAGTGTATTTTTTTTTGTGTGTGTTTTTTTTTGTATGCTAATTAAATAATAAAAAAATGAATATACTTTACCTATTTTGAAGTAATACGCAGGAAGCATTGTGTTAAGGAGCTGACAATCTGTTTTTGATGTTCCTGCAGCCTCCAATGTCGGTTTGCACTGTTGTGGAGCTGACGTGTAAGTGTCAGCAATGTGCGCAGTGTGTATTGTAAATGGACTGCGCAAGGAAAAGTCGTTGGGGTAGCTGTGTACTTCTGCATTGTGTAAGTTAGTGTTGTAAAATGGCGGCGAATGTGTATGTGGTACGCGGCTGTGTATCATGTAGCGTCCTTGTTAATAGTGTATCTTGTACCTCCTACAGCTTTTTGCAAAATCCGTATGTGCTTGGTTGTGTTTTGCGTGTTTAGGGTCCTGTAGCCTTGTTTTCGTTTTTTTTTGGGGGACATTTTATCTCTCGCTTAGGGGATTTTCGTGTGTCTAAACTCTGGAATTTGGACTTAAATTGAAGTGTAACTTCACTGGCAGAGGTCTTGGGTGCCCCCCCCTTTCTGTGGGTAAGCTTTTATGTATTTGTTGTGTGTATTTATTGTGTTTTTAATGTTTTCATGTGCTCGCGGTTCTGGCGTTAAGGTCGTATTTTTGCGAGGTCCGAATGTTTTTTTTATTCGAAGTCCTGTGGCTTGTATTTTTTGATTGTAAGTCCGTAAATTTTCCGCTGTAAGTCCCGCCTGTGGCTCATTGCAGCCGATGTGGGACCCTCCACCTCCGCAAATGCTGCTCCTCGCTTTTGCGGTCTGAAAGTCGTAGGGGGTAGTAGGGATGAGCCCGCAAGCATTAGCAACAACCCACATGCTCACAACTATATACAGTCAGGTCCATAAATATTGGGACATCAACATAATTCTAAACTTTTTGGCTCTATACACCACCACAATGGATTTGAAATGAAACGAACAAGATGTGCTTTACCTGCAGACTTTCAGCTTTAATTTGAGGGTATTTACATCCAAATCAGGTGAACGGTGTAGGAATTACAACAGTTTGTATATGTGCCTCCCACTTTTTATCATCCACTGCCCCCCACACCGAGCTCCCTCCCGTTCATTGCTTCAATGCCTTCATCTATCTACCATCACCTTCTTCTTGTGCCTTCAATCTTTCCCAGCATCAGAGTCTTCTCTAGGGAATACTTTCTTCTCATGATATGGATAAAATATTTCTGCTTCAATTTCATGATCACACCTTCCAGTGAACAGTTTGGTTTAATTTCATGTAGTATTGATTGATTGGATCTTCTTGTAGTCCAAGGGACACTAATTAAGTGGCAAGCCGTTAACTCGCAGCACTTAGGAGATGAGCGCCGAAGGAGCTCATTGCCTGCCAGCCAATAAAACATGCAGAACTTAGCCAGAAAGGAACGCCAAAGGCGCTCCTGTGAGCCTCGCAAAGCGAGATGATCATACATTGAAACACGTTGGACTCAGCCTGAAAACACTTAGAAAACGTGGGATCACCTTAGGCTGCAAGCAGTTGACGAACGCAGGACTTAGAAAAAAAAATACAAGATAGGAAAAATACAAAGTTAACGGCCGAACCGCGCAAACCGAAAAACACACAAAATACAACAAAAACATCACACACAGCACGGGGGAACAGCTAGGATGTCTGGGAGTAAGGTGGAACGCGAATTTAAGTCGATTTTGCCGAGTTTCGGCACTCAAATTGGCTAAGCAAGGAAAAAAATGGTGAACAAACAAAATGAAAACAAGGCTACATGACCCGGGACCTGTGAAACGCAGCCAAACGTGTACCACTTTCACCCAGGAACGTACGAGGCACAAAATACACTTTTACAAAGGACGGCAAATGCTAGCGAACCGCGTAGCACATAAACAAATGACTCCATTTTACAACCCTAACTTGCCACTAACAACATTACGCATCTACAGTAGTGCTTTACACAATAAACCCAACGGTTTGCCCTCGCGCACGCAGCCTATTTCTAATGCACAGTTGGGACATTCATCTCCTCAGGCCCGCAACAGTCCCACTGGGCATTATATGCTGCAGGACACTAAAAAGAGATTGTTACCTGTTCAGGCTATTGATTGTTACATACCGTATATACTCGAGTATAAGCCGAGTTTTTCAGTCCTTTTTTTAAGACTAAGAAGGGCCCCCTCGGCTTATACTCGAGTCACTCCCCCTAGTGTCTCTCTAACCCCCCCGTGTCTCTCTAACACACCCCCCTCCTCAACCTAAACCCCCCTCCTCCACCTAAACCCCCCTAAATGCCTCCCCCCTCTCCCCTCACTTACCTGCTTGTGCTCGGTCTCCGCTCCTTGACCCGGCGCCGGCACCCGGTATATGCTAATGACGCGGCGTGCATGAGACGTCACATGCGCGCCGGGGTCAAGACGGAGCAGAGGCCGGAGAAGAAGCAGGTAAGTGAGGGGGAGGTATTTAGAGGGGAGACAGTGAGGAGGGGGGTTGAGGAGGGGGGGTGAGGAGGGTGTTGATGAGGAGGAGGGGGTTGATGAGGAGGGGGGTTGAGGTGCAGGGGGTTGATGAGGAGGAGGGAAGTTGAGGGGGGTGAGGAGGGAGGTTGAGGGGGAAGGATGAGGATGGGGGTTGAGGGGGGAGGATGGGGGGTTGAGGGGGGAGGATGAGGATGGGGCAGTTGAGGAGGGAGGTTGAGGTTGAGGGGGGGTTGAGGATGAGGAGTGGGGTTGAGGAGGGTGATAAGGGAGGGGAGAAGAGACACAGGGAAGGGAGAGGGGAGAAGAGACACGGGTGAGAGAGGGGGACACAGGGGGCAGCACATTTCCCACCCTCGGCTTATACTCGAGTCACTCATTTTACCCAGTATTTTGTGGTAAAATAGGTGCCTCAGCTTATACTCGGGTCGGCTTATACTTGAGTATATACGGTATATTAATTAGAAAAAGGTAAACTATATTAATTATTCAATTAATTAATTAATTAGTATTTTAAAAAATAAAATATAGAGAGGAGCCAAAGGACACGCGAGGAGAGGCTTGCAATGAGTATAAAAAGCTTAACACTGTGTGCCAAACAGCGTTGCCATGGCTTCAAATTGTGTTGACCGTTATTTTTTGACGAACAAGTCGCTAGTATAAATATGCTATTACTGGGAATACCATAGTTCTAATCTCAGTTAATGCCGGTTATTTACTTCCTTCACATGTACCCAAATGTATATCAAATACACTGGAGTCCACCTCACTTTCAGTTTTTAAAATAACCCCCCCCCCCCCAGCTCTGTATTAAGACCATTAGGATCATTAGTTACCAATTGAAAAATCCAGATGGTTTCTCTGATTGAACAGTGCAATTATGTCTCATCCTCTAGTGGGAGCCCCCACATGTTCAATACCTTGGAAACTTAAGCATCTATGTTCCACTCATGTTTATTAATCTTATTATTGTTTATTTGTACCGCGCCAAAATATTCCATAGCGCTATACATACATTGAGATCAAGGCAAAACAATATTAATGTCTTTAATCTTAGAATCCAGTGTCAAGTGGGCATTCACTGCAAGACTGAAAACTTGCAGACTTACAAAATCATTACTGGTGCCTTTGCTTACTCACAATACCCTGATTTAAACAAAATCACGCATAGAGCTCCAAAACTTTACACCTAGATAGATAAAGCAATACCCAGGACTAATACTTCATAATATAACAGAAAACCCTAATATGATCATTAATCCAAATACATTTTCGACCATAGAGGCGTGGTATTGTTATAATTTTTTTTTCATACATTTTTATTTGTTATACAAACAAGACAACAGATAATATAACATTTTCATCCACATGCAAAAACATGAAATCATACATTCAATCTTAAAAGATAACACCAATTAAATGATACAATATTTATATAGCAAAGACAGCAAAGGAAAAGAAAGGGGGAAAATAAATATTTTAATTAAATATCAGAAAAATAATACATTTGGGATAGGATATGCATGATAATTTATTGTATATTCTTCTCATCCCATTTATTCACTACTTTTAATTCATGAATTTTGTGACGTGTAAGACCCTTTCCAGCTCTCTGTCTCGATCCATCAGCCTTACAATGTCTGGCCATCTTGGAATTTCTTTTGATTTCCAATGTTTAACTATTAGCCATTTACATACTAATAGTATATGGGAAAATAGTGTGTTCTGCTGTAGGTTTATCTGTTTTTTAGAAATGTGGAACAACAAAATTGCGTGGCTTAAGGGTATCCTAACTTTTGTAATAGTTTCTATTTGTTCTATACATGTGGTACAGACATTGGTTTTCCTGATTAAAGAACATGTTTGGAACCAATTTTCTTCAGTCCCTCTACATTCAAGTTCTTGTTCCCATTTGATCATTCTATTTATTTTAGATCTCTAATCTAAAGATCTTAAGATTTTATTGCATTTGGAACTAGTATGAGTATCTAGCCCCCCAGCTACAATGTGTTTTATGGGGGAATAGTCCCTAAATTCCTCTAGTGAAATACCACATAATTTTAATTCAGCTCTAATGGTCATATATTCCAACCATGTTATATTTAAATCCTGGATTTTTTGTATTAATTTTGAGTATGGTATACAGACATTGTTTTTAAAGAGATCTCCTAATTTTGTAAGTCCAACAGTCTTACATTTCTGAATATCTGTGTTCTTATTAATACTATGAAGAAGGCTCGAAGGGGCTGCAGGAGATGGATATTTGGTTAGATCCCATATATTTATATATTTCTTTTTTTATACCAAAACTTTACTAATGAACTAATGCCTACAAACGAGCGTAATCAATTTCATATCTAATCTAGGGAGCCATAATAATAAATCTGTTGGAAATTCTCCTATGAGGTCTTCTTCTAATCTAAGCCATTTAGAATTTCTAGCTGCTAAATTCCAACCCAATAGATCGCTAATTGAGATGGAATTTTGTATATCTGAAAGGGAGGGAACAGATAGTTCTTCTCTTTCAGCACATCTCTTTATAACATTCAACTTTAGTCTGGATTTCTTGTTGTTATCCGTATATCTATTCAATACCCTTTGCAAAAGATTAATCAGGTATACTGGTATAACTTGTGGGATACACCTCCAGATCTACGTTTATTTTAGGAACAATCAGCATTTTTGTCAAGGCGATCCTACCTGACCACGACATAGATTCAGGTTTCCATTCAGATATGATCTGTCTATACATCATCATAGTATTATCTTTTAATGTAGTTTTAATGGATGTATTGAACTGAATTCCTAAAAGTCTTATACACTTGCTGTTCCAATTCCAAATATATCCAGAGGGAGGAATTGAGGATTAAAACTCCAGAGTGGCAACTGGTTAAACACTAAAGTATAAATGCAGAGACAAAAGGATCTATTAAAAGTTTTTAAAGGAGCAGTTTTCCTATGACCTAGAGTAACTAGGCCATAGGGAGTTAATACTTATATTATTTCAATGTTAATGACTATTTACAACAATTCTATTTTTTTAAGTGTGGAAAACATGCTACTTTAAGGAAGAGATGAACATTTTAGCAGTTGATATTACATGGTATGTTCAAGTTTATTGGTTTAATTTTTTTTTTTATGTATGTTAAAACAAGATATCTTATAAACGGGTATATAGGGGTATGTTATGAAGATGAAAATAACTCCTGATAAATATAAATACCTGTAGTTATGTAGTCATTAAAAATCACATAATAAAAGACCTATCACATCCATAAATAGATGGTCAAATAATGCTCGTTTTGCACTTTATAATAGATAAAGTGTTATACACTTGAATTATTGTTTGAAAATTATATTAGACTAGCGACTTGCCCGTCAAAAAATTACGGCAATAAAATCGTAAGGCAGGTAATGCTGTTTGGTCGAGACATTAATTTTGTTGGTGGTCCGAGATCCTTCGGCGATCATTGCGAGGCTGTTGGTTGTAGTATTTCTTTTGTCTGATAGGCGCTTTTGGTGTTATTGTTTGGTCGGCGATGATCTTTTTTTGTGTGTTTATTGGAAGGCATTGTGTGCTATGAGCAGTGTTGGCGCTCGTTGTGAGTGGCGCAGTGAATGGCTTTTGTGTTTATTGTGAGAGTGTGTTTTTTTTTGTATGCTAATTAAATAATAAAAAAATGAATATACTTTACCTATTTTGAAGTAATATGCAGGAAGCATTGTGTTGAAGAGCTGACAATCTGTTTTTGATGTTCCTGCAGCCTCCAATGTCGGTTTGCACTGTTGTGGAGCTGACGTGTAAGTGTCAGCAATGTGCGCAGTGTGTAGTGTAAATGGACTGCGCAAGGAAAAGTCGTTAGGGTAGCTGTGTACTTCTGCATTGTGTAAGTTAGTGTTGTAAAATGGCGGCGAATGTGTATGTGGTACGCGGCTGTGTATCATGTAGCGTCCTTGTTAATAGTGTATCTTGTACCTCCTACAGCTTTTTGCAAAATCCGTATGTGCTTGGTTGTGTTTTGCGTGTTTAGGGTCCTGTAGCCTTGTTTTCGTTTTTTTTGGGGGGACATTTTATCTCTCGCTTAGGGGATTTTCGTGTGTCTAAACTCTGGAATTTGGACTTAAATTGAAGTGTAACTTCACTGGCAGAGGTCTTGGGTGCCCCCCCTTTCTGTGGGTAAGCTTTTATGTATTTGTTGTGTGTATTTATTGTGTTTTTTTTTTTTTTTCAAACATCTTTTTATTAAATGGAGTTTGCGTCAGAACAGAAGTGGATTAATACATTTCAACCATTGGTGAGCAAATATATGCAATGTTCATAGTAGCCATACTTATTGCATCATATTTATCTAGTACATATAGGAATTCCTTTATAATTTTTGTGCTTGGAATTGTACCACATTGCTTAACATCACCTAGATATCCTTTGGTGTTCTCCAAATTTTTTTTTTTCCTTTTATATTGTCTTCTAACATTTTATTCTTTACACAAGTTAAAACAAAAATACAATCAATTATCAACTGGGGAGAGAGGAGTGGGGGGGGAGAAAGGGTAGGTGGGGAAATAGCACACTCACCCTCTCGAGTAACTCTCGAGTAACACTGGTCGCAAGTAGGCTCTGGGGCCCCATCCGTCGCCCCCGCGGCCCTCCGGCCCATTCCCACCCCGAGGCTGGGGTCTGAGCTAAACTGTGGCACTATGTGGGGAGTCCAGCCAGGGAGACCAGATATCCAGAAAGCTAGGATAGCTGTGTTGCATGTAATGTGTCAATTTTTCATTAATCATTATAAAGTTTATCCTGGTAATGACATAATTTAGATTTAGTGTAGGGGTTCTCCAGTGTCTGGCAATAGTATGCTTAGTGGCTAAAGTAAAATACTGTAAGAGTGCATTACACTTGGGGGATATGTTCTCTGCCTTCCCTCCTAACAGGCAAACCTCTATTGTGGGTGTTAGTGGGCTATGTATTAGTTGTGAAAATAGTTGGAACACATTCCCCCAGAGAGCTTGTGCCTTTGTGCAGTGCCACCAAATGTGGCTAAAATCTCCTGTAGCTTGGCAGCCCCTAAAGCAAAGTCTATTTATCGTCGGGTTAATTTGGTGCATTCTGGATGGGGTGAGATAGGTTCTGTGGAGGACTTTGATTGAGACCTCTAGTAGGCTATGGGTAAGTGAGCCCTTGGTCAGATTTCGGCTAATCCTATGCCAAGTTTCTATAGTCAGTTCCCTGCCTAGGTCTTGTTCCCAGTGTGCCATACAGGCAGGTTTCTGTTTAGGTTTGGTATTGTTAAAGCTGGAATACAAGAGACCCAGGGTGCCTCTAGAGTTGGGAATATTCTTACAAATTGTTGATAGCCAGCACTGTTTTGGTGGGCCCCAGTCTTTTGTCAGGGATTCTAACCAATGTCTGATTTTCCTATAATTCCATAGTTCCCCTGTTGGTATGTTAAAGTTAGTTACCAGTTGTTCGTGATTTACCACTCTATCGTCATGATACCACGCCCCTATTCTGTTAAGGTCACTAGAGAGCCACCACCTTTTTGAGATTGAGCTCAAGGTCGTCTCAAAGTCTGGGAAAGATTTTATAGAAGTCATAGGGGTGATTGGTGGCGCTAGTTGGTGTTTGGTACAAGCCCAGGTCCACACCGATGCCGTGAGTTTGATCATCGGGTTGGTGAGGTACTTTTTGTTTTTGATTTTATGAATCCCCGGGTCCCAGATCAGCGTGTCCCAGGAGTGGGGTCTAAGTTCCCAGTTCTCCATAAAGACCCATATGGGTTGATGTGTCTTTGTGTGGGTTAGTGGCAGGAAGGCCAACTGGGCTGCTTTGTAGTAAAGCCTGAGGTTTGGGCAGGATAATCCCTCTTGGTTTTTGTGCTTATACATCATCTGCCTAGCAATCCGTGGGGCTTTATTGCTCCAAATAAATTTCAATATTATATTCTGCAATCTGTCTAGATCTTTGAGATCTAGCGGTAGGGGAAGGGTCCTGAAAAGGTACAATATTTTGGGCAGAATATTCATCTTGGTGGCCGTGATGCGGCCCGTCCATGATATGTTTAGCTTTGACCAGCTTTGTATATTCTTTGTTAATTTCTGAAGCAATGGGGGGTAGTTTGCTTTGTATATTCCCGCTACCCTCCTTGTAATATGAACCCCTAGATATTTGATTGATGTTTTTGGCCAGGAAAAGTTATAAGTCCTTTGCAATTCTGTAAGATCTGTCAATGGTATTCCTACATCTAAGGCCTCGGTTTTCTCCAAGTTAATTTTTAGCCCCGATATCTCCCCAAAGTCACGTAATACCGTCAGCAAGGCCGGGATCGAGCTCTTGGGGTATGTCAGAGTGCATAGGAGGTCATCCGCAAACAGGGAGCATTTGAGGTCTTGGAGGCCGATTCTCAGGCCCCTTATGTTTGCGGTGCATCTGATTTTTTGGGCCAAGGGTTCCATGGCCAGCGCAAAGAGTAATGGAGACAGGGGGCACCCCTGTCTTGTTCCTCTCCGTATGTCTATAGTCTCCCTGTTTGGCCCTGGTAGTTTTAGAGCCGCCTGGGGCAGATGATAATAAGAGCGTAGCAGATTTATGAAGCGTCCTTTGAAGCCAAATTTGGCCAGTGTCGCGTGTAAGTAGGGCCACTCTACCGTGTCAAAGGCCTTTTCAATGTCAAGGGCCAAGACACAAAGCGGAATACCATCCCTTTGCGCCAGATGTAGTACATTTAAAGTTCGTCTAAGATTGTCTGCTGCTTGTCTGAATGGGATAAAGCCCGTCTGGTCTTTATGTACTAGTTCCGGTAGGAACTTGGAGATCCTGTCCGCCATTATCTTTGCTAGCATCTTAACATCGCCGTTTAGGAGGGATATTGGGCGGTAGTTTTTGGCCTCCAGGGGGTTCCTGCCCTCCTTAGGGAACACCACCAAGTCAGCCCTATTGAGTTCAGGTGGCATGGCTTCTCCATTCAGAATGGAGTTGAAAAGCCTGCATAGATAGGGGGCTAGAAGCCCAGCATATGTTTTATAGTAGGAGTTTGGGAACCCATCTGGGCCCGGGGCTTTACCTAATTTGAGATCTTCAATAGCTCTGAGTACCTCCTCTATTGATATGTCAGAGTTAAGCATGCTTATGTCCTGTTCCGTGGCCTTGGGTAGATCTAAAGATGTCAGATAGGATTGGGTCGCATCTGGGCCTTGTAGGATAGTTGCAGCATAGATTTTTTGATAGAAAGCCGCAAAGGTCTGTTTAATTTCTGTTTGGCTTACTGAGGGATACCCATTTGCGGTGTTAAGCTTTAAAACTTTTTGCTGAAGGGGTCTAGGGTTCAGTCTCCTAGCTAGAAGGGAGCTAGGTTTGTTCGCCTTCGTATAGTATATGTGGGTGGTGCGCCTCAGTGCTTTGTCTGTCCGCATTGAGAGAGCATTGTCGAATTCCAGTCTACATCTATCTATTTGATGTCTTGTTTGAGGAGAGGGGTTAGTCTGGTTATGTCTCTCTAGTCTTTGGAGTTCTTTTCTGATCTCTGTTTCCCTCTGCAGGCATTGCTTCTTAAAGGCCGAAGCAAGCTTAATATAGGTGCCACGTATATACGCCTTATGGGCAGTCCAGATCCAACCCATCCCTACGTCTGTAGTGTCATTGATGTCAAAGTATAGTCGTAGGTCTTTCTCTACTTGGCTATTGAATGTGGGGTTGTGTAGTAAAATTTCATTTAGCCTCCAGATAAAAGGGCTTTTCTGGGTCTCGCCAAAGTCTATTGTCAGGGTCACCGCCGAATGATCCGACCATGGGCATACATTAATTTCGGCTGATCTAGTCATATAAAAAATTGCCGCGCTTACTAGTATTGTATCGATTCGGGAATAAGATCCATGTACATGCGAGTAGTGAGTATATTCCCGTCTGGTTGGGTGATGCCCTCTCCAGGCGTCCACTAAGCCTATAGCGTTTAATAATCTCTTAATTTGTTGCATTTTATTTGTGTACCGACCCCAGTCTAGGCCCCTAGATCGATCTAAGAGAGAATCTAATGTCAGATTGAGCTCTCCCCCTATTATCAGTTTTTCATGGGCGTTAGATTCAAGTACTCTCAGGATTTTTAAAAGAGTTTTGTGTGGAGATGTCGTCGGGGCATAAATGGATACTAGCGTCAGCTCTGAACCTAGAATTGTGCCGGATAGAATAATGTAGTGTCCCTCTTTGTCAATTATTTTTGAGGTGATCTGGAATGGAAAATTGCGGTGTATTAGTATTGATGTCCCCGCTTTTCTGGTGGGTTGCGTAGCTGAGTAATAGTTTGGGTATTCTTTATCCAAGAATGAGGGTATTTTGTGTTGGGCAAAATGTGTTTCCTGCAAGAACAGGACAGAAGGCTTTATATGCTTGTTTTAAAGGAAAGCTTTTCTCCTTTTGTACTGTGAATTGAACCCTTTTACATTGTGTGTGGTAAAAGCGTATTCTACACTGGCCATCAGGTAAGTCTGAGTGTGTGTTGTTGAGAGCCTGTCAACTCACCCCATGTCCCGGATTGTGCAGGAGGGACCAGAGAGCCAGGGAGCACCAGAAGGAGCCTCCAGGCCCCGTTGCGGGCCAATGTCTTCTCATGCCGGATAGAGCGTGCTGGGGTGGGAGGGGAAGGGAAAAAAGAAAGTTCATAAACAACATTAACCGTAATACATATACACTTACTCCTACGCCAGTCAAAAATTCTGGCATCTGTCGGGGGTAGGACTATGGGAGGCAATCGTCCTATAATCCCATGTTGGAGGGGTATATATAAGGCACCCATTACATAAAAGTAGTTCCTTGTAGCCACTGAGGGGCAACTCATTTAGATCTAACTATAGAGTCTAATAGTCTGGTAAGAGATGAAGGGAAAGTGTCATGGTCTTATCTATAAAAGCTAGTTGGCCTTCTACACTCAGATTGTCTCTTGGATTATGATAAGGTTTTGGAAGGTTCTTTTTTTGTTTATGTCACCCTACGTTTCTGATTCGAGTGGTAACGTGCCTCAAATTTTAGGTTTTCAGTGGGCCTCTATTTCCCCTAGTGTCGTCTTCTTTTGGTTTGGGTGGTTCCCTGCTAGTTCATCAATGGGGGCTTCAGTATGGTAGTAAAAAGAGCTCTTGTGAGGCCTGCCTTTATGTTATGTCCTCTGTAGGGGGGTAATAGGTCTCTAATTTTCAAGTGGGTAGCCATCTTTCCCTGTTTACTTCGTCTCTTGTTAAAAAAAAAAAAAAAAGGCTTCCCATGGACTCTTGCCTTAGTGTTTAAGTTTGGTGAGTGTCAGTGTTGTCTTCCTTTCAAGTCTAGTTATGGGAAGTTTTGTAGCTATATTCTCAGGCTAAGACATTTGTAAGGAACAGTAACAACCAGCAATGACTTTTGAACTGTGATTAAAATGACAAAAGATAAATCTGATACAAATTAGCCTTAAATTCAACAACAAATCATGAATGATTAAACCCTTTGTAAATTAGTCCGATTGGTATGGTACTTCTGTGGTGTATCACCAAATTAATATATATAAATATTACACAAGGTTCGTCTACATTAAAAGGTATTTATTAAAAGGCAACAACACAATACTATAAATGTATTATAAACACACAGCCAGACCCACGGAGCACCAACCCTTTTTAAATCTATCTACCTATATAATAATCCCCTTTCCCAAACGCTTTATCTTACCCACAGTTAGACCATTTCCATCATCACCACCATCAACCATCACCAACACCACCCAGCAAGCAAACAGGAAAAAGCACCAGTTTCCTGCCTGGATATATCCTTAGTTGAGATGATGTAATTTACATCACATCCTGTCCATGAGCAATTGTGGGAGGGAAGTAAAGATTCTCAGCCCTCCTACAAAGGCCTGTTTGAGGAAGTCCTGAATTACCATTCAAGGAAGACAAGTTACCACATTCCCTCACTTTTTCTTCTTCTATGTTGCTCAGTTTCCTAGTTATCCCTCTAGTACAGGAGAACCTAGTGGGAGCAAAAACCTGATATACAGGAGAAATTCAACCCACCGTCCCTCCGGAATAGTTCCCTCAGCGACATAAGTTCTCCTGTACTTTCCTATGGCTGTCAATCCACATATTACACAAAAAAACAGAATTTATAGAATTTAGGTGAGAGTGTGTGATAAATGTTTATGTATGTGCAATGTAAAACTTTATTGAAGAATGTATGAGAGAGAGAAAGAAGAGGAAAAAGACACATTATTATATATCCTCCTTGCAAGTTTCATTGCCACACAAAAGTATATTATTATAATTGTCGTTAATACTTGAATGAACATGAGTACCAGCGACAGTGTTCGTAGGACTGGATGTGTCTCTGACTCATGAAGTTCCAAGGTAAAAAGCTTCATTGTCAAATTTGTCCAATCTGCATCTGCAGTAAAATTGATCATTTCAGTGGTAAGGTTTCTTGATGGAAATACCATGATACAAGACCCTTCTTCCACCAAACATATTTCATCAACTGTCCTATATTCAGAGTGGCCGATAAAGCATGCAATGTCCCCTATGCGGATCACCTCTTGCACCAGGTTTTCTTTTATCAACTGCACCCAGCCATCCTCCTCAGCTCCTTTCTCCCAAACACAACTGCACAGCCATCGGTGTTGAGATTTCCTGCAACAGCTTTCATCCATCTCCAATCCTGTAATAGTGGCCAGTCTTTTTGATGGGAAGTGTTGCCTGTAGATTCCATCACTTAACGTGCCAATGCTATGTATGAAGTTCAGTTGCTCTGCCTGCCCCTCCCAGCGGGGAATTGCCAGGATTAGTCCTATTGTCCCAGATTGTAGTCCATGTGGCATCCATTGATCTGGGCCTTCAATATAGCTGTATTTAAGATTGTCCTCAGTGATGTCCACTCCTTTTCTTTTCAATGACGTGATAATCCTTGCCTGGATGTCTTTAATAGTTTCCTTTAAATCTGCCAACAGCTTTCCTCCAATCATAGAACAGAAAATGGCAGTTCCCACTATTTCATTCTTAATGCTGTTAGCAATGGAAGCAATATTTTCCTCAACTAGATGCAGGTTGTTGGCAATGGTGTGTATGTCATCAACATTGTCTGTCAGTCTACTCACTATAAGGGAGTCAGCTACTCCACCTGTTTTCATAGCATGTCCCATGCCATCAGTAAGGGAGTTTATCCGGCTGTTCACTCCAATGATGTCTGCTGAATTCCATACTCCCAATCCAGTTCCGACTCCTCCTAAAAGGGCTGAAAGTGTGTCCCGTTTTTCTCGACTCCCTGCTCCGGTCCACTCAATGATGGTCTCTTGTATACTTTGCTTAAACCACTGCCGCTGTGATTCCGGGCACTTTGGAGGAATAGAAAAATCATTAAAATTTAGAATTATTGGGTAGTAAGTCCACCCAACCCCTTGCACAACTGTTTCATGTGTTGGTACCACCACCAATCCGCCTATTGGCCATGGTACCTTCTTCTGATCTTTACAACGTTGCAGCTCCTTTACAGAGACAAATACTTTATCTATTGTTAGAACACACCCCTTTCCAGTATCAAAATTGCAGAATTCCTCTAGGTCAGGCTGGGCAGCTATAACTGCAGCGTCCCATTCTCCACCTTCTTCTAATGTTAAGTTACTCACTACTACTGTAATATTTGTAAACCTCCCTTGTATTGGAGCTCTAAGAGCTAATCCCCTGGTACTATTATGTGGCAAAAAAATGTTTACTTGTAACCCTCCACCCTCTTTTACTTCCAATTCCCTGGGCCAAATAAATCTATCTGCTTGAACATAATGTAACTCCAATCTTTTCAAACTCTCTCCCTTATTTGCGGTATCTTCTGCCCTTATTGCCTGTCTCCCCATTCCTACTGTGATACAGCTTATACTTATCCATCCTGGAACAAGGATCCACCACAATCTTCTGTTGACACGCATCTTCATTCTTATACAGCCGTGCTCTGTGGGAACACTAGATTCCATCATTAGAAACATATACATAACAAAAACAACAGGGACCATTCTTTTTGCAAGTTTGTTCACGGTCCTGTAATCAATGGTAAGTCTCCATGATGAGGCTGCTTTTTCATCTCTATTCCCTTTTAACACAGCTTTTCTCACAGACCAACATGGTGAGTTACATGCATACCCATTTCCAGATTTAATTATTCCACTTCTCTCCAGTATTTCTATCATCTTGGTGATTGATGCCACTGATTCTCTTGGGACTGGATATTGCTTTTGCCATTGTGGGTCTCCTTCTTCCAAAAAGACCATTCCTTTCATTCTTCCACAGTCTAATTTATCTGTAGCCCAAACAGGTATGTCTTGGATTAGCTTCTGCAGCCATTCTGGTTGTCCGTCTAGTTTCAGTTTGTTTTTTTCCAGACTTTTTATCGGAGAGACAATATATGCCATTGGGAGCACAACCCCTTTCGTCAACTCTGTACTTACCTGATTCACCTTTTCTGTCTTCCACAAACAAAAATTGGCAAGATCTACAATGAAATTTCCTTTTTTTTAAACTTCTATTCCCAATATTTCCTCTGGCCAACCGACTATTGCTTCTACTTGTATTGTTTTTTCTCCAACTGCTACATCAATTGGACCTGCTCTAACCTCCTGTGGATTCCCAGTAACTCCCATACTACTTACTGAAGAATCCCCATTTTTGACCCTGTTGGTCATTGTAACTGCTGCTCCTGTATCTACCAACATATTTTTCCCTACCCCTGCGATGACTGTATAACTGGTAGGCCGACCTGCCTCATCCATGGTTAAATTAGCTGAGTGAATGAGATGCTGAGGCGCAGGGGTTGGGATTTGTCATTGTGACTCACTTCTACTCTGTCCCTCTTTTATCATCTTTGCCTCATTTTCCTTCAATTTCCTCTCTGACTCAGCTACCTTGTTTTTAAGTATGTGATTTTCCTCTTCTATCCTATCCTTCTGTCTCCTGAGTTCCCAATAGCCCATGTTACCGTTTCTCTCTCCCTCCTGATTAGCCCTCCAGTTGCTGCCATCCCTATTACTATAGTCCCTAGGTGGATCTCTCCATCTTTTGTCAAAGTTCTGTTTTGGTCTCCAGTTTTGATCATCCTTCTTGTTCTGGGGTACATCCCACGTCTGGTTTCTCCAATTACCATCTATATCTCTACCAGACTCGACCTTAAATGTTCTTACAGCTGAAACAGAGCAGGCCTGTTCTGTGAAAGGATGCTTGATCCACCACTTATCAGCTCTAGTTAGTACCATTTCCAAGTCTGTTGGTGTTGGATCAAAAAGCCTGATAAATTCTTGACACTCCCGGGGAAGGGCTTCCATTACTTTTGCTATATGTTCTGGTGAGCCCAGCACTAGAGGCTGTTGAGGTTGTCGTAGAGTATACCAAAAAAATATCCTTTGAGCTACCTCTCTAGGACCATCTATTGGCCTCATGGTAATATTTGCTATTTCTTTCTCTATGCTAAGTAGATAGAAATTAGTTGCAGCAATTCTTCCTGCCTGATCAGACACACTGTTATTAAATCCCAATAGTCTACTAGCCAAAGGACCCATAGCGTATTCTAACAGTTCTGTCCATTCCTCTAAGTTAAGACCTCCTTTTTTAGCTCTATCTGCTCCCCTCATAAACCAATGTGTAAGCGTATTAAAGTTGTTAGTTGGCATACTTCCCCACCATTTCTGGAAATTGTCTTTATCTGCCATAGACATCGGTCGAGTCTGCATGGAAAATCCTGTAGGTGTTTGCCTTGCATTAAATAATTCTGAAACAATAACTGGTGCTTGTGGTATGGTATCTACTTGTGGAACAGAATAACATAAGAAATCTTTTCTATCTTGGTTCATTTTCGGCACTGGTTCTTTATTTTGTGCCACGAACATATCCAGATCTGGATATATTTTGGCAATGTCTCTGACTCCTTTTATCCCTTCTAACTTTGTTTTATTTTTATAGTCCATTATTATGTTTTGAAGTTCTGTTATTTTTACTCCATAAGCATCCCTCTGTTCCTCTATTTCCCCTAACTCCCTTTCTAGTTCCCCCGCAATTGTAGTTGTTCTCAAAGCTGCAATTTTTAAACAATCCCTTTTGTCCATTGCTTCCTCCATTTTATTTGTTGTTTCCAAATTATGCTGCCGTAATTCTACAACTAAGTCTATTAGGCCTCCTATTGTGGCTACAACAGCTTGTGTGACCAAACTTTTTCTCTTCTTTGTTCTATACTTTTTGTTATTTACAATTTGTTTTAGAACATCCATTAATCTCTTCTCTTTTTCACTGTCTGGGTTTGCTGGCTCTGGAAGCTCATATGGACCATCATGTTTTTGAATATGTTTCCTAAAGTACTCACGCACTTCTGTGGGAAAGTATTTGGCCCCTTGAAAAGACATTCCTACTCTTTTACTCACCCAAGTAAGAATCCAAATCAATTTGCGACTAAAGTAGCATGCTTCTGAGTAGCCAACAATAGTTGATGACTATTCAGTAGGCCAGGTGTAATATGTAGAAAAATAGATTAGTACCCACAATGCAAATTATACTTACCTTAGTATGGTGAAGGTAATACTTGCTAATTAACTTAAAATATAATAGCAAGGCCTGCAGGGTAGGAGATATACCCGAACCAGGATATGCAAGACACCCAAAAAGTATAAGGTATGGAAGCCTATAGTGTATTAAAATGCAAGCCTGAAATAATATATATATATATATATATATATATATATATATATATATATATATATATATATATATATAAGATTTAAAACTCACTCAGATATTTGAAACCCACAAAAACAACCTGTATGATATCTTTGTGTTATGTAGCAAAATAAGCTAATACGATATAAAGGATTAAAAATAATAATTGAGGCCTATGCTGGTAGTCTATTACAATAAAATAAAAATGAAGGCCTGAAAAACTACTAGGCCTGCTAATATATTCAAAATTGAGGCCTGATGCCCAAGCTTGTATATTAAAATGGAGACCCAAACTAGGATACAAAGGAAATCAGCATTCAAATACAACAAAAAGCCGCATGGAGCCTACCATATTGTATTCAAATGCAGGGCTAGACCTGTACTCTGATATTCAACTCACTCAGATATTTGAAACCCACAAAAACAAACTGTATGATATCTTTGTTTTATGTAGCAAAATAAGCTAATACGATATAAAGGATTAAAAATAATAATAATTGAGGCCTATGCTGGTAGTCTATTACAATAAAATAAAAATGAAGGCCTGAAAAACTACTAGGCCTGCTAATATATTCAAAATTGAGGCCTGATGCCCAAGCTTGTATATTAAAATGGAGACCCAAACTAGGATACAAAGGAAATCAGCATTCAAATACAACAAAAAGCCGCATGGAGCCTACTATATTGTATTCAAATGCAGGGCTAGACCTGTACTCTGATATTCAACTCACTCAGATATTTGAAACCCACAAAAACAAACTGTATGATATCTTTGTTTTATGTAGCAAAATAAGCTAATACGATATAAAGGATTAAAAATAATAATAATTGAGGCCTATGCTGGTAGTCTATTACAATAAAATAAAAATGAAGGCCTGAAAAACTACTAGGCCTGCTAATATATTCAAAATTGAGGCCTGATGCCCAAGCTTGTATATTAAAATGGAGACCCAAACTAGGATACAAAGGAAATCAGCATTCAAATACAACAAAAAGCCGCATGGAGCCTACTATATTGTATTCAAATGCAGGGCTAGGCCTGTACTCTGATATTCAACTCACTCAGATATTTGAAACCCACAAAAACAACCTGTATTATATATATTTTTTTTTTTTTTTTGCAGCAAAATAAGCTAATACGATATAAAGGATTAAAAATAATAATAATTGAGGCCTATGCTGGTAGTCTATTACAATAAAATAAAAATGAAGGCCTGAAAAACTACTAGGCCTGCTAATATATTCAAAATTGAGGCCTGATGCCCAAGCTTGTATATTAAAATGTAGGCCCAAACTAGACTCCACACACAATCAGCACTTGATTTCCCATGCAGAGGATAATTAGACAAAGTACTTTTTCTTCCCCCAAAAAATAAATCTGACTATCTATTAATGTGATATTACCTCATAAATAACCTTTGTAGAAGTCTAAAATTCGTGGTCACCAAATGTGGTGTATCACCAAATTAATATATATAAATATTACACAAGGTTCGTCTACATTAAAAGGTATTTATTAAAAGGCAACAACACAATACTATAAATGTATTATAAACACACAGCCAGACCCACGGAGCACCAACCCTTTTTAAATCTATCTACCTATATAATAATCCCCTTTCCCAAACGCTTTATCTTACCCACGGTTAGACCATTTCCATCATCACCACCATCAACCATCACCAACACCACCCAGCAAGCAAACAGGAAAAAGCACCAGTTTCCTGCCTGGATATATCCTTAGTTGAGATGATGTAATTTACATCACATCCTGTCCATGAGCAATTGTGGGAGGGAAGTAAAGATTCTCAGCCCTCCTACAAAGGCCTGTTTGAGGAAGTCCTGAATTACCATTCAAGGAAGACAAGTTACCACACTTCAGGTAGCTCTAAGGGCGCCTTCAGGTATCTGCCCAGTTCTAGTAGTGGACTTGTGGCTCGTAGGCGTTTCCCGCGAATTTGGGGAAGAGCTCTGATTGCCTTTATTCTGTACTTTAGTCCACTGTTTGGTGGGCGCAGTAGTAGTGTTTCGTCTGAGATCCCTCTCTGCGTTGTTCGGTGGATTAGGTGCAAGTCCAATAGTAGTGAGGTGAGAGCGGCATTCCTCCAGGGAGCGGGCTGAGTACATCTTGCCCTTATGTTGAAAAGATACCACAAATGGAAATCCCCATCTATATGGGATTTTATGTGTGTTCAGAATCTCTAGGGCTGGCTTCATTTCCCTGCGCCTGGTCAGTGTGATCGGAGAAAGATCTGCGAACAGCAGTATTTTTTTGTTTTGTTTGGGCCCCTGATGTTTTGCTTTTTTCTGGCTGCCGCCAGGATCAGGTCCCTGGCTTGTTGTCTCAGGAATCTAATGATCACATCTTTCGGTACGTCTGGGTTTCTAGGTGCCCCTAGAGCTCTGTGGGCCCTCTCTATCTCCCATACTGACTCTGGTATTTCCGGAATAATGCCCTTGATGGTGTCTTTCAGGTAAGGCTTCAGGTCTTGTACTGCCTTCGGAATCCCTCTCAGTCTTAAATTATGGCGGCGCGACCTGTTTTCTAGGTCCTCAAATTTATCTTCGAGGGTTTCCACTCTGGAGTAGGTCTGCGAGTGTAGCGCTCTGTCCCTCTCCTGGGCTTCAGCAATCTGGTCTACCATTTCTTCCAGAAGGTGGGTTCTCTGACCCAGGTCATTTATGTCCTTTCTGATAGCATTCACAGTCTTTTCAGTATATGCCTGGAACATTCGTTCTATCAGGGCTATGGATCTCGGTGAGAGGTCCATGTTGTTTTGGGTTGCACCCAGGTCCTCCTGGTCCTCAGAGTTGTCTGAGTGCTCTGAGTTCGCTTCTTGGGCGGTTTCTGGGGTTTTAAAATGATCTGTGATCCTTCTGGTTGCAGTGCCTTTTTTGCATTTCCCCATGTTGAAGCCCAAGGATTAAAGTTACTATTGCGTGGGCAGTCTGTGGCTGATGGTCAGTAGCAGTTGCTGAGGGATCAAAGTGGTGGTGCAGATAAATAAATGGGTTTAATGCAAATCACATTTTAGTCATGGTCTTTGGTTGCTTGTGGTCTATCGTGCATGGCTTTTAGAGAGTTGACCCCTCATTTGTGACGCCGGGGGCGGTCAGGGATTTCTCGCCATTTCAAGGTTTACATATAGTGGTTCTGTTTGCAGTCTCTGTTTTTTTTGTGTTGAGTGCCACCTGTGTTTTGTCTTGGGCAGGGTCCCTCCTTTAGGGAGTGATTGAGGGGCTTTTCTGTGCAGGGTAGATTGTAGAGTAAACCCTTCCTCTTTACTGATCTATGTTTCCACTTTTACCTTTGTGTAATACCCCTGCTTGACAGTTGGAGTTCTTTGGGGAATAGTGTTGAATCGTTTCTGTCCACTAGGTGTCAGTGAGCCTCCATTCTCTGTCTGCCAGTTGCATAGAGTCAGTGTTACATATGCCAGTTTCTCACATATGGGGCCCTGATTCGCAGGGCTGCCAGAATAAAGGTAAGAAGGATGCAATCCAGCCTTATCTGTTGGTGTGTAAGTTGAATAGTGAGTCTTTATAATTCCAGTTTTCTCAAAGGTTTAAGTACCCTAAGTTCAGTGTGGGTTTCCTTGTTTGTACTTGTTTGTTAAGGATAGCAGGCTAGTTAGATGAGGGGTGTATTATAAACAGTGTTGTGCTTGTTTTATACTTGTGGAGGAGATGGGGTTAGGGCTGACATGTATCCCTTCTTCTGTGTGCACAGTCCTGTCCTATGCCCCTAAAATGGCCGCCTCAGAGCTCTTTTTTGCAGGAGTGACACTCCAACAGCAAGGGCCTCTCTGACCCCCCTAATGCAGGTAAAGATATAGCCACCCTCTATCTTCCTGCTTCTTTCCTCCAGCCCCACCAGTAATCACTTTACAGTTGGGTCTCCAGGCCTAGGGTCACAGGGTTAATGGGTAAAGCTCCTGAGGTGATCCTGTGCACCCACAGGGGCCTGGGCCTCCACCTCAGACCTTGCCTCATGCAAATCCAAGATGGCCGCCACCCGATCTTGGGGTCTCTGTAGCTTCCACTGCCTCCTGTGTTGCTCTGACCAGGCCCTTCTGCAGTGTTGCAGTTTCTGGCAAAGGGTGCCTGTAGCAGGCGCAGGGCCTCTGAAGCTCTCACCTCCCGGTAAGTCCCTGCAGGAAGGCAGTCTTCTAGTGAGCTGGCCGGGTGCAGGTTTCTCTGCAGCTGTGCCTCCAGGGGTATCTTTTGAGGGTCCCACGGGGGAAATGGGTCCCCCCTCTTCTTCCCCCAGTTGTTTCCAGGGTATGCAGTTTAGTTATGATAACTAGGGCAATTTATAAGCCCACTTTTAGTGCTTTAAGCAGGAGCTCACACTAAACACGTCTAGCTCCAGCATACGGAAGCTCCACCCCCCATTTATTGTGTTTTTAATGTTTTCATGTGCTCGCGGTTCTGGCGTTAAGGTCGTATTTTTGCGAGGTCCGAATGTTTTTTTTTATTCGAAGTCCTGTGGCTTGTATTTTTTGATTGTAAGTCCGTAAATTTTCCGCTTTAAGTCCCGCCTGTGGCTCATTGCAGCCGATGTGGGACCCTCCACCTCCGCAAATGCTGCTCCTCGCTTTTGCGGTCTGAAAGTCGTAGGGGGTAGTAGGGATGAGCCCGCAAGCATTAGCAACAACCCACATGCTCACAACTATATACAGTCAGGTCCATAAATATTGGGACATCAACATAA
Source organism: Discoglossus pictus (assembly GCA_027410445.1). Lineage (NCBI taxonomy): Eukaryota > Metazoa > Chordata > Amphibia > Anura > Alytidae > Discoglossus > Discoglossus pictus. Next base: position 109,894,432 of record CM050170.1, on the reverse strand, counting down.
TTCTAAACTTTTTGGCTCTATACACCACCACAATGGATTTGAAATGAAACTAACAAGATGTGCTTTAACTGCAGACTTTCAGCTTTAATTTGAGGGTATTTACATCCAAATCAGGTGAACGGTGTAGGAATTACAACAGTTTGTATATGTGCCTCCCACTTTTTAAGGGACCAAAAGTAATGGGACAATTGGCTGCTCAGCTGTTCCATGGCCAGGTGTGTGTTATTCCCTAACTATCCCATTTACAAAGAGCAGATACAAGCTCCAGTGTTCATTTCAAGTGTGCTATTTGCATTTGTTGCTGTTAACTCTCAATATGAGATCCAAAGAGCTGTCACTATCAGTGAAGCAAGCCATCATTAGGCTGAAAAAACAAAACAAACCCATCAGAGAGATAGCAAAAACATTAGGTGTGGCCAAATCAACTGTTTGGAACATACTTAAAAAAGAACGCACCGGTGAGCTCAGCAATACTAAAAGACCTGGAAGACCACGGAAAACAACTGTGGTGGATGACCGAAGAATTATTTCCCTGGTGAAGAAAACACCCATCACAACAGTTGGCCAGATCAAGAACACTCTCCAGGAGGTAGGTGTATGTGTGTCAAAGTCAACAATCAAGAGAAGACTTCACCAGAGTGAATACAGAGGGTTCACCACAAGATGTAAACCATTGATGAGCCTCAAAAACAGGAAGGCCAGATTAGAGTTTTACAAACACCTAAAAAAGCCTTCACAGTTCTGGAACAACATCCTATGGACAGATGAGACTAAGATCAACTTGTACCAGAGTGATTGGAAGAGAAGCGTATGGAGACGGAAAGGAACTTCTCATGATCCAAAGCATACCACCTCATCAGTGAAGCATGGTAGTGGTAGTGTCATGGCGTGGGCATGTATGGCTGCCAATGGAACTGGTTCTCTTGTATTTATTGATGATGTGACTGCTGACAAAAGCAGCAGGATGAATTCTGAAGTGTTTCGGGCAATATTATCTGCTCATATTCAGCCAAATGCTTCAGAACTCATTGGACGGCGCTTCACAGTGCAGATGGACAATGACCCGAAGCATACTGCAAAAGCAACCAAATAGTTTTTTAAGGGAAAGAAGTGGAATGTTATGCAATGGCCAAGTCAATCACCTGATCTGAATCCGATTGAGCATGCATTTCACTTGCTGAAGACAAAACTGAAGGGAAAATGCCCCAAGAACAAGAAGGAACTGAAGACAGTTGCAATAGAGGTCTGGCAGAGCATCACCAGGGATGAAACCCAGCGTCTGGTGATGTCTATGCGTTCCAGACTTCAAGCTGTAATTGACTGCAAAGGATTTGCAACCAAGTATTAAAAAGTGAAAGTTTGTTTTATGACTGTTAATCTGTCCCATTACTTTTGGTCCCTTAAAAAGTGGGAGGCACATATACAAAACTGTTGTAATTCCTACACTGTTCACCTGATTTGGATGTAAATACCCTCAAATTAAAGCTGAAAGTCTGCAGTTAAAGAACATCTTGTTCCTTTCATTTCAAATCCATTGTGGTGGTGTATAGAGCCAAAAAGATTAGAATTATGTTGATGTCCCAATATTTATGGACCTGACTGTATGTGATTAAAAACAGATGAACATCACTTTTGAGACACTTCACAAAGATTAAAAATGCCTCTAAAAATGTCTCTACCCCCCCCCCCCCCCCCCCCCCCCCGTGTCTCTCTACCCCTCCCCCACCCCCATTCTACCCCTCTAAATACCCCCTCACATGCTCCGGCCTCCGCTCCTTCTGAGTCTTGACGTGGCGCGCATGTGACGTCACGGCATTAGCATATACCGGGTGCCGGCACCCGGTATATGCTAATGATGTGGCGCGCATGTGGTTGTGATGATATATGTATCCTTCCGCTGCGGACTCTTTAATGCTTTGACACATAGAACCCTGTCTCTAACTGCTTTTGCTAAAGTTAACCCTCCAATAATGGAGCTAATGAGTTCTCTAGTGTTGGGTGTATTATTAAGTAGTCAGTAGGGGGAGCTGGGAACCCGCTAAAGGGCGGGGTCACTGAAGGGGGCGCACAGGGATACAAGTGATGCGACTGTAAGATGGCGGCTGTGGAGACTGTGGGAGAGAAGCGACTGTGAGAGAAGAAATCAACAATAACAAGGCGAAGAGAGCGGCTTACATACCCGGATACCTGTCACCGGGAATAGGGAGCAAGAGGAAGTGTGTGAGGGTGCGGAGAGCTTCATAACGCCAGCCTGCCCCCTGACAGCCATCTATGGACATAAATCAGGAGGAGACGGGCTAGCACAGGGTTAATAATGGGTTTAAATGGATCTGTCAGAATACAGTAATAATCACAGAGGACAGCCTGGATACCAGAACATGAGACCATAGCAGCAGTGAGGAAATGTAAGGAATTTATCACACAGATACCAGCCAACACAGGGTTAATAAGGAGCTTCTCAGGGATCTGTCAGAATAGGCATCAGATAATAAGAGATAATGACAGCTGGGCACCAGGACATGATACCATAGCAGCAGCAGTGTGATGATGTAGGGGCTACATTAGAATGGTACCAGATAACATAGGGTTAATGTGGAGCTTTAAAGGCATCAAATATTATAACTAAGTGTTAGGTGCCAGGCGCTGCCAGGATATACTGCACATGTTTAGGTATTAGGGCCAAGTACTAGATGCCAGGCAGTGTCAGTGTAACAATAGTGTGGACATGTTAGGTAACATAGATTTAATACAGAGGTATAAATGGATCAGTCAAATATATATTACAATTATCCGCTATTACACCAAGGTGGATTACTATAGCAGCAATATAAGGATTAAATCTGTTTAATTCATGATAAATACATTATATATATATATATATATATATATATATATATATATATATATATATGCGTGTGTGTATTGCATAAAGGGAATACATAGCAACCAGGAAGATTTTATAGGAGCCAGACAGTTTGAGCCTGGGAGGAAAATATGTAGGAGCCAGAAGAACAAATTGTAAAAGGCCCGACGTGGCCTCCCAGGGAATATATATATATATATATATATATATATATATATATATATATACATACACACAATAGTGAATGGAGACCAGATATATATGGTAATATGTTACCAGAATTGTAATCCTTTCAAGTGCATAATGCAAAGGTTGACAAACCTTTTGGCTCTATGAACAGGAGTATGTATTGCGCATATATATATATATATATATATATATATATATATATATATAGTAGCCGTGAGTGTCCAGTAATCTAGATATATAATGAGGAGGGGGGCTGAGGATGAGGAGTGGGGTTGAGGAGGGTGGTTGAGAATGAGGGCGGGGGAAGAAACACAGGGAAGGGAGAGTGGGGGAAGAGACACAAGGAAGGGAGAGGGGAGAAGAGACACGGGGGACACAGGGGGCAGCACATTTCCCACCCTCGGCTTATACTCGAGTCACTCATTTTACCCAGTATTTTGTGGTAAAATAGGTGCCTCGGCTTATACTCGGGTCGGCTTATACTCGAGTATATACGGTAGTTAATATTGCACACTATGCACTTTATAATAGACTAAAAGCCAAAGACTTGAAATATTGTATGTAAATCAAATACTGTTTTGATTCAATCTTTATTGGATAATATTATCTGTATTCTACATGAGCTTTGAAATAATATATACTTAATTTATAACATTTATGTGACGAAGTGCCCTTCGCCACTTTGTCTTGGAGAGGACTGTTTGCCAGCCTCCTGCCCTGCGACTATGGCGCTGGGACAAATTGCCCTTTAAACACAGTATTCGGCCATACCAGAGTGTATGTTACTCATTCTGGCCCTTTACATACAGGGGGGTCATTCGGTACTTGCCCTGTGTGAACCATGATACCACAGATAGCTATGCCATGGAGCCCATTCATTTAATGAAAGACTATGGGAAAGACTTTAGCTACATGGCAATTGAACTGTGTGAAGAGGATCTGAGCGCTATTCGGTAGTTTTGTGTGCTCAGATCCCAGCTATCTGGGGATATGTGAAATGTGAGTAAATGTGAATTGCAGTAATGCTGATGGGTTGTCAAACTAGAGAATTGACCAACAAATACTTTTGTCCGGACATCCCCAGGCCGATCCTTTGGGATCAGACCGTGTATGCCGGCTTATGGTCACGGGGGAGGTGTGTAACGGAACCCATCACTGTTTTACCCTGTTTTATGGTTATTTAATTCTTGGTTAAAATATGATCCTACTGTTATACTGTATGTATGTTGGTTTATGCTCTGCAGAATATTAGCCCAGACTATTGCAGACTTTGGCAGAATGGATAATCCTATTACAGAGACTTCTCATAAGATAAGGAAGTCTATTGTATAAAGTGTTTTCATTCTCAGACATAAGAACAAAGAAGGATGATCTAATCCATGTCTGATTGTATCAAAGTTGCCAGGTAGCCTCAGGGAGGTGTGACCCACATATTGTCCCTATATGTGTATTGTGTGGCCAACTATGGGGGATATGTGAAATGTCTGTGTGTAATGTGTAAAAGATACTTTTACTAACTTTTGAACCCCTGGTCTGATTCATGCCATTTTTTAATATGTTGTTCCACAATTTATGTTGTTCATAAAAATGTAAGTTTTATTTATGTACTATGTAAAATCATAAAGTTATAAAAATGGATAAAAATGTATAAGTTTTAGCTGGGAGATAATTGAGTAGATACAGTAATAAACTCAATTATCTCCCAAGCAGGAGGGGAGGGAAATTGTGGGCGTTACTATTGTGTTATTGGTTGTTTATACCTTCCCCTGGGTGTGTTCTGTTTACCTGACTGTAATAAAAACCAGGCTGGGTGTGCCAGCAAGAGAGTTCACTTTTTGACCCTCAACACGGAGCGGGGTCTCGTTCTTGGAGGGGATTGCTATATCATACTGGGGATTGCTATGCTTTTGCATACTCCCTTGAGCTGTAACTACTGAACCCTTGTTCCTGATGTACTCTCGTTGGAGGAGAGGTCTTCCCCACACGATCCTGGATGCTGGAAATTCATACAGGGTGGAAGGAAGACGGCGCGGCTCCAGTTAAGCTACGGCGGTTGTGGAGCCTGTGGTGGTTGTGGTGTCCGGTGCGTTGCTTGTAGTCCTCGACGCAAACTAGGACGCGTCCATCAACGGAGGTACCCGGTCGGGGTGCCAGTAGATCCGTTACAATTTATGATTATAAACCTAATATACATATTAGGGTCCGTCTGGGACAACTTGGCTTATGCTGATATAAAATAGTAGGCTGATTTGTTTTGTATGAGGCCTATATTTGATATATTGATTGATGGCTAAATAAGGTAAAGATACTGAATGATTTAGAAGATAAGTATAACTCCATTTATACATAAGTATTCATACATGTAGTTCCTTTAATTATAAAAAAATAAAAGGAAAGCAAATAAAAAAAGGAAATATTGGATTATAGAAGATTTTTTTTAGATTACATTGTTTAATTACAGTATCTGTTTCTTCTATATTAGTTAAAATGGTATGTTCATATTTTCGGTATGGTTAGATACTCTATAAGATACAGATATTCTATAAGATACAAATAAAACTTTAATATCAACACTTAATTTTCTGAGGTGTACAGACTTTTTCCAGCTCTCCCTAATAGGACCTACTTAGGCCCTGAAGTTACCCCCCATTTCTTTACATTGGCGAAACAGCCCTGTTAGATGAAACTGCACATTAGATCAGGTGCAGAAACGAGTTTGAATGAGAGTATGAAGGTCTTATTGATACCCAAAGACAAAAAAGGAAAAGTGAGTATAGGCTATATGTATGTATGTGTGTGTGTGTGTGTGTGTGTATGTATGTATGTATATATATATATTATTATTATTATTATTATTATTATCTTTATTTATATCGTGCCAACATATTCCGTAGCACTGTACAGGGGTTAGTACATGGCAAAAAACAAACTTAACACCTTAAAGAATGGAGGGCCCTGTTTTTGAGCATATAATCAAATGTACATAGTGCTTGTTTCCAAGACACGGACACACAATTGAAAACTCGCAAACTTACAATCTAAGGGTTTAGGTGTGATACAAGAGGGTGACAAATACAAAAATGGCAACGTGAATGCAATTTGTTTAATCAATTGGAGGGGTCTGTGAGCTGTACTGTAGATTGTGGGTGGGAGTGTTATTAAGCTGTGGAGAGTGCAGTTGTAATTATAAAGGCTGAAGGTGATATGATTTTTCAAATAGGTGTGTTTTTAGTAATTTTTTAAAGGTTTTGAGGCAGGAAGGTAATCTAATGGAGCGAGGCAAGGAGTTCCAGATAGTAGGGGCTGCACGAGAAAAGTCCTGAAGACGGGAGTGAGAGGAGGTGATGAGAGAGGAGGAAAGAAGGAGGTCGTTAGCAGAACGAAGGGGGCGGTTGGGAGAGTATTTTGAAACAAGAGCAGAGATATAAGGGGGTGCACTGTTGTTGAGGGCTTTATGTGTTAGGGTCATGATTTTAAATTTGATTCGGGAAGCTATGGGAAGCCAGTGGAGTGATTGACAGAGAGGAGCTGCAGACACTGAGTGTTTGGTATTGAAGATGAGTCTAGCGGAGGCGTTCATTATGGATTGGAGGGGAGACAGACGAGAGATGGGGAGGCCAGCAAGAAGGGAATTGCAGTAGTCGAGTCGAGATATGATGAGAGAGTGTATTAGAATTTTAGCTGTGTCTTGTGTAAGATAATGACGAATTTTGGAGATGTTTTTTAGGTGAAACTGACAAGATTTTGTTATCGATTGGATGTGAGGAATAAAAGAGAGGGCGGGATCCAGTAGAACCCCAAGACAACGGGCCTGGGAGGTGGGAGTGATGATGGTGTTGTCAACAGTGAGAGATATTTGAGGAGTGGAAGCTGTAGTAGAGGGTGGAAAGATTAGGAGTTCAGTCTTAGACATGTTGAGTTTGAGTTGACCGGTAGACATCCAGGAGGATATGCTAGAGAGGCAGTTGGAAACTTGAGCTAAAAGAGAGGGGGATCGATAGGGTGCAGAGAGGTAGATTTGAGTATCATCTGCATAGAGATGATACTGAAATCCAAAGGATTTTATGAGGGTGCCAAGGGAGGAGGTGTAGATTGAGAAGAGGAGGGGGCCTAGGACAGAACCTTGGGGAACGCCAACAGACAGAGGGAGAGGTGAAGAAGAGGTGCAAGAAGAAGAAGAGGTGCATATATATATATATGTGTGTGTATGTATGTATATGTGTGTGCATGTATGTATGTATGTATGTATGTATGCATGTACAGTCAGGTCCATAAATATTGGGACATGG
>CM050170.1:109562091-109882091 GCA_027410445.1 Discoglossus pictus | reverse complement strand
GGTAGCTTGCTCAAATTAACACTCCTTACCATAGAGAATACATCTACTATGAGGTCTCTTACTGTCTTTGTTGAATTTAGGTATAAGATTCTAGGGTGTACAACTGTTAGAAACTTAATATATTTGGTCTCTTATGAGCTCTGTGTAACAAACTTTATCACCCAGTTGTTTCTTTAATCACTCACATTTCTTGAGACGTTATACAGTATTACAGATTTTTTTTCTCCCTGATCCATAAAACAGCTTAGACAAACAATTTGAAATAGATAACAGACAAGTAATATTAAAAATACCTCTTTCCTCAGAGACCTCTGCCATATTCTTGTGATTCAAGTAACCATTCCCTTTAAGAAAAGGTATCCTCTATAAAATAAGAGGAATTATTGTACACATAATATTGGTGGCCAAATGGCTAATAGCTTTGAATTGGAAGAAAGTTATCCTTTCCAGTTGGAGTGATAAAATAAAATAATCCTAGAGCATAATAGACAGATCGAGAGAGATTATTCACAAACTAATAGAGATCCAAAAAACAAGGTTATATTAAAATGGTCACTATGGAACCAGTACCTTTCAAATGAAGTGTCATTAAGCTCTTAAGCCAAATCCTTAATACACCCAAAAATGTATGTCTGTTATGTATTTGTCCATTTGAAATATTACATATTTCCTTTATGATATGATTGAATTTGGATCATGTAAACTCTAATTTAGATGTAATAAAATTTGTCATGTATCGTTAGTTAAAAATTAATAAAATGAAAAAAAAAAATGTATCCTGCTTCAGTCAACATGCATATCACTAATAAAGGGCCTCATTCTATTAACGGCCACAAAAAAAGCCAAGGTCGCTATTCAAATGCTACGCAAACCCTTCCGTCAAGGCCGTAATTAGCTAAAACCGAGCCGCAGCTTACTTACACCAAAAAGGTCCCTCAAGGCTCTTACTTACAAATCGGAGTACCAATTAAGCACATAAAAAAGCCATCCTGTACTTTGATGAGACATGAAAGTGATTGTAGGTGTTATTCATAGCACATCATTCCTCAACACTCAAATCTGAAAATCATTTTTATTGTAATTCATGTTCAATTTCCGTGTCCAGAGTCCCACGGGCTTGGAGCACATCAGACCCGCAATGGCTGAGGGATTAGCCTTCGTCAAGTCTGTAAATGGGTAAAATAGACCCACAGGTCGCAAAGGGCTTACTTACAAATCGTAGCACTAATTAAGCAAATAAAAAAACAATCTTGTACTTTTTATTGAAAGTGATGTTTGGTCTTAGAATTAATAGCTCAACATTCCCCTACTCTCAAATCTGCAAATAAAGAAATTTTAATTTCATGTTCAATCTTTGTGTTCTATCTATCATGTAAGCCCGCACGTGTTTGAATAACGAGCTACATGCTTGGAAGACAATCACCCTCCAAGCTTGCACGGGCTTGAATAACGAGCTACGAGCTTGGTCATTGAAGCCCGTGGGACTTGGACGGATTTTAAACCTAAAATCAAAGATTATAATTTGGCGATGTGCAAGCTTGAGAATGTTTTGCTATTAATCCTCATGTCCCCCATTGTGTTCCCCATCATTTACAGTGCTTTGCAGTGCTGGGTTGAATATATATTGGCTTCTACAATGCTTTGAGTTTGCGGCCTTCAACCTCCGAACCCGTACAGGTTTTAAAAATGACGAGCCCGCGGGACTTTGGATGGAAAATAAACCGGAAAGGAAATATTGGATTTGGCCGATGTGCAAGCTTGAGAGGGTGTTGCTATTAATCCTCATGTCCCTCATTATGTTGCCTAACATTTACAGTGCTATCTTGAATTTATATTTGCATTTACAGTTTTCCGACTTTGCGGCCTTGAAACACGATTTACGGGGGCGCAGGAAATGCTTGCGGTAATTTGCATAATTTGCAGCCGGCCGTAAGGGTAACCTCCTTGCAGCGCCATCCATTTGAATAGCAGCGTAGACGTAGCGCTACAGAGGGCCGTAAGATGGCCGCAAGGAATCGCAGCATTGCGGCCATTTTACGCCGTTAATAGAATGAGGCCCATAGTTTCTAAAGCATGCATAACGCTCCAGTGGGAGTGCATTCACACTTCAGAAACTATTTGTTTGGATTTCCGTTCATGATATATGCCGCAGTGCGCACCGTGGGGTGCCAGCCGCACATGCTCAAAGCGCTGCGCCAGCCGCATTGCGCAAGGAAAGGGGGGAACGGGACAAAGGGATTTTACTTTAACTTTTAAATGTTTAATTCATTTTGGTGTCCCATATAGGACTTATTTAATATAGTCTTTTTTTTAAGTGTTTTTATCCTGGGTCCTTCCACAACCCCAGAGGTGCCTAGAAGAGGAAAACTGCATCCAAGTACATTGTATAACCCTATACTAACCTCCCAGCCAATAGAGATTTAGAGCAGCAATGAAGAGCTGCTGCATTCCAGTGGGGGGAGAGAGGTGTGTGAAGGGAACACAATATAACAAATTCCATGATGCTGTGGAGTCCCCGATTTTAAGAGTCTAAACTACCCTTAAACTCCCCAAACCCCCACAAAATGCCTTTAAAAAGGCATTAGCACCTGAACCAGGCCATTTAGGGCCCAAAAAATAAATAGAAAATAGCTTGCATATTTTTTTCTTGTCAAATGTGTGTTCCAAGTAATTCTGGATCCTATAAGTCTATGTCCAGTGTACTAAAGAACACCTAAGACTCTATTTTGGAATTTGTAGCAACTAGTTACTAGAAATATTTTTTTCTTGTCCTCATCTTCTTGTTGGCTCCTGTATATTACCTTACTCGGCCCCTTGTATAATATCACACCAACTCACTGTATTACATCCTTTACTGCCCCATGTGTGATGCCCTACTCTGCCTCCCTGCATGATGCCCCATGTATGATGCGCCATACTGCATTCCTGCCTCCCACTCTGCCCCATGTATGATGCCCCACTCTCCTCCTATAGGATGCCCCTCTCTGCCACCACACCCATCCCTCACCTCTGCTTGAGCACTGCCAGATCCTCTGCCATGTTGTACCTCTCCACCTGGGTGCGGCCCCTGTCCTTGCCCAGCAGGTTCAGCTGCCTCCTCAGCTCCCGGAGCTCCTGCTGACACAGATCTGCCACCCGGGTGGGCTCCTTGGACCTGACCTGGTTGATCTCGGGGACCAGCACTGCAGGACGCACTGAGATACCCAGTTAGTGAGTGGGTATCTCAGTGCGTCCTGCGGTGCTGCAGCTCCACGCTCCGGCTCCTCTCTCCGCTGGGTCTCTCACTCACAGCCCGGCTCAGAGCAGCTGCAGAGCCCGGAGTCTGGAGAAGTTAGGTGAGAATAGGGGGAGACGGAGTGAGACTGTACAGAGAGAGAGAGGGGAGATAGTAGGGAGAGACTGTACGAGATGGAGAGGAGAGGGAAGAACTAGGAGAGAGGGGAGAGATTGTACTGGAGGGAGAGGAGCAGAGAGAGACGGGGAAACTAAGGGGAAGAGACAGTACGAGAGGAAGAGGAACTGAGTGAGAGAGGGTGGCTGAGATATAGAGAGATAAGTGGGGGAGACAGAGAGCAACTGTGATCGAGAGAGCCAGGAAGGCAGACTGTGGGAGAGGAGAAAGGGAGGGGAGAGAGAAAGAGACTGTGGAAGAGAATCTAAGAGAAGAGTGTAACTGTGAGACAGGAGGGAGAGAGAGAGGACACCGCAAAGGAGCATGGAAGAGATGAGTAGGAAACAGGGGAAGTGAGAGAGGAGAAATGTAATACATAAAAGGGGGGGGGGGTAGTTATCATGGATAGGACATGGGGGGTCCTGAGACTTATTGTGTTATCACTCAGGAGATCTGGAGACTGTCTCAAGGGTGCGCTCGCGCATTTGTCGCGTGCATGCTTTAGTCCTGCGCGCTTTATTGTCGGTGCACATTTGGCGGGCGCGCTATAGACGGGGTGCCATGCTAACTGTATTGAAGCTAGCTGTTATGACTTATTTATGGGGGCCAGGATGGGGACCCCTGAACCCCACCAGCAAGGGCCTGTAGGGCCCAATATCGAACTGTCACCACCCCGAACTCAAGGACTATTTTGTTATGAACGCAATAACCTGTATGTTAGGCCTCAGGCTCTGATCTGGTACCCCGGATCCTCAAGGAGCATGGCCTGTGAGAATTGTTTATAATGTTTAGTGTTCAGGTTGTGGTTAAGACATGACACTGTTATGCCAAGCCCCTTTTCAAAGTACCATTTAACAAGTAATGCCATAATGTTTAGGATAGTGATTTGATTTAATAAGGTGATTTGGGCAATTGTCTAAAGTTTAAATAATGTATTTGCGCTCAGAAGTAGGCCTTAGGACATAATGTTATAAATCACTTCAGAGGTTACAGGACAAAGGGAGCTTATTACTTCCTGTAATGTTTGTTTGGTCAGAGAGGGCACTGGGGTGGGATATGTGAGTTGATACATTAAGCAATATTGTAGAACAGGGCCCTGGATAGTTTATTGCTCCCCCATTAGAGACATAAGAGTATTGATAGAAAATGTATAATCAAAGCAAGGGAATTTCCAGCCCCTTTCAAAAACATCTGAAGACCATGGGGGAAGATGAAACAAGCATTGATTGCCCAAGAGGGCTGACCTATACTGGAGATGTTTTTTTGAGTTTTTGTTAAGTTACATGTAAAAGCCAAAATAAACGGAGTCTGCTGTATGCATGAATAAATGGTGTTGTTCATCTGATTTCTTCTGTTTCTCCATGACTGATGTCCTGATCTCAATTTCTGGTGTGGATATGAAGTCACAACCTGTAAATTGCTCTTATAAGTTACAGTAGGAGAATTAGGGCTGCACTGAGCCCCTCGTCTCTGGGTCGTAACACTGTCTTTTTAAGAATAGTTCCAATATTGATCTTGTAATAGACTATTTTTTTATAGAAAAAAAAATGTTGGTAGAATGAAAAACAAGCTGAGATATTACCAGTTTTCAACAATATTTCCATGGTGTCTGAAGAAGTTTCTCATCTTTGAGTTGCACAGTTGTTGAGTTTATGTACAACTAGTAACTTGCCCGTCATTGAATTGTACCACCTGTGGGTTACTAATATTTATTGGGTGTATATCACTTTAAAGACTGATCTCAAGTACCTCTTCCTAGTTCACATGACCTGATTAGTGTTAATCAGAAGGGCTACACCTGCAATGTCCCCTAGGTAGTTGTCTAATAGGATTAACATGTCTAATGGCTAATCCCATCAGGAAGAGGGGAGGTAAGACATGAGATTGAGACCTCCTTATCAGCTAACACCCATGAGACCTCACACCCACAGGGGTATTTTTCCTTGTGATTGACAGGTGGCTACAGCACAATATCCCTATTGTATAAGTGACCCCCTGCTGTCGTATTGTATTTTGTGTATAAAACGTGGTTGTGGAATTGGTAAAACATGCATGTTTTAAGCACATGTTGTGTCTTCATTCATATGAGTACATCTCTGTTATACTGATGGTTACTCTGCTCAACTGAGTGCCTATTTACAGCCCAGCTGTTCCTGCAACTTGGTCCAACTGCAACTAGTGACTTGTCTCAACCAGGGAGTGTCTAGCCAAGGTCTGCCAAACAGACCAAAAACGAATCTGCGGGGTATGTTTGGCTCTGGTTTGCCTTATCAAGCCCATAAGAAGAGCAGATCATCACAAATATGATATAAATGATGAGCAGTAGATGCTATTATTTATTTTAATTTCAATATGTTTTATAGAATATAGTAATTTCACTTCAGTTATTATTAACTTTTATTTGTATTGTATCAACATATTCCGTATCGCTGTACATTGGATAAGAACAAAGAAAATACAATATTAACAAATTTAGAAAATGTAGGGCCCTGTTTTGGGCCTAGAATCTTTGTAGAAATGCTTTTTACCAAAGCACCCTACAAGATTGGAAACTCGCTACTTACAATCTAAAGGGTATGAAAGGGGCAGAGACCTGGGTAAGCGCAACATATCAGTAATAACCAAGGTCAGGAAGGAAGTAAAAGTTAGATTATTATTGAATGGGAGAGGGGAGGGATCTGAGGTGAAAGGCTCTAGTTTGTAATTATTTCCATGGCTCTATAAATTGAATCTGAATAGGGGCGGGTGCGTGAGGGGTAGGGAGAGATGGCAGTGTTCTTAGGATCTCCGATTCAGTAGGCCTGGTTGCAGGTTTAAATTAGCACAAAAAAAATAAATAGAAACAGGTAAGAGGGACAAATAGAACAGGGAGAGGGATGAGAGTGAGAGAGGCTTAGGAGACAGGAAAAACTTGAGAAGTGAGAAGGAGATTTAAGGAAATTATGCAAACCATTAATGCGGGAAGGATGTGGTAGGGGAGGGAAGACCAGACAAGACACAGCATTCATATGTTGGGGGTTGAAAAAATGCTATGTAACATGCATGCAGTAGTAATATTAATAAAGATATTGGCTCCAGGGATGGGGCAGCTTCAATAATCTTCTCCATGCCTGCTGGTGTGTAGGAGGTTCTCAGGATCTCAATTCAATCACATAATAATTAGAATCTTTGTTTTACAATATATTTTTTAAGTACCACTCAATACCACTTGAGCTTTTAATGGTGATTTAGAACATAAATAAAAAATTTTAATCTTCACTATAAAGGGTATCCTAGTCTTGATTTTTCAGGGAGATTGCACAACATAAATACACACACACACGAGGAAAAAAGTATTTGATCCCCTGCTGATTTTGAACATTTGTCCACTGACAAGGAAATGATCAGTCTATCATTTTAATGGTAGGTGTATTTTAACAGTGAGAGACAGAATAACAAAAAAACTAAACAAGAAAAATGCATGTCAAAGACGTTCAAAATTGATTTGCAGTTCAATGAGGGAAATAAGTATTTGACCCCCTTCGACTTAGTACTTGTTGGCAAAACCCTTGTTGGCAATCACAGAGGTCAGACATTTCTTGTAGTTGGCCACCAGGGTTTGCACACATCTCAGGAGGGATTTTGTCCCACTCCTCTTTGTAGATCCACTCCAAAGGCCTCATTCTATTATCGGCCGTAAAACGTCCGCAAAGCTGCGATTCCTTGCCGCCGTCTTACGGCCCCGTGTAGAGCTACCTTTACCTTGCAATTCAAATGGACGGCGCCGCAAGGATATCCCCCTTATGGCCGGCCGCATATCATGCAACCGGCCGCAAGGTCAGAAAACTTTAAATGCAAATATAAATTCAAGATGGCACTGTAAAGCTCTGTAAATGATAGGCATCATAATGGGGGACATGAGGATTAATAACAACACCCTCTCAAGCTTGCACATCGGCCAAATCCGCTATTTCATTAACGGTTTATTTTCCATCCCGCAGCCTGGGCGGGTCTGAGCTGATCCAAGCCCTCGGGACTTTGTCCACGGATATTTGACATGAATTAAAATAAAAATTATTTTTAGATTTGAGTGTAGGGGAATGTTGTGCTATGAATGCTAACACCTCCAATCACTTTATCGTCTCATCAGAGTGCAGGATGGCTATATTATGTGTTTAATTGTGTCCTTGCGGGACCTTTTTGGTGCAAGTAAGCTGCAACTCGGTTTTAGCCTTGCCGAGAGGGTTCCTGTAGCAATAGAATAGCAACCAGGGCTTTCTTGCGGCCGAAACTCTTGCGGCCGTTTAAGATCAAAGGCTTTCCTGCTGTGCGTGCGGCCGCAAGGGATAACAGGGCGCCGGCCGCAAGCCTGCCGGAGCCCTCGGCCAGAAGGGAATAGAATAGGCAAATAGCCTGCGGCCAGTCCTTGCGGCCCCGCATCTCCTACGGCCGATAATAGAATGAGGCCCCAAGTCATTAGGACCTTAATTTGCTTCTTCTTGAGCCACTCCGTTGTTGCCTTGGCTGTGTGTTTTGGGTCCTTGTCTTGCTGGAATACCCATCCACAACCTATTTTCAATGCCCTGGCTGAGGGAAGGAGGTTCTCTCCCAAGATTTGACGGTACATCGCCCTGTACATTTTGATGCAGTGCAGTTGTCCTGTCCCCTTAGCAGAAAAACACCCCCAAAGCATAATGCTCCCACCTCCATGTTTGACGATGGGGATAGTGTTCTTTGGGTTATAGGCAGCATTCCTCCTCCTCCAAACACGGCGAGTTGAGTTGATGCCAAAGAGCTCGATTTTGGTCTCATCTGATCACAGTACTCACCCAATTCTCCTCTGAATCATTCAGATGTTCATTGGCACACTTCAGACGTGCCTGTACGTGTGCTTTCTTGAGCAGGGGCACCTTGCGGGCGCTGCAGGATTTCAGTCCTTCACAGAGTAGTTTGTTACCAATTGTTTTATTGGTGACTATGGTCCCAGCTGCCTTGAGATCATTAACAAGATCCTCCTGTGTAGTTCTGGTCTGATTCCTCACCATTCTCATGATCATTGAAACTCCACAAGGTGAGATCTTGCATAGAGCATCAGACCGAGGGAGACTTGCAGTTGTTTTGTGTTTCTTCCATTTGCGAATAATCATACCAACTGTTGTCACCTTCTCACCAAGCTGCTTGGCGATGGTCTTTCCAGCCTTGTGTAGATCTACAATCTTGTCCCTTGGCATCCTTGGACAGCTATTTGGTCTTGGCCATGGTGGAGAGTTTGGAATCTGATTGATTGCTTTTGTGGACAGGTGTCTTTTATACAGGTAATGAGCTGAGATTAGGAGCACTCCCTTTAAGAGAGTGCTCCTAATCTCAGCTTGCTACCCGTATAAAAGACACCTGGGAACCAGAAATCTTGCTGATTGATAGGGGATCAAAAATTTTTTTTCTCACTGACCTGCAAATCAATTTAACTTTTTTGACATGCATTTTTCTTGTTTTTTTTGTTTTGTTATTCTGTCTCTCACTGTTAAAATACACCTACCATTAACATTTTAGACTGGTCATTACTTTGTCAGTGGAGAAATGGTCAAAATCAGCGGGGGATCAAATACTCCCCCCCCCCCACTTTGTGTGTGTGTGTGTGTGTATATATATATGTATATATATATATATATATATATATATATATATATATATAGCCAACTGTATCTGGTAGTTGTGGGAGAGGCCCCACTTCTGTCACTCCCCTTTTTGGGAGGGGCACTATCTGGTCCCTCCTTTTCCTGTGGGAGGGGCTCTCCCCACCTCTCCTCTTCCTGTGGGAGGGCTATTTAAGCCTTCTTAAGCCTTGTACTCCTCAGGACATTTCTGAGTCTGTGCCGATAGGGTGTACCTCAGCGCTCCCCTGTTGGCCTTGATACGGGCCTCCCCAAGCTTGCTGCTCTTTTTCCCTTTAATTGCTGCTTCGCTGGCCTCACTGGGCCTTCCCCAGGGAGTTTTCCCTCTCATGCTGCTTTCTGGCTTTTTAAGCTTTGCCTACCCGTCACTTAGCCTGTCCTTTTCTAATTATGCTGCCATCTTTTGGCTTCCATGGCTCATTATTCGTTCTGCATTTTCAAATTTTCTCCTAATCTATCTTCTTTCTGTCCTTTACTCCCTCTAACTATTAATCCTGCCAATTTTTTCATTCAGTCGCTGTCTCGCTGCAACTCATTGTTAATTTGACCATCGTTCAGCTGTCCTTGCCAATATCCAAGGACTCGTCCGACCCAGTTCAGCTACCTTGCACCTTTCCCTGCGCAGCTTTTGCTGCCTTATGCGCCATGTTTCTGATTTTGATCTCCATCAGCTGTCCTTGCCCATAACTAATAACTCATCTGGCACTTATTGGGCCACGACGTCTGTAGCACTTTCTACATTTCAGCTATCAGCACTGCTCACCGTCCAGTTTTTGCTGCCTTTTACGCCATGTTGCTGACTTCGCTCATCATCAGCTTTTCTTGCCATAACCAAGGACTCATCCGGCCCTCTTATTGGGCCACGACATTCATAGCACTTGCCACATTTCAGCTACCTGCAACGCTTCCCGTCCAGTTTTTGCTGCCTTTTGCACATGTATCTGCAAGGGCTGCATCATTCATGCCGGTATTCCCACGCCGTGGGAGAGTGTCCCGACCACAAATACATATATATACTAGCGACTTGCCCGTCAAAAAATGACAGTCAATAAAATTTGAAGCCATGGGAATGCTGTTTGAGACATAATTGAAACCGTTTTATACTGTGAGAACTTTCGGCGCTCATTTCAAGGCTTGCACTGGGCGCCTTCGGCGCTCATCGCATGCCTCTCAATGAGCGCCTTCGGCGCTCAGTGCGAGCCGCTCATGTCGTGTACTTTTGGTCCTCTGAGAGAGATATATATTTCTATGTATATGTAGTCAAGTAATAATTATTTCTGCAATAAATAAATATACTTTAATTATAGATATTTGATATATGCAGCGAGAAATAGGCTGAAGAGCTAACAATCTGTTTGTATTTTGCACCTACATAGAATATACATATTGAGTGTTAGTGCCCTGCTTATGAAATGTAATGAATGTTTGAACTGTGCATTCTAAATAGGCTGCGTGCACGAGGTAAAGTCGTTGGTTTATTGTGTAAAGCGGCATTGTATAGTCGTAATGTTATTAATGTGTTACGCGTCTCGGGAGCATTTTCCGGCTTTTGTAATAGTGTATCTTGTAGGTTGTAGTGTGATGTGTAAAGTGCTACGCGTTTTGCAGTGTTTTGCATGGTCCAGGGTCGTGAAGCCTCGTTTTAATTTTTTTCGGCTGACATTTTTTTTCCTTGCTTAGGCGATTTTCATGTGGCGAAAATCATCTAAATCAAGTTAAATACGCGTTCCAGCTCACTCACAGACGTCCTGGCTGTTGCACCATGCTGTCTGTGATGTTTCTGTAATTTTTTTTAGGTGTAGTTAGTGTTTTTTTTTCGGGTTTTCGGTTCGTCTGCTAATCTTGTAATTTTTGGCGTCTCGTATCTTTTTTTTTTCTAAGTCCCGCGTCTCGTGTATTTTGTTTTGATAAGTCCTGCTAAATGTGCTGCGGGTTTAACAGCTCGCCGGCAATGAGTGTCTGTGGGGCTCATCGCTAAGTCGTACGGACCCCGCAAACAGCGTGACGATGTCTCGTAGTTCGACAATTATAATATGTGATACTAGCGACTTGCCGGTCAAAAAATGCCGGTCAATAAAATTTTAAGCCATGGCAATTTTGTTTGGCACACATTGAGCTTTTTGTACTTCTAAGGACCCTCGACCGAAGGCGCTCATTGAGAGCCTCTCCTCGCGTGTCCTTAGACTTGTCTCTATATTTTTTTAAATACTAATTAATGCATTAATTGAATAATAAATTAATATAGTTTATCTTTTTCTAATTAATATATGTAACAATTAATAGCCTGAAGAGGTAACAATCTCTTTTTATTGTAGTGCATCATATAATGTCCAGTGGGACTGTTGCTGGCCTGAGGAGATATTTTTTATGAATGTTCTAACAGTGCATTAGAAATAGGCTGCGTGCGCGAGGGTAAATCATTGGTTTATTTATGTAAAGTGCTACTTTAGATGCGTAATGTTGTTAGTGGCAAGTTCGTGAGCATTTGTCATCATTTGTGATAGTGTATTTTATCCTAGGTTCCTGGGTGAAAGTGGTATGCGGTTGGCGTTGTTTTGCGCGGTCCAGGGTCGGGTAGCCACGTTTTCATTTTTTTGGGGCCAGCCATTTTTTTGTCGCTTAGCCAATTTTCGAGTGCCAAAATCGACTTAAATTTGCGTTACACCTCACTCCCAGATGTCCTGGCTGTTCCCCCGGGATATGTGTGAGTCCTGGGTATTTAATTGCCTCCACTGCTCGCCTAACTTTGCAAGGCTCGCAGGCAATGAGCGCCTTCGGCGCTCTTCGCCCAAGTGCTGCACGTTTTAGTGCTGTGAGTTAACGGCTCACGTACGATGAGCACCTTCGGCGCTCATCGCCTAAGTGCTGCGAGTTTTAGGGGCTTAATGGCTTGCCTCACTATGCGAGGCTCGCAGGCGATGAGCACCGGAAGTCGAACACACCACGCAAAGCGTGATGACATAGTAGTTTGACAATTATAATATGTGATATACCGTATATACTTGAGTATAAGCCGACCCGAGTATAAGCCGAGGCACCTATTTTACAGGAAAATACTGGGTAAAATGAGTGACTCGAGTATAAGCCGAGGGTGGGAAATGTGCTGCCCCCTGTGTCCCTCTTGTGCCTTCTGTGTCCCCCTCTCTCTCCCGTCTCTCTTCCCCCTCTCCCTTCCCTGTGTCTCTTCCAACCCTCTCCCTTCCCTGTGTCTCTTCCCCCCCCTCTCCCTTCCCTGTGTCTCTTTCCCCCTCCTCATCCTCAACCTCCCTCCTCAACCCCACTCCTCATCCTCAACCTCCCTCCTCATCATCCCTCCTCATCCTCAACCCCCTCCTCCTCAACCCCCCATCCTCATCCTCAACCCCCTCGTCAACCCCCCTCCTCATCCTCAACCCCCTCCTCAACCTCCCTCCTCAACTTGCCCATCCTCAACCTCCCTCCTCAACCTCAACCCCCCTCTTCATCCGCTCCTTGCGGGTCTTGATGTGGCGCTCATGTGATGTCACGGCATTAGCATATACCGGGTGCCGGCACCCGGTATATGCTAATGACGTGGCGCGCATGTGACGTCACATGCGCGCCACATCAAGACCCGGAAGGGGGTAGAGAGACACAAGGGGGGGAAGGGGTTAGAGAGACAAGGGGGGGGGTTAGAGAGGCAAGGGGGGGGGGGGGAGGGAGGGGAGAGTGACTCGAGTATAAGCCGAGGGGGCCCTTTTTAGCCTTAAAAAAAGGTCTGAAAAACTCGGCTTATACTTGAGTATATACAGTAGGTTCTATTATTTCATAGACTGACCAATGCAGAGCCCCTTAATCATTATTATTATTATTATTATTCCATAGCAATAAGGTGCAAGAGACAAGGGAGTAGAAGTTATCTACATTTTGAAGGCAATTAAGACAAGACAGTACGATCTACATGCACTGGTACATGAAGAGATCAGGGCCCTGCTTACTATCTATTTAAAGGACTACAAAGAACTAAAAATGACAAAAAAAACTAATTTATTTAAATATTTCCATAAAATTTGGGACTGCATAAAAAAGAAATTAAATTATTTAAACAAACACCTCATTTGAGCTTCACAATCATTTTATTGGTAACAAATATGGCTGCTACACACACATTCCAAATGTTACAAACAGTGCTAGAAACAAATATACCAACCTACTACGCACAAACAGTAAAACAAACCTGCCTGATTTATAGAGTCACATAATTAATCACATGGGCGTGTGGTGTTTAGGAGTAAGATAAGTTGTATTGTTGTCAACTATAATATTTAACAACATGTGTGTAACGCCTGTGCAGGCATCACACTTTGATAAATACTGCGGGAATCGCGGGAATGTGTGACGGCAATGCACATGCGCACCTCCCGGCAGCATAATTACCCTAATCAAGAAAGACAGGGAAGAGAGAGAGAGAGAAACAGGAGAGGGAGAGCGACACACACAGAAATAAAGACAGGACAAAATAAAGAGATATATAAGGATATAAGGATATATGGAGACGGGAGAGAGACAGGATAAGGAGAGACAAACACAGGACATAGGGAGACAGAAGAGAGACACACAGGAGAGAGAGAGAGACAGACACAGGACATAATGAGAGAGAAAAAGACAGAGTGGAGAGAAAGAGACAGAAGAGAGATAGAGACAGGAAAGAAAGCGATACTGCAATTTAGGACGGGCAAGTTACTTGTGAATAACATTTATTGAAGCTAGGAAACTTAATTCAATATTTATTGAAAAGAAAATCTGCTCAAAGAAAGAATAAAGTAGTGTATATCAATAAGCAGCAGGGTTATATGCGGAGATACTATAATACCTAAAGGGATTCCTCCTGGCTGTAAGGCTTAACCAAGGTTAATGTCCCAAAGCTGACTAAAGCCCTACTCCAGAAGTTCAAAATACAATTTACCTTATTACCGAAGGGACAACTCTTTTCTGGAAGGCTTAATGAGGTTAATGCCCCCATGAAACTGACTGGAGTCCTACTATACACAATATAACATAAAATATATGACTTAAGAATAAACTATCTGGAGTAGGACTTTAGTCAGCATTGTGGCATTAAGCATTCCAGTTAGGAGGCATTCCTTTAGGGATCATAGGAACTCCCCATTACCACCTGCTTTTTAATGATATACAGTACTTTATTATTCCTTGGAGTGGAATATCTGTTTAAAACATACAGAACTTTTTTGTTTTGTTTACGGTAAGTTTTTATTTAGCAGAGGTTTAGATAATTCACATATCTGGTTACATAGAGAACATGAAAAGTCTGTATCAAACCAAGCATATACATTCAACTATATCATTTGTACAATATATTTTCTTTTACATACTGTATGATCATCCATGCATATCAAGTTTTCCAAAAATTCAGGAGAACAGAAGGATTGTTTTTTCCTCCTTTTTCCATTCTTTTCAATATGTCAAACATATGCAATAATCATAAGGTAAATTAAACTAGGGGAAACGGGACAGCTAAATCGTAACAGGTTAGGTTCTCTTAAAAAAAAAAAAAAAAAAAAGGCCAACGTTTGCTTTTAAAGTAGGCATCACTACCTACATTTATCCACGGTTTCCGGTATCGGCAATGAGGCGACGGGCCCCCCCACCCCTCCACACAAGACATCAAAATGATTTACATTTTTATCTTAGAAATTAGGGGGATAGTGTAAGGTGAAGCTAACCACTGGTCCCAGTAAAATGTGAGTTATTCTTTCATTATTGAGAATGTAATTAAGCTTATTCTTAACGGCTTGCAGGCTCAGGGTATTTGATTTCCAACATTTAGGTATATGTCTCTTAGTTGCTAGCATGTAAGAGTTTATTTTGAGGTGAGGAGAATGAAGCACATAGGTGACCTAGAAGACATGACTCTAAGTTTATGTTTAATTGGACATTAAACATAAGAGAGGCTAGATCTATAACATTAGTCCACAGCTGCTGGTCTTGGGAGCTTGACCACCATATGTGAAAGAAGGATCCTTCCTCTCGACAACCCCTGAAACAATTATGATTATTGTTCGCTTTCCATTTATAAAGCTTGTCAGGAGTTATA
The DNA here is from genome assembly GCA_027410445.1 of Discoglossus pictus. NCBI lineage: Eukaryota > Metazoa > Chordata > Amphibia > Anura > Alytidae > Discoglossus > Discoglossus pictus. Next base: position 109,866,976 of record CM050170.1, on the reverse strand, counting down.
TATATCCGGTGTAGTATTTTGATGGAGGTCTCCAGGATGCTACTGTTTATTGAACTCCTGGAACGGTTCTCACAAGAGATTCTGCAAAAATCTTTGTCTCCCACGAAACCCAGTATTGATCCAGGGATGAATCCGATCGCCGGTATCTGGGGTCAGGAAGGAATTTAAGATTTTTTTCCCTGTTGAGACAATTGGCAAAGTTTCACTGTTTTTTTTTTTTTTTCTGTTTGCCTCTGGATCAATTAACAATAAATCCACGTATTGCAGATCAGAGGAGATCTAAAAAGGTTGAACTTGGTGGACTAAAGTCTTTTTTCAACCTACTTACTATGTAACATTACTATTCTAGATATTCTAGAGGCCTTGCTATGTCAATGCAGCACTTTTTAATAAATATTTAATAAAGCTTCCTATCTTAAATTTTAGATGGTTGATGAAGTTAGTGTTAAGCACCTGGAAACCCTCAAGGTTTTCTTTGGCTTCAATAAAAATATGTATTGACATATATTGGGAATGAGTGAACAAAAAATAGAAATATTGATTAAATAATAAATATGTTTAATTGTCAGGTTTCCTTAAAACTTATATTTCTGATATTTTTTCTGTGTTGTCTAAACAAGATATATTTTGTTTATTTCTTATTTTTGCCATAGCCTGTTGATTTGCATTGAAACATTAAAAAATGCAGCCTAAAATAATGAAACAAAAGTATTAAAATGTTCACAATTTACATTGAAAATAGCAGCATGTGATAAAATAAAATGTTTTTTCGTTCAGTGTTTAGCATCAGTTCACGTTTCTAACACACATGGATTGATTTTGTTTTTAATAGTAGGATTATTTATCATTATTCACTGTCTGAAAAAAATAGAAAATAAAACCTTTATGTAGCATTGTAGCTTTTTATTTTATTGTCATTGATATATGTTAAATCTGCCGAATTGACACAAAAAAATTCCAATTGTGTGGTTGAAAGAAGTAGAAAACAGAAATGCGTGTATATATAATAATATAAAAATCAGAAAAATTGGATCAATGTGTGTTTATGAATTCTATTTTTCAAAGTGATTTTTTTTTTTTACATTGGAAAGTAATAATACATGTGCCATGAATTTTTATTTATTTCATTTATGAGTTCATTTGGTTTAGGTCCTATGTTAAAATTAGTTATTTCTTGTATGCAGGGAATAAAGGGCCCCTGTGCAAAAAAACTATAAAATAAATTCTGGGCCCCTGCACTCATTCCATTATATATATATATATATATATATATATATATATATATATATATATATATATATATATATAAATCTGGCTGCTATGTAGAAAGTGTGTGTGTGTATATATGTGTATATATAATATATATATATCTCTACATATATATATATATCTACATAGCAGCCAGTTCCTCTCAGCAGCCATCTTCACATATCACTCATAGAACCCATTCCCCCTGCACTTTGCTGTCACTTTGTAGACCTTGCTCTCACCTTTTCCCTAATATACATGCCCAGCTTGCTGAACTGCTCCACACTGCCACCTCTTGTAGCTTCAGTAGAAATGCACAGACCAATTTACAACTAGCGGATGTAGAATGTAGCAAAGGAGGCCTGGGGGGCCGTGGTTGGGGGTCCTAGTGGGCCCCCACCCTACAGAAAAAAAAATTACACAGTCCTGGGCTGCTCCAGAGGAGGGCCCTGTTGCATTGCACCACATGCATCACTGGTAGCTCCGCCCCTGCTTGTATGAATCTTCTGATGTCTAAAAAGACTTGAGCTGCTATTAAAACATTTCCCACAATCGAGACATGCAAATGGTTTCTCTCCAGTATGAATTCTCATATGGACAGTAAGCTCCGAGTTGCTTCTACAGTATTTTCCACACTCTGAACATGAAAATGTTATCTCTCCTTTATGAATTCTCTCATGCAGAATAAGATAATGCTTTCTAGTAAAACATTTCCCACACTGAGAACATGAAAAACGTTTCTCTCCTGTATGGATTTCCTGATGTCTAAGAAAAGAGGCTCTTTTACTAAAATATACCCCACATTTAGAACATGTGTACAGTTCCTCTGTCGTGTGATTTTGCTGATGTTTAATAAGATATGTATTCCTGGAAAAACATTCCCTACAAACGGAACATACAAATCGCTTCTCTTCTGCATGGATTTGCCGATGTCGAACAAAAGTAAACTTTGTCGTAAAAGATTTCTCACATTCTGGACATGTGTATATATCCTTTCCTGTATGAATTTTTTGATGTCTGCTAAGACCTGAGGTTGTAGCGTAACATTTTCCACAGTCAGGACACGGAAATTGTTTCTTTCCGGTGTGATTGCCCCATTCATCGTAAATTTGGGATTCATTGGTGTTCTCCTCAGTATAAATAGCTGGATTGCGTGGTTCAGAGCAAGTCCAGTTCATGGATACATCTGTTTTAATGAATAAAATCCAAAGGTGATTATCAATATTCTGTATTTGGCTAAATAAAATAAAGGCGTAGCCAAAACATAATTTTATATTCTTTTGTCAAGCCCTAGCAAACCATCTCTACATTGTTGTGTTGAAGGGGCTTGTGTACTTCAATGAACCTGTGAGCTATACCATGTAGGGTCACCCAAGAGGGGCAGGTCATAGCGGGTCATAGCGGCGAGGTCAGATAAATCGTGGTCCACTGGAGAAGGAAGTGACAACCCACTCAATTATCTTTGCCAAGATAACCTTATGGACAAGTACAACCAGAGACATAACGATTGTGCCTCGTGTGCTGTGGTCCATAAAAAATAACAACAAAGCAATTCATTGTATAGAGTTTAATTCTTTCTTTTAATTCAAACAAACAGAACCTAAAAATAAACTCATACAAAAAGTCATGGGAGCCCATTCTTAAGTACGAGCCGTCTGTAACCCAGGGACCTCCTGTATTTCCTAACTTTCCTATCACCATAATAGATATGGATAATCTATTAGTAATGGGTGAGTGTTAATGATTTTTTTGTGCCAAAATGTTGAATGTCTAATAAACTATTAATGGAGACAGAGAGTTAGGCATAGGCAGCTTCACAAATATATCTATATAAAATATTTAAAATAATAAGTTTAATTTATTAAATGTGCTATGTTTGATTTTTGAAAGCTTAAAGGGCAAATATTACCAAAGCATTATTTTTTATATGACTTAAAGAAGATCTATATTATTCCATTCCTATCTAGATAAAAACACTAATATATAATATAATTAACTTTCTTATGTCCTGCCTAAAAAGGGCCACTTAATTCAGAAAAATGTGGATCTCCTAAAAACATGTTGAAATACTGTTTGCATATTTTTATGTGTAACAGTCTGCCCACATGCTGTGGCATTAGTACAGCCATTCAGATGGCAGGGGTGGGTGTCCCTTTCAAGTCAACGGTAAGAATGCTTATATTTCCAATTTGAATGGAATAGACCTTGACATTTTTGTAATTTCTCATTGCAGAAAATTCAGGTTTCTGCTCTTGTCTCTCTGGAATTTGAACAATGCAAACCAGTGCTCTGCTAGCTCCAGTGTTGTCTCACCTAAATGGGTTAGTTATGGGTTAACTAGTCAGTGTAGTGTAAGCTAAGAACAGAAAAAAACTGCTATCAATCATTACCTTCCCCACAGCACATGGTATCAACTGATGAAACCCATGACTATAAGTTTGGTGCACATGGTGTAGAACAATGTTCCTAACTAAACCATGAGCATTGGTTTGAGCATTGGTAAGGAGATAGTTTGGAAAAAAATCTTGGTCTGATTCCATCATCCACCCGCTGTTCTAATTCACCATCTTGGACACAACCATTTTCCCTTGAGGTACTGTCATTTTATACAACAACAAAATTAGAAATGCTCAGTCTCAGAACGAACAGCACCTGAAGTAGGTTTGTCCTATAGGTCTGGTTACCTACTCAGAGAGCAACCTCGTTTAGCTCACTTGTGCCCTTCACAGGGAGAAGTATCCTGAAGTATATCCATCTGGTCTCACTGAAACGAGTGACCCAGACCCGAAATACCAGGCAGTTCTAAATTGTAATATTCTTTTAGGTTGATACAGTGAACTCTAAAAAAAATAGTAGAACACCTTTTGTGGTTATCATATTTTTTATATACCACAACTAATTTGTTTAAAATGTAACTGTTATTATAACTTCATACATGCTTGGGTTTTGGGTTACACTATTAATACCGGAAACGATGGGCCTGCCGGGTGGTTTTTCAGGGTTTTTATAATTTATCAGGAATCTTGATTCAGCTTTTGTTATTAGTCCTTCATGTACTGCTCTTTCCACTATTTCCTGTGACTCCATTACACAATCATTTTGTAGGATCGGATGTTAATTTTCTGTAACAGTCGTTATCATTGAGAAGTTTTTGTGTTATTTTAATGTAATCAGAGGTGTTTAATATTACTACATTACCTCCTTTGTCAAAAGGTTTAATAGTTATTTCAGGATTTTCCTGTAACATTTTCAGGGCTTTTTGTTCTGTGAAATTCAAATTGTTGTTTTTTTTAAGTGGTCTTTTATCTGTTTTTTTATCCAGTTCTATTAATTCCTTAGTGACTAAATCGACAAATATTTCTATATGAGGTGAAAGAGAGAATGAGGGAGTATATTTTGTTCGGATCCTTATCTTACTTTTATTATCTTCCATTAGATAGTGTTTTAGTGCTTCTTTTTCACCATCTGTTAATTCCATTTTTTCTAAATCTTTTTGCTCTTCTACTTTGTGATATTTATATTGTATCAATTTTCTTGCAAAAAGGTTACGATCTTTTATTTGATCAAACAGGTTAAACCTGGCAGTTGGAGAAAAGGAGGGGCCCATACTTAATACTTCCTGTTGTGTTGAGTTTAGAGGGTATTGGGAAAGGTTCAGAACTTCTAATTTATCGCTAGAAGTAGATGATACTTGTGACATTTCTTCCCTTTTTTTAGCTTCTCTGTTGATGTCCCCACACCTTTCTGTCCCTTAAAATCTCTTGTTAAATGTTGATTTAATTTTCTATTTATACCATGGGATAAAAAAAAACTTTCATTTTGTTGTTTTTTTTTATATATTTTATGTTCCCTCGGTTTTCCTATTTCCATTTTGTCACTTTCGAATAATTCAGTGTCAGTAGTGCCATATTCCTTATGATGTCTCTGTCTTGTAACAGATTTCCTTACTCTGAACTGGTACAAAGTCCCATTTTCAAAGTCCTTCGTGTCTCTGATAAATTGTTGTCTCTCTTTATCTTTTAATTCATTTTTGAACTTTGCAATGTCTCCTTTCAATTTAATTTGTGCATCTTTACAGTCACATTGTAACTTGTATTTACATCACTCCCGTTAAGCACTTTTAAAAAAGTCACACTGACATGCAAACAGAGAAGTACAAATTAAAGAATCACTAAGAAAAATTCAGGGATAAGACACAGAGTGCTTACTATAGCACAAACACTGAGAAGTTTAAGTTTCAGTATAAAGAGATGTTAACAATTTAATACAATCACAAGCACTTTAGTTTGCAACAACTGCACAAATAAGTTATTTAGCACCTTTAAAGCACAAAAGCATTTTTATACCTCAAATAACTACTATAAAACCCTGCCTAAAAACAAAGACCATTGCTAATATATGAAAGATAGAAAAATGATTCCAAACTAAGAATTGGGAAAGTTGAGACGTCATCACAATTGAGTTAAAAACTCTTTTTTAAATGTCCGAATTTTAAAGGAAAATAGTTTTTAAAGAAGTTATAATAAAAGTAAAATTTTAAATAAATTAGTTGTGGTATATAACAAATATAATAACCACAAAAGGTGTTCTACTATTTTTTTAGAGTTGACTGTTTCAGCCTTAAAGAATATCAGAATTTATATAAAAAAATATAGACAATAAATCTAAAAAGGTAAAAAAGTGGTCACTAGAAAAAGATAATAACCAGGGCCCTCATTCTATTATCGGCCGTAACTCGACCGCAAAGCTGCGATTCCTTGGGGGGCTCCCGTTACCTTGCAATTCAATTATACGGCGCCGCAAGGCTATCCCCTTACGGCCGGCAGTATATCTTTATTTACGGATATTTTATTTATGGATTTGAGTGTAGGGGAATGTTGTGCTATTAATGCTAACACCTACAATCACTTTATAGTCTCTTCAGAGTGCAGGATGGCTTTATTATGGCTTTGTTATGTGCTTAATTGTGTGCCTGCGGGACCTTTTTGCTGCAAGTAAGCTGCGGCTCGGTTTTAGCCTTGCAGAGAGGGTTCCCGGAGCAATTGAATAGCAATCAGGATTTTCTTACGGCCGAAACTCTTGCGGCCGTTTAAGATCAAAGGCTTTCCTCCGGCGCGTGCGGCCGCAAGGGATAGCAAGGCGCCGGCCGCAAGCCTGCCGGAATCCCCGGCACGAAGGGAATAGAATAGGCAAATAGCTTGCGGCCGGTCCTTGCGGCCCTGCATCTCCTACGGCCGATAATAGAATGAGGCCCCAGGTAATTCTACCCTGAACAGGAAAAACGGCTAACCCCAGACGCGTTTCGGCCTTTGTGGGCCTCATCAGAGAGGTGCAGCTTTACTCCGTAAGGCACAGTGAGCAAGGAGTCCACGTCTGGTTCCCTCTAGGTGAGAAAAAACCCTAAGCGTCATTCGCATAGACAACAACAAAATTAGAGGTGCTCAGTCTGAGAACGGACAATACCTGAAGTAGATTTGTCCTATAAGTCTGGTTACCTAATCTGATAGCAACCTATGTTCACTCACTTGTGCCCTTTACAGGGAGAAATATCTGGAAGTATATCAGCACCTCTAATTTTGTTGTACTGTCATTTTATAACCTGTTGTTCTTGTTCTCATCACAGTGAAGTTCTCTCTTTCTTCTAATTAGTTGTATCAGCCAATGAGAATTACTTTTTGATCCACTTTAATACATGCTTACTTACCAGAAGCTATAAATATGGAGTTTTTCTTTTGTCCTTTATGGTACTCGGTCCAAGTGAGAGTTTGTTCATCTAAAGACCTCTGTAAGAGTAAAGCACTTCTTCTTTCCGCAACTTCCGTGTCGATAGAGAGACTGGATTTGTCTGTTTCAGAGAGAAGACAGGAAGTGAGAGCAAGAATTAAAAAGAGCGAATGGCACACTGTGAAAGAAGAGTTCTAAACCATATCATCATAGCACAACCATGAGGAGTATTTCCTACTCTCAACTTAAAAATACTATTCTCTGTTCTTTGGGGCTCCACAACATTTTTTCAATGGTCATGAAGCAGATGCAACCTGATCTTACTCACCTTTGGCAGTATTACTTTCCTGATAGAACTTCTGGTAGCACCACACATACGGCTCTTCTCCTCGCTCGATCTTTGATACAACGGAGGGCTTCACATGAACACATCCTGTATAAAAATATGTCAGTACTTAAGCAATAGCCTTTTCATCTCTCTTTAAAGCAAGTTGCCTGGTTTATCCTTAAAATAGACAAAGATAATGGAAGACAGTGTACACACTTTAAACTACTTACATGAAAATGTGTGGAAACATCGAAATGGAAAAGGTAGTAGATAAGAACCAATATGTTCTTCTAATCTGTCCACCCTCTATTGACCTTAAAAGCTTAGCTTTTAAAAGGGTGCTGGAGAAAATTCACTCAAGATACTCTCACCAGGCAGCCACCAAGAAAGGAGGTGAAACCAATGACGTAAAACAAGGTGTCTTTATCGGAATACAAGCTTGGAGCCAGTTATAATCTACTCTCTTACTAACAAAAACTTGTTATACTTGAAGGTTTTCATCATGTCACCCCTCTCCCGTCTTTTTCCCACACAATAAATGTTTAGAACGAGAAGATTTGTTTCAATCATATCAATATACATTGTAAGAACTGCTTACCTAAAGACACGAGTGTCTGGTAGTTTTCCAACATCACATTTTTATAAAGCACCTTCTGCTCTTCGTTTAACCATTTCCACTCTTCCTTGGAAAAGTAAACCGCAACTTCATCAAACTCAATGTGTTTCTTCAAAATGAAAACAATCAGTTATTAACAATGTCAAATTTGGACTTATTGAAAGTCGGTTGTAGGAGACTCTTTGTAGAGGTAATGATAGATGTGCCTGGCTTGCTGCTCTCCATAGGGTCACGGTGAGTCCGACATGACCGACTAACCATCGTGCAGTGTCAATGTGTACATATATGTTATGTTTGTATTTATTGTATAAATATGTAAACAAAAATAGATTCAATCTTGGACAGTGAAATCTATAAATATATAAAAACAGATAAAACTTATTTTTTTTCATCCGTCAGTGTATATAGTGTTGAAATTGATTTAATTATTACTTTCTGGCACTGATATGCACAAAACTAATGTTGAAATGGGGAGAAAATCAAAATGTTCCTAATTATTTATGACTTGGTAGCATAGTATTCTATAAATATGCGTTGTGAAAACAATTACCTTCATAAGTGGCAGAAGTTAATAGGATCTACCTGTGTCTATGTATAATATGACGCCAAAATAAATATGACTATTTCTGAAAGCCCACAGAGTTTGTTATAGTGCAACAGACCAAAGAGATGAGTTACATTTCTTAAGAAACATCAAAAAGGTTTAGGGTATAAAAAAAAAAAAAAAAAGATCCTAAACTTTGAGCATTTGCCAGAGCACCATTTTTACAAAAATAGAATAAAAAATAAAACAACCGCAACTCTGCCTATTCAGTTACTGGATAAGGAGAACATTAAGATGGAGAGGCTACCAAGAAGTGGTAACTCTGAAGAAACTTGCAATCCACACTAAGATGGGAGAAACTGTCCACAGGACAGTTGTAACTTTTATACTTCACAAAGCTAGGCTTTATGGAAGAGTGTTGAGAAGCCACGGCTGGAAATACAAGATCAATTACATTTTGGAGTCAACAAAAGCCATATGGGAGAACAGTAAACATCTTAAAAAGGTTCTCTATTGTAACAAGGCCAAAACAGAACACCACGTGAAGAATGGTGGTGGTGGCATCATGGTTTGGAGATGCTTTTCATTGGGAGTGATCTGGGAAACTTGCCAGGATAGAGGGCCATGTTGATGGAGCAACATACAGGGTGATTCTAGAGGAAAACCTGTTTCAGTTCATAACCTGGGGTAAAGGACCACATACCATAAATGTACAATCAAAGCTACAAAAAAAACAAGAATCTGAATGTATTTGAATGGCCAGTCAAAGCCAAGATATCAATATGATAATCTGTGGCAATATTTGAAGATGTCAGTTAACCAATAGTCCTATTACGACTCAGTTAAGTCACCATTATTAGATACCCTCAACAGTATTGAGATTTCTCCTAATATACTGTATAAATATTTAAACATCAAAAAAAGTCCACTCCGTATAATAGTTCAAAAAACATCACAACTGGGATAATTGTGTCAGCCCGCTCATAGTAATTATTTGTTTTAATTTTCTTTAATTTCTTAATTTAAATTATATATAACCCTTATATTCTTTTTTTTTTTTTTTTTTTACAAAAACGGATGAAGAAATATTGTAATCGTTCAATAATGAATTGGAACCACATTATACAAAATGACAAAACTTTATACTTGGCAATAAGACATATTGAAAATACACAAATCATCACCTCCTTATAGAGCATCCTCTTCCCCTCTGAAGAACCTGACTCCTCGGAGAAGCAGACTTTAATTTCATCATACTCCATCGATTCCTTAAAATAAAAAAATAGTCAACGAGTAATTGGTTCTTTACTATGGAACACAGTAGTTTGGGTCATCTTTAACCCGGGGACATCCTATGTTGGTAAATATATATCCTTTCAAACTGTCAGTTTTCTCCTCAAATAAAGCTTGTATCTCCTACTAACTGTGTCTATAAGGGGTGTGGTCAGCTCTTCCTGCTTGCGATACTTAAAGTAAAGTCTAACCATTCTAGGTTCTGCGTCAGACCGAGCATGCTCATTAAAGGAGGGGTTGTGCCCATGCACTGCCACAGGGCAGGGCCTTGCAGAGGCTGCAAGCATGTCACAATAGAGCTGTTACCACTGTTTGGGCAGTGGGTGATGAGTTAGTGACATTAGCCCGGCCTGCTCCATGATAGTCCAGCACACACGCAGAGCTGGCCATGCCCCTGATAGACACAGGTAGAATGAGATATGCAGCTCTGCTTGAGGGTAAAAAGCTAAGAAAATTGTTTTTACTGTATATTTATATTATAAACTGAAAACTATGTTTAATAGCGATAAATAAATAAGAGCTAAGATATACACCTTAGACAACTTTAAGAAAATCATTTTAAGTACATGTCTTCTTATCCTGGATTACAATCTATAGGTAGACTCACCAGTCACTCTTCTCTCCTTTTTCCTCGCATTGCCACTCTCCCCCAGTGACAGCTTTCGGTTGCAGAATTCACCATATTTTCCAGGGTGTACAGCCTATAGTTTTCCCTAGAAACTAGAGAATGGAATTAAAGTTCCACTATAGAAACCTGACCTATCGCTCCAAGACACAAAGCTTGGAATCCTGGGCAGCAAAAGAACACAATCTCCATCCGTCTGTTACAGGTCCTGAAAGGACCATAAAGGACAAATGATGTATACAGGTCTTTACAGTTAACAGTGCCTTCAATTTTTTTATATGATTAAATCAGTGAGTGATTTTTTCTATCCTTATGACTGGTGTCAGTTCCTTAGTTCTTGAAGAATCTGCCTGGTCTTCCTATTGCTTTGTATGGAATTCCATCTGATGGAGAAAGACTGTGTCCAATAGGGGAATAAATAAGGTGTAGTCATCAAGAGTCAGACACAACTGAAGAACAACAACAGTAATCACGCAGAATTAGACAGGCTGAACAACAAGAACAGCAGTCACAGAGAGTTGGACAAAACTGAACAACAACAATTAAAAAACGTTTCCAATAGTGGGAAATTACACAATTTGCGGAGACAAGGGGGTTCAATCTAATTGGTTAACAAATTTAACTGAACAATTAATTATCATTGTCTCCAATAAAAGGTCTCTTATGGTTGTTTGACTTTCCCTTATTTGCAGATCTTTAATGAGCTCTGCAGGTCCTGAAAGGACCATAAAGGAGTAATAAGAAAATGCCCATAAAAAATGAGTGTCAATAAATTTCACCTTTTTTTTCTTACTTTGTTCCAGATTCTTTTTTTTATCTTTTACAACACAACCTCTGTAAAAATATTCCCCCCTTTTTTTTTTATTCTATCATCAGCTTTTCCTTTTTTTATTATTAGATAAAAAATCAACATTACAGATCCTGAAAGGACAATAAATAACAACACAGTTGAAAATGTCCTACAAAATATGTAATTGCATCAATAAATATTACCTGCTTTTTTTGTCTTATATCCATGCATTTTTTTTTTCTCCACCGTAATCGGTTCTTCAGGTCCTGAAAGGCACACAGAGGCAGCTATTGTGGAAATAAACACATCTTCCACAGCATCATTAAATGATAGCAGGTTTTTCTTTATTTCCAGACACAACACTCTTTTCTCTCCACTACTTCCATTCCCTTAGATCTTCAGGTCCTGGAATGACCATAATGAAAACAACCATGAAAATGCTCATATAAATGTTAAAATATTGTCTTATAAATGTCAGCTGCTTCTCCATTCTTTTCTCTAGATTCACTATCACTTCTTACTCCTCACCACTGTTTTACAAAATCCTGAAAAGACAGTGCCTATGAACATGTGCATGCAAATTGCACTGGTTTTGTTTCTTACATTAGTTCCTCTCCCTTAATCAGCTCTGCAGGTCCTGAAAGGACCATAAATATATATATTTTTTAAATACAAATTTTCCATTGCATCAATAATTTACAGCTATTTTTTATTTTCTCTCACCATCTCTCCAAAAATAACAACAACTATAAAAATGAACACACAAACCTTTTATCATTCAGTAAAGTGTAACTACTAATGTTGATGGCAATCCACTGTTGAAATAATTCTCCCCTTTGTAATTTTTCCTGATATATTTATTTTCTTAGCCCATGAGTGAGGCTGTATGCATTATATTTTTTACCTTTAACCAATTAAGTTTAGGAAAAAATAAAAAAAGTATATACTTTGATAAGTGGTCCAGAACTGGAGTTCCAGATGAAGATATCCCAAAGTGTTGCTATGGGATAGGAATAGGTTATCTTTCTGGATCACTACCTTGTCATGGTAAAGGGGCTTATGTACCTCAGTGAAGCTGCGAGCTATACCATGTAGGGTCACCCAAGATGAGCTGGTCATAGCAATCAATAAAGAGTTTGAAATGGACTGGCTACCTAAGCATTGTAATGATATATTGAAGATAGTTAGTGCTTTATCGCACTTATTGGTTGATTAGCCTTTCATATGCTGGGTTCCTGGTGAGGAGGAAGTAGTTTATGGATTTCCTCTCTGCTCTGATTTTGCTATCATAAACCTTTTTTTAATCTCTAACTGGCTGGTTGATTAACTTGTTGTTGCTTGTTGTTCATTTACATCTGACTCTCTGGACAAACTAGTAAAAAGTAAAGCTATTACGCAATCAACAAAGGTCTGCATAGTTAGAACTACGGCATTACCAGTAGTAATATACAGATGTGAGGGCTGGACCATAAAGAAGTCTGAGTGCTGTAGAATTGTGGGGAGAGAAAATTGCTTAGAGTCCCTTGGACTGCAATAAGAGCCAATCAATCAATAATACATGCAATGAAGCCAAACTGTTCACTTGAAGGTTTGATCACGAGGATAAAGCTCAAATATTATGTCCATATCATGAGGAGGCAGGATCCCTAGAGAAGATTCTGGTGCTGGGAATGATTGAAGGCACATGAAGAAGGGGACGGCAGAGTTGGAGATGAATAGATGAAGTAATTGAAGTAATGAAAGTGAACATGATGGAGCTCAGAGGGGCAGTGGCTGGCAGATATGCCGGGCATGCTGCGTTCCATAGGGTAACAGAGAGTCGAACACGACTGAATGACTAAACAAAAACAATTATATGAAGTAATTTTAATGTGCTTAATCCCTCTAGGGTAACTCGGTTATAGTTGAGAAGCATTTTTCAGTCAGGCTTCCCTGGTGGTTGGGATCACAGTATATCCATATTTTACTAGATCCTTATAAACTATCTAGAATTAGTGGAAATGCGATATTATATAATTTAACCACCGTGAATGGGATTCTGATTCCCAGATACTTTATTTGAGATTTAGCCAGTGTGAGAGAGGTAACCCGATTGTGTAACAAGTGATTGGTGTTAGAAGGAGGAGGCATCTCATTTGTGAAGATTAAAATTGTATCCATCAGCTGCAACAAATTAATCTAAACGTGCAATATATATATTGAATAGAGACTGATCATTTGACAAATTGTCCGCAAAAGCATCTATTTAAGTTTTCGACTTTTTTCTATTAATAACTCTGATACTAAATACTTCCTGATGCGAAGACCTCCTTGTTCCTGGATCAAACTTACTATCTTGAGCCTTTTTTTTCCCATTTAGTACCTTTACAAAATAGATTTTATTATAATAGCACTCATTTTCGAAGAAGAGCACATAGAGATAATTAAGAGTGAACTGCTTTCCCAAACATCTGTAGTCAAGATTCCTAAATCATTTTTGTAGCCTTGGAGGACCCTACCAACCAACTGCTAACCAGTTTTCTGACATCAGCTCTACTTTTGTAAAAAAAAAAATATACACTGTCAGCCACCATTGACCCAACCTCCATTATCCTCCATTCATTGGTTTGCTCCAACAGTACTGTGACTTCTTCAATATACTCTGTCTATATGCCCGCCTGTAGAGTGTGCCATATTGAGGTCTGCATATTAAACAAAGCCAGCTTCAATACTTTCCTTATACCTACTCCAGACCATCAGCAGAAAATGGCCTCTAAGTCAGCATGCACTATGTCCACTAAGGCTATGGATAAGATATCCAAAACCAGCAGACCCTACTCAAGAACCACTCTACCAAAATCTAGATAAACTGGCGACATATATAACAAACATGTCTCCAATAGAGAAGTCACTAGACTTGAGAAATTATGCAAAGGTCTAATACAGAATTTCCAGTGTAGACCTGTTCTGTGTTGACAGAATGAAGTTTTCCAAAACATCTACTCAAGTGGCACTCTACAGTGTCACTTATGGTGCCAGTCTATGGTGCCCACTTGACGAGTATTAGCAATCTGTATCACCATATCGCTACCATGTTATGGTGAAGGGGTGTGGGTACTTCAATGAAGCTGTGAGTTATACCACATGTAGGGTCAACCAAGAAGTGCAGGTCATACCAGAGACACAAATAGCAGTCTGCTGGAGAAGGAAATGGCAACACACTCCAGTATCTTTGCCAAGATAGCGTTATGGATGAGCACAACCTTCATGATTGTTCCTGACATGGTGTGGTCCATAGAGTCATGGAGAGTCAGAAATGACTGAACAACAAAAGTGCTTAGAAGGTCCATCGAGTTCAGTTGTGAGCCATACTATATCGGGTCACAGAAGATGGGCAAGTCATAGCAAAGAGGTTAGACCAATTGAGATCCACTGGAGAGTGAACTGTCAATCCAATCCAGTATTTTGGCTTAATGTGCACATTGAGTTGGACACGACTTAACAACTCTACAACAAAATCACCATACAAAATCACCATATGTATTCTGAAAGCCGTATATAAAGGGCGCATCTAGAAATGAATCATATTTACACAAATTGTTTTTAAATGGCCGCAAAAATGTTGTTAGGTATGAGAACTGGTCTTCGTAAAAAAAAAAAATCTTAATTAAAGGGGAGGGGACAAAACATATTTTTAAGATGACCGAATCGTCCAATGGATGCTTTTAAGGCGACCATATGTTCTAATGGATATCACTGCCAATTTTTTCATATTAGATTTGATAGAAAGCAGGCTCCCTGGTAACCAAATAATTTTAAGACTATGTAAAAGTTTGGTACCTTTACTAAAAGGTAAAGGTACCAAAATATATATTTTTGAAACCATATATATGATTGAAACCTTTAAGTCTGAGCATAATTAATCAAGAAAAATTTCAAACAGCTATTTTGTAATTAGAAAAAAATGATGATGCCCCTGCAGGATCCTGGAGGGATCAATTATACATTGGTTGAAGTTGTGTGAGGGGGCATTTACATTTCTGGAGAGCTGTAGTTCCATCCTTTGATGGAGGTGACAACTTCTGGGCTAGTGAGAAGGAAGGGGTGTGGCGAAAATGTTAATCACCTCCAATGATCAAACAATGGCTCTGGACTTAGGCCCAGTCCCTCTTCCTCTACCTTTACAATCATAAGTCCAATCCTTCAGCTCTCAGTATGTAACAAACACAAAATAGATTCCTATACTCATAAACAGTCTTCAAAAAAATGTTTTATTTCCATGGCTTACACCAATAGTGGGAAATTACACAATTTGCGGAGACAAGGGGGTTCAATCTAATTGGTTAACAAATTTAACTAAACAATTAATTATCAATGTCTCCAATAAAAGGTCTCTTATGGTTGTTTGACTTTCCCTTATATTGCAGATCTTTAATGAGCTCTGCAGGTCCTGAAAGGACTATAAAGGAGTAATATGAAAATGCCCATAAAAAATGAGTGTCAATAAATTTCACCTCTTTTTTTTCTTACTTTGTTCCAGATCCTTTTTTTATCTTTTACAACACAACCTCTGTAAAAATATTCCCCCTTTTTTTTCAGTTGAAAATGTCCTACAAAATATGTAATTGCATCAATAAATATTACCTGCGTTTTTGTCTTATATCCATGCATTTTTTTTTCTCCACCGTATTCGGTTCGTTCAGGTCCTGAAAGGCACACAGAGGCAGCTATTGTGGAAATGAACGCATCTTCCACAGCATCATTAAATGATAGCAGGTTTTTCTTTATTTCCATGCACAACACTCTTTTCTCTCCACTACTTCCATTCCCTTAGATCTTCAGGTCCTGGAAGGACCATGATGAAAACAACCATGAAAATGCTCATATAAATGTTAAAATATTGTCTTATAAATGTCAGCTGCTTCTCCATTCTTTTCTCTAGATTTACTATCACTTCTTACTCCTCACCACTGTTCTGAAAAGACAGTGCCTATGAACATGTGCTTCCAAATTGCACTGGTTTTGTTTCTTACATCCAGTTAAAACACCTTAGTTCCTCTCCCTTAATCAGCTCTGCAGGTCCTGAAAGGACCATAAATACCTTTTTTTTTTTTAAATACAAATTTTCCATTGCATTAATAATTTACAGCTATTTTTCATTTTCTCTCATCATCTCTCTAAAAATAACAACAACTATAAAAATGGACACACAAACCTTTTATCATTCAGTAAAGTGTAACTACTAATCTTGATGGCAATACACTGTTGAAATAATTCTCCCCTTTGTAATTTTTCCTGATATATTTATTTTCTTAGCCCATGAGTGAGGCTGTATGTATTATATTTTTTACCTTTAACCAATTAAGTTTAGGAAAAAATAAAAAAAGTATATACTTTGATAAGTGGTCCAGAACTGGAGTTCCAGATGAAGATATCCCAAAGTGTTGCTATGGGATAGGAATAGGTTATCTTTCTGGATCACTACCTTGTCATGGTAAAGGGCTTATGTACCTCAGTGAAGCTGCGAGCTATACCATGTAGGGTCACCCAAGATGAGCTGGTCATAGCAATCAATAAAGAGTTTGAAATGGACTGGTTACCTAAGCATTGTAATGATATATTGAAGATAGTTAGTGCTTTATCGCACTTATTGGTTGATTAGCCTTTCATATGCTGGGTTCCTGGTGAGGAGGAAGTAGTTTATGGATTTCCTCTCTGCTCTGACTTTGTTATCATAAACCTTTTTTTTAATATCTATCTGGCTGGTTGATTAACTTGTTGTTGCTTGTTGTTCATTTACATCTGACTCTCTGGACAAACTATTAAAAAGTAAAGCTATTACGCTATCAAGAAAGGTCTGCATAGTTAGAACTACGGCATTCCCAGTAGTAATATACAGATGTGAGGGCTGGACCATAAAGAAGTCTGAGTGCTGTAGAATTGTGGGGAGAGAAAATTGCTTAGAGTCCCTTGGACTGCAATAAGAGCCAATCAATCAATAATACATGCAATGAAGCCAAACTGTTCACTTGAAGGTTTGATCATGAGGATAAAGCTCAAATATTATGTCCATATCATGAGGAGACAGGATCCCTAGAGAAGATTCTGGTGCTGGGAATGATTGAAGGCACATGAAGAAGGGGACGGCAGAGATGGAGATGAATAGATGAAGTAATTGAAGTAATGAACGTGAACATGATGGAGCTCAGAGGGGCAGTGGCTGGCAGATATGCCGGGCATGCTGCGTTCCATAGGGTAACAGAGAGTCGAACACGACTGAATGACTAAACAACAACAATTATATGAAGTAATTTTAATGTGCTTCATCCCTCTAGGGTAACTCGGTTATAGTTGAGAAGCATTTTTCAGTCAGGCTTCCCTGGTGGTTGGGATCACAGTATATCCATATTTTACTAGATCCTTATAAACTATCTAGAATTAGTGGAAATGCGATATTATATAATTTAACCACCGGATTCTGAATGGGATTCTGATTCCCAGATACTTTATTTGAGATTTAGCCAGTGTGAGAGAGGTAACCCGATTGTGTAACAAGTAATTGGTGTTAGAAGGAGGAGGCATCTAATTTGTGAAGATTAAAATTGTATCCATCAGCTGCCACAAATTAATCTAAACGTGCAATATATATATTGAATAGAGACTGATCATTTGACAAATTGTCCGCAAAAGCATCTATTTTAGTTTTCTTTTTTCTATTAATAACTCTGATACTAAATACTTCCTGATGCGAAGACCTCCTTGTTCCTGGATCAAACTTACTATCTTGAGCCTTTTTTTTCCCATTTAGTACCTTTACAAAATAGATTTTATTATAATAGCACTCATTTTCGAAGAAGAGCACATAGAGATAATTAAGAGTGAACTGCTTTCCCAAACATCTGTAGTCAAGATTCCTAAATCATTTTTGTAGCCTTGGAGGACCCTACCAACCAACTGCTAACCAGTTTTCTGACATCAGCTCTACTTTTGTAAAAAAAAAAATATACACTGTCAGCCACCATTGACCCAACCTCCATTATCCTCCATTCATTGGTTTGCTCCAACAGTACTGTGACTTCTTCAATATACTCTGTCTATATGCCCGCCTGTAGAGTGTGCCATATTGAGGTCTGCATATTAAACAAAGCCAGCTTCAATACTTTCCTTATACCTACTCCAGACCATCAGCAGAAAATGGCCTCTAAGTCAGCATGCACTATGTCCACTAAGGCTATGGATAAGATATCCAAAACCAGCAGACCCTACTCAAGAACCACTCTACCAAAATCTAGATAAACTGGCGACATATATAACAAACATGTCTCCAATAGAGAAGTCACTAGACTTGAGAAATTATGCAAAGGTCTAATACAGAATTTCCAGTGTAGACCTGTTCTGTGTTGACAGAATGAAGTTTTCCAAAACATCTACTCAAGTGGCACTCTACAGTGTCACTTATGGTGCCAGTCTATGGTGCCCACTTGACGAGTATTAGCAATCTGTATCACCATATCGCTACCATGTTATGGTGAAGGGGTGTGGGGACTTCAATGAAGCTGTGAGTTATACCACATGTAGGGTCAACCAAGAAGTGCAGGTCATACCAGAGACACAAATAGCAGTCTGCTGGAGAAGGAAATGGCAACACACTCCAGTATCTTTGCCAAGATAGCGTTATGGATGAGCACAACCTTCATGATTGTTCCTGACATGGTGTGGTCCATAGAGTCATGGAGAGTCAGAAATGACTGAACAACAAAAGTGCTTAGAAGGTCCATCGAGTTCAGATGTGAGCCATACTATATCGGGTCACAGAAGATGGGCAAGTCATAGCAAAGAGGTTAGACCAATTGAGATCCACTGGAGAGTGAACTGTCAATCCAATCCTGTATTTTGGCTTAATGTGCACATTGAGTTGGACACGACTTAACAACTCTACAACAAAATCACCATACAAAATCACCATATGTATTCTGAAAGCCGTATATAAAGGGCGCATCTAGAAATGAATCATATTTACACAAATTGTTTTTAAATGGCCGCAAAAATGTTGTTAGGTATGAGAACTGGTCTTCGTAAAAAAAAAAAATCTTAATTAAAGGGGAGGGGACAAAACATATTTTTAAGATGACCGAATCGTCCAATGGATGCTTTTAAGGCGACCATATGTTCTAATGGATATCACTGCCAATTTTTTCATATTAGATTTGATAGAAAGCAGGCTCCCTGGTAACCAAATAATTTTAAGACTATGTAAAAGTTTGGTACCTTTACTAAAAGGTAAAGGTACCAAAATATATATTTTTGAAACCATATATATGATTGAAACCTTTAAGTCTGAGCATAATTAATCAAGAAAAATTTCAAACAGCTATTTTGTAATTAGAAAAAAATGATGATGCCTCTGCAGGATCCTGGAGGGATCAATTATACATTGGTTGAAGTTGTGTGAGGGGGCATTTACATTTCTGGAGAGCTGTAATTCCATCCTTTGATGGAGGTGACAACTTCTGGGCTAGTGAGAAGGAAGGGGTGTGGCGAAAATGTTAATCACCTCCAATGATCAAACAATGGCTCTGGACTTAGGCCCAGTCCCTCCTCCTCTACCTTTACAATCATAAGTCCAATCCTTCAGCTCTCAGTATGTAACAAACACAAAATAGATTCCTATACTCATAAACAGTCTTCAAAAAAATGTTTTATTTCCATGGCTTACACCAGGGGTCACCAAACTCGGTCCTGGAGGGCCGCATCAGGCCTGGATTTGAGGATTTCCTTTCTGTGCACAGGTGGGTCAATCAGGATGGCTGAAGAAACAAGATTTTCACCTGTTTGCAGCAAGGATATCCACAAATCCAGACCTGGGTGCGGCCCTCCAGGATGAGTTTGGTGACCCCTGGCTTACACAGTAGTTAATATCGTCAACTTGGTACATAATTCACAAACAAGTGTCTTTTTTTCTGAACTGCAATGGCCTTTTAAATATCTATAAAACAAACATCTGCTATTATTCTTTTTTTCGCAAAATATGTTTTATAGTGGATCTTGCATGTTGTAGAGTTAGGAAAAATAACATATGGAATGTGTGCAAATGTTCTTCCTTAGTTTTCAGAGGGTTTGCTCTAGAAGCACAATAAAGTTTTATGTAGAAATATAGTAAATTGGGTACATGTAGGAAACTGCTGAGGCTTCCATTATATGGCAGAATTTTAACAAGATGTACATAAAGAGGATTGGCAAGACATTTTCCAAGAAGCTTACAGAGGGTGTAGGAACATTGCTTCAATACAGCACTACATAGGTTATCCCCTTCTGGATCGCTAACTTTTCATGGTGAAGAAGCTTGTGTACCTCAATGAAGTCCACATCCTGCTAACTGGAGAGGTGAAGCATGTAGGGTCACCCAAGAAGGGCAGGTCATAGTAGAGATGTCAAACAGATAACAGTCCATTGGAGAAGAAACTGGCAACCCACTCTAGTATCTTTGCCAAGATAACAACATGGATAAGCACAACCAGACACACACTGTGACGGGTGTGCTGTGGTCCATAAGGTCATGGAGAACCAGCCGTGACTGAACAACAACATAGGTTCTATTTACTTCAGAACGGACTACATAATATATTCCCATCAGTGTGCTCCTGCTGCTAACTAAACTGCACTATGGAAAGCACTAATGTGAATATCCAATTGCTTGTGAAGATATCTCAACTTTTCCTGGTAAGCCTCATCCCAAACCCCACACCCACTGCCTACTAAGCTCCAGAAGCATATAACTACCTCAAGCCACAGACTACTTTTACAATTCAAATATTCTGTCCCCAGAATCTATATGCATCTCAGTTGAAGCAAAAATATTTCTCACTTCAGAGTCAACCATATTGTAATAACGGAGAAACAATGCACCACTATAACCAATTAGATGTTTCCAACATGTTCAAAAGTTACTGGGCTCCTTGGTGAAATTCATACCTTAACTAGGGTGGAGATCTAGACAAATTATAAATTACCTGTGGAGAATTAAGATAAAAATAAGGGAGACTACTAAATATGATTATATAACAATTTTGCTATATACTATGATGTATACTATAGTTCATTTTGTACAAGATTTAAAATCTTAAACCTGTTTAACAGTTCTGTATTTATAGGCCTTGCTCTACATGGTAACTGTACCAATTAAAATCACTGAAATAAACACAGAGGAAGTCTACAAGAAAAACAGATAGACATTAAATACCATCAATTAGCAGCAATCACTCCTTAAATACATTAATCTAAACACTAGACTTCTATATCTCCAGACCATGAAAAAAAAACCTGATGAAGCCATCACCCCATGCAAAACGTATATAAGGATTGGTTAATTGTCTCCTTGACCACGCCTAGCCCCACTCCTTGAGCCAGATGAAACTGTATTACATGGTAGCGAAGTCCTTTGTTACTGATACTGGTGTATTGACAGCTAGTAAGATGGTATTACCTTGCTGAAAATTAGTTAAGTAAACTGTAAGGTTGACAATATCGCTACAATAGAGCTATGGACACAAGATGGTAAGCCAGTTTTTATTATTATCTCTGTATGTGTCCATACTTTATATATGGATGGACCATTATATGCATAATTGGGATTATTAATTAGCTTTTGAGGCTAAGCTGTATTCAGCTGTGCTTTACAGTTAGGAGGAACCTTTTTTTGAAAGTGAATGCCAAAGAAAATGGTTAGATATGTTCTTAGAAGACATAAATAGAAAAAAAAAACATATCGTTTTTGTGTGGTTTATTAGGTTTTAAATTATATGCCATGTCATGGAGTTTCTATCAGCCTTCTTACAAAAATCCTGAGAAATTTATTAAAATAATTATTTCTTTCCTATATGAATTGTCTGATGTTTAGTAAGAGTTGAGTTGCTATTAAAACATTTCCCACAATCAAGACATGCAAATGGTTTTTCTCCTGTATGAATTCTCATATGTACGATAAGCTCGGAGTTGCTAAAACACGTTTTTCCGCACTCCGAACACGAGAAGGTTTTCTCTCCTGTATGTAGTCTTTGATGCATTTTAAGATAATGCTTTTTCGAATAACTTTTTCCACACTCAGAACATGAAAATGGACCTTTTCCCATATGACTTATCTCATGTTGGAAAAGAGAGATTTTACTAGTAAAACTTTCCTGACATACAGCACATGCAAATCCCTGCTCTTGTGTATGGCTTTTCTGATGCTGTGTGAGGTCTAAATTGGTATTAAATTGTTTTCCGCACTCCGAACATGCCAATGTTTTTTCTTCTGTATGGCTTTCCTGATGTCTAATAAAAGTGGCTTTATTAATAAAACGTGCTCCACATTTAGAACATGTGTACGGATCTTTTCGTTCATGAGTTTTCTGATGTCTCACAAGATTTGTGTTTCTAGAATAGCGATTCCCACAAACAGAGCATACAAATCGTTTCTCTTCTGTATGAATTTTTTGATGCTGAAGAAGGTTTGACTGGATATTGAAACATTTCCCGCACTCCGAACATGCAAATGGTTTCTCTCCTGTATGGATTTGTAGATGTCTACCAAAAGTGAACTTGGTAGTGAAACATTTTCCACATTCAGAACATCTGAATATGTTCTGACCGGTATGAATTTTCCGATGTGTACTAAGACCGGAGCTTGTAGCGTAACATCTCCCACAGTCTGAACATGGATATTGTTTCCTTCCGGTGTGACTGTCCCATACACCATACATGTCTGATACATTAGTGTTCTCTTCTCTATATGTAATTGAATTGTGATGTTGTCCTGGGCTATTCCAGCTCATGGATCCATCTGAAGAAAATATAAATAAAAGAAAAGTCATGTTTAAATTTTAGAAATAGTGATTGCACATCATCTCATGAAATTTAAGTTCACTCTCAAAGCTCTGACTGGCCATAGTATATATTTCAATTCTTCACCATCACTGTGGTGATCCAGGATTACAGGAGAAGTTCCTACTGTTCACTTCCAAAATACAATGGAACCTCGATATTCGCCAGCTCCTATACTGGTCAAATCCAATATTCAGAACTTTTTTTTGGCAAACAAATATTCTGATATTCATCCAAAAATCCCATATTGGTCAAAAGTAACCCACCACATGATAATCAAAATAAAAATGAATTCAATGATAATGTGATTCTATATTCCTCCAATTCAATATTTGTTCCTCAGGAGCAGATTACTAACAAAAATAACGGTTCCTATGTACAAAAATTTCCCCAGTCCGAAATGTCACTCTCAATAACTTCACTCTACATAAAGCTCAACGTCTTAATAAATGAGCTACATCCATTGATCCCGCATTTTACCAAAAAATAGAGCACAGGAAAACTCTTGCCCATTTCAGTGATGGAATAGTCACACCAATGTTCCTCATTTTTTATTTAGGTTATAATTTACTATACCTTCACATTTACTGACAAATCAATTAACTCAGTAAACGGTCTATTCCCATACAAAACAGAGCTAGATAAAAAAAGCATAGCTAATTTGATAAAAGTTATAACTAAACAAGTGGAAGTAAAGGTCTGGAACACCAACTATCCCTAATATCACCATTGTTTTAGCCAAAATATGTAGAGCAGGGGGCTATCTTCATGCTTTAAAAAAGTTAAACCTAGGTGGATCCTGCACCTTTTGTTGTACAGTTGTTTAGTCATGTTTGACTTTCTGTGACCCTTAAGGTTTTCTTGGCAAAGATAATGGAGATAATAGAGTGTAAGTTTGAGATTGTAAGTTTGCAAGTTTCCATTCTTGCATGGTGCTTTGGGGAAATATCTAAGCTCAAAGAGCCCTCTATACTTTGCAGCTTGTTAATGTCGTTTTTCAGTCTTCCCTGCTATGATTTGCCCACCTTGGATGACCCTACATGGTAGAGCTCACAGCTTCAGTGAAGGATACAAGCCCCTTCACCACAACAAGGTAGCTATCCAGAAGGGCTTAAATTTATATTGACCACCAAATGTCTTGGTTAGACCACATAATTAAATAATTCATCTATGATAAATACAGCTAACCAAATAATTATACAGACCACTAGGTGTCACTACAAGAACACCACAAATAATCCTAATATGGTTACATGAATAAAAGCTCCCCAGTACAGTTGTAATAACTGTATGACCTGCCCATCTTTTGTGACCCTCCAGCTTAATTGATGTACACAAGCCCCTTCACCACCACAAGGTAGCATTCCAGAAGAGGTTCTGCACTTTACAGACATTCTACACTAAAATATATTTAGCAATATCTAGATTTAATGGTGTACAGAGTAAAAGAAAGGAAATATATGACATTAATATGTACCAATCTCTTGGTATACATGACTCAAAAAGTAACCAGAAACCGCATCCTTCTATTCCCATATATTGATAGGAGTATTTCTTTGCTTTCAATAATGTTTAAAAAAATACAATTTGCAAATTTGTACACATCTCAGCACAACTTCCAACTTGGTTACTTCCACGTTACTTCTGACACCCAACCCCTTTCCTACAATATCACAACATTTCTTACAAACCCTCCTTAACCAAGTCCCTGAGACTACTGAACTTTTTCATGCCATGACTCTTCAGCAGTTTTCCATGTACAGGTAGGACATTGATTATCCAGCATTGGATAAACCAGCACTTCCTGTAATTCAGCAGTCTCCACCTTGCTGTAGTAATCTCTGAATTGACAGCCCAGCCCAGCACAACCTCATCAATGAATGGTTGGCTGCAGGTGTTCACAGGTTTACTAAGGGATTGGTGGCCTTGCCCGATTGACCCGATTTGCCGAACCACCACTGGTACGGGAAATCAGTTAATCTGGCAAGGTCCTGGACCAGAGAATGCCGTATTATCTGTGTCCTACCGGTATCTGAAATTGTCAACCTTAACCAGCCTTCCCCATAAACATCAAAGATTATGGAACACCAATGTAGACTAAAATTGCTCCTCCATTTCTAAGCCACAATAGAAGGAATCCTTGGAAGTCGACTTCCAAGCTCTCTCTGCATTGCTACACCTCTGCACCCAATCTGTCTCCAAACAGAACTACTTTTCATCACAAACACTATGCCCAAAATGCCTCTTTTTCTACATTTAAAACTGTCCTATGTCCGCATCCAATACCAATCTGTCTCATAGCACTGGGTAAAAAATCAGGTAATTGGAAGAGGCACTTCTTACCTAGAAACCTGGGGTTCAGGTAGGTCTCTAGCATCACATCCTTGTACAGCTCATAGTTTTATGACTTGGGTAGCCATTTCAAAAACAAAATTGTCAATATCCGCATTAACCTCTCACAAACACACACCCTTAGCCCCCTCCAATCCCTTATCCATTTATAAAGTATTGAAAGTTATCTGAGCTTCTATCATCCTCTCACCTTACAACCCTTTCATCCCATTATGTCCTAGCAAGCCCTTTATCCTATTCCTCTTCTTAAAGTAATTACTTGACCAACTCTTTCACTCCTCATAAATAATCAACAACCAGATCCTGTTGTATTCATATTAAAAAAGTCTCCTCATTACACCACTTTTATATGGACTCAGCAGCAAAAACAGTAATACATACATTAATCATATTCTACCCTGTAATTTATCTCTCCTCCAATTTTTGCCTTTGTCAGACCCATCACCTAACTGTCCGTAACTCCATTGGCTTCCCAAGCTCTCCTAAATAACCTCCAATCTTTGCTTCTGCCAGATCCATCACCTTGCTGTTGGTAACTCCATTGGTTTCTCAAACTGTCCAAAATAGCCTCCAATCTTTGCCTTTGCCAGAATCATCAACTCAATGTTCTCAGCTCAATTGGCTTTCCAAACTCTCCAAAATAACCTCTAACATTTGCCTCTGCCAGACCCATAACCTCACTGTCAGTAACTCCATTGGCTTAAAAATACTTCAAAATAAAGTCTAAAATCTGATGTCAACATATTCCTTAAAAGACCTTTGTGGTCAAATGTTTGAATAATTAAACTTGATAATAAGGAAAGTATCTTTAAGATCAAATAAATAAAATAAACACAGCCTTAACATTTTTATCTTTTATACATAATTTATGCATTCTTACTCACCATTTGCTATATATATCGGATCACTCCATTGAACTGTACCATTCCTTTTCCATGCGAGGGTGTTGTCGTCACAAGATTTCTGGAACAAGAAATCATTGCTTCTGCTCTCCACAAGTTCTGTATCCTGAGGGGGATTCATTTGGTCTTCTATAGAATAAAAGTGAAAGAATATCAGATACATTTAACTGCTATGGTGTTCCTTTAATTCACAAAGAATGTTAAATATGATCATTTGTTCATGACATTTACTCACTGTTGACAGTATTGATCTCCCGATAATACTTCTGGTAACCCCATACATACGGTTCCTCTCCTCTCTCAATCTTTGAGACAACTGCAGGCTTCACGTGAGCACATCCTATGTGGATAGTTATAAAATTACTATTTTTTTTATCTTATAATCACATTCTCTTTGATTTTAGTATTAATAAGAGAATATGGATGTGTGTTCCATGTTTCTTGCTAATAATTCTGTTACACGCAGGTCCAACTTCCCATGGAAATACAGACGAATTTCAACATCCATGGGTTTCCTATTCATATTGTTTTCTCTCACACGAGATCTGCACAATGGCCGAGCTGGCCTCCGTTGAGGCCAGAGGGAGGCTAAGCCCCATCCCCACCCAGAAAGTACGCTTGGGCCCTCAGAGATTGCCCGAATGCAACTTTTCCCCAAAGCAGGCATTCTACCTGCCTTCTTGCCCCCTCTCTGTGGGATACCAGAAGGATAAACTCACTATTTACCCATACTTTTCAGATTTTGTGATATTCTGGGTACAGAACCTCCGCAAATGTTGAGGGTCACCTGTACATATTTTTGTTTAGGGTCAACATTCTGTGGATATTTATGTTTAGCTTTTTTGTTCAATATAGCTATCCAATTTTTATGTCAGTTCAAACTAAGTTGGGAGAGGTTAGTTTTGCATTAAGATATTTGTTCATAGAAGGCATCAAAATATTATCTTGTTTTTGCTATATTTGGAGACATGATGGTTGATTCTATAGAATAACATCTCCTATATATTTAAATCCTTCATGTGCCAAATCTTTCAAATATGGAGGTTGTTGTACTGGTTAAAATAAATCAGGTAACTGGACGAGGCACTTCTTACCTAGAAACCTAAGGTTCTGGTAGGTCTCCAACATCACAACCTTGTACAGCTCCTTCTGTTCTCCATTTAGACATTCCCATTCTTCTTTTGAGAAGTAAACTGCAACTTCATCAAACTCTACTGGTTTCTTCAAAATAAAAAATAAAAAAGTGTCAATGAGTCATAGTGTATAGGTTGGAATCACCAAGTTGAGGAGATATCATTTGGAAGACCAACTGAAAATTCTCCATCAATGGTTTTTAAGGGCCCCAACATATAGGAATTTTTAGTTGGTGCTCTAAAATTCATCCATTACTCGAAGGACCAATATTGCAAGTTGTACCTTCTTGATACAGTATAATATACAAATATAAATTAGATATGATCCCTGGAGCAATATAGGTAAAGTGTCTCCATATGTGTATACCGTGGAACCTCTCAAAAAATGCTCTGATATTCCTCAAAAAATCAAATATTCATCATGAAAAGTCACCACCACATGCAATTAATATATAAATTCATTCAATGATAATGTGATTCTATATTACTCCGATTCAGTATTTCACCGTCCTTCAAGAACGATTAATGATGAATATCGAAATTCCTCTGTATAATATAAAATCATATTAATAGACAACAGATCCCACCAGCCTAGCAGTTCCTAAACATTACCTGCTTGTAGAGCTGGTTTTCCTCTTCATCAAAACAGTAAGATTCCTCATCGGAAAAGTAAACTTTGACAACATCATACTCCACTGGTTCCTTAAAATAATGAAATAATTATCAGTTTATATGTATATACGGTAGAAATAAAATGACCAAACTCCATCCTGTCTGGTAGTTCTTAGACATCACCTCCTTGATAATCTTCTTCGGTTCTTCCTTTAAACAATCCCACTCCTCGTCAGAGCAGTAAACTTTAACTCTATCGTAATCAATTGGTTCCTTAAATACATTAAAAGCCATAAAACAACGGTTAGCAGGTTACTGTGTCAAATCTTCCCAACCTCTACCATAGCTTCCACTTCTCAACTATCTCTCAATGTTGATAACACCATCATCACTCCTTCCTACCAGGCCTGTTATCTTGGGGTTCTACTTGACTCTGCGCTCTCTCTCATTCCTCATATACAATCCATCACTAAATCATCTCCAGAATGTGCCACTATCTTACACAAGATACAACTAAAATTCTAATCCGCTCTCTCATCATATCCCGTCTTGACTACTGCAACTCTCTCCTTGCTGGCCTCCCCATAAACCGTCTGTCTCTGCTCCAATCCATAATGAGTGCTTCCGATAGACTCTGTCAGTTACTCCACTGGCTCCCCATAACCCCCAGAATACAATGTAACATCATGACCCTAACATATAAAGCCCTCAACAAGATTGCACCCCCTTATATCTCTCCACTAGTCTCAAAATATTCCTGCAACCACCCTCTTCACTCTAATGACCTTCTTCTTTCCTTCTCTCTTATCACCTCCTCTCACTCCGCCATCGGGACTTTTCTAGTCTGTGGAACGCCTTCACTAGACTATCCTCCTGCCTCAAAACCTTAAAAAATACACTAAAAATGCATAATTATTTTGGAGAAAATCTTAATTTTTAAAGAATCTGTATAGGAAAACTATGGGTTAAATGGTCAGTGCAGTGTAACCTAAATCCAGGAAAAAGCTGCTATCAATCAACGTGCACATGCACTTGGCACTCATGCAACAGCTAGATGGCATGACAGACTTGTATGTAAACAAATACTTAAAACTTTAGATTTTTATTTAAACCAAATAATTTCTCCAATATCACCTCCTTCTTAAGCTCCTTCGGCTCCTCAAAGCAATCTGATGGTTTCTCTGAGTAGTCAACGGCAAAGTCAGGAAAAGCCATTTTTCTGTAAATTCCAAAAAAAAAAAAGTCAATTAATCAGAGTCTAGTTTGGGCAGGTTTGAACTAACCAAGTTGTCCGATGTGTTTATATATATATATATATAATATAATAGTAGTGCGTACGAGTTAGGAGATGAGCGCAGCAGGTGCTCATCGCGAGGCGAGCTGTTAAGGCACTAAAACTCGCAGCATAAACGCAATGAGCTCCAAAGGCGATCATTGCCTGCTCGCCTCACCTTAGCCTCCAAGCACTTGACAAACGCGGGACTTCGAAAAAAAAATATACGAGACGCAGGACTTTGAAAAAATAAAATACGAGACAGCAAAAATACGAGGTTAACGGCCAAACCGCGAAAAATCCAAAATACACAAAGAAATAAAATAATAAATACAACAAAAACATCACCCACAGCACGGGGCAACAGCCAGGACGTCTGGGAGTTAGGTGGAACGCAAATTTAAGGCGATTTCTATGACTTTCGTCACTAGAAAATCACCTAAGCGAAAAAAAAATGGCCACCACCCCAAAAAAAAACGAGGCTACTCGACCCCCGACCGTGCAAAACACTGCCAAACGCGTAGCATTTTCACACAGGAACGTATGAACTTCGCAAGCCGCGTAACACATTAATAACATTACGAATCTACAATGGCGCTTTACACAACTAAACCATTGATTTCCCTCCCGCACGCAGCCTATTTCTAATGCACAGTTGGGACATTCATTACACTTTATCATCAGGGCACCAACACTCAAACTGTACATTGTATGCTGCCGGAAAATAAAAACAGATTGTTAGCTCTTCAGGCTATTGATTGCTGGATATATTAATTACAAATAGGTAAAGTATATTAATTTATTCAAGAACTAATTAATTCATTATTAGTTAACTAAATATAGATAAATATATATCTCTCTTTATGATGAGTGACGTAGGTGCTCAGAGGAGCAAAAGGCGCTCATCGGGAGGCTCGCAATGAGTGCCGAAGGTCCTCAGAGTACAAAAAGGCTTATATTGTTTGTCAAACAGCATTCCCATACCTTCAAATTTTATTGCCCCGTAATTTTATTTTCAAAACGGCTGACGAGTTACAGGCTTCAAAACATTTACAAATTTAACGGCCGGCATTTTTTTCAAGCACATAACCCGGAAGCAGTCGGAAATCAGCCAAAACATGCCAATTAATTAAAAAATTAACGTACAACCTCACACACAGCACAGGGGGAGAGGCAGGGAGCCTGTAAGTGAGGTTGCAAGCTAATTTGATATTTAATTGGCTTTTTTTGGAGGTCTGAAAACGGCTAAGCAAGAAAAAAATGGCGGCCGTAAAGACGTAACTTTTTTTAAAGCCGTAAATCGTAAACACGTTTGGGGAAAATGAACTATATACCAAGCCCGAAAATGGTTTCACACCCGTAACTGCAAACAGGAGCACAGAGGAGGGAGAGGGTCGAAGGCGCTCATTGTGGGGCACGAAAGTTGCGTTTTGGCAGAGGCCTGCAATGAGCGTCGAAGACACAAGAGTGGGAGAGGTGGGGGGAAAAGGAGACACAAGGGAGGCAGAGGCAGGGAGAAAAGGAGACACAAGGGAGGCAGAGGAGGGGGAAAGGAGACACAAGGGAGGCAGAGGAGGGGGAAAATGAGACACAAGGAAGGAAAGGGGGGAAATGAGGTACAAGGGAGGCAAACCTCATGGCCAGACTTCAAATGTTATTCCCGTCATTTTTGACGGGCAATTTCCCTGTATATATATATATATATATATATATATATATATATATATATATATACACAAACTAGCAACTTGCCCGTCAAAAATGACGGAAATAAAATTTAAAGCCTGGCAATGCTGTTTGCCACACAATGCGAGGCTCTGCTCCCACTGAGCACCTTTGGCTGAGCAATCGCTGAAAAATGCCAAATATGCCTCAAATTAACTTGCAACCTCACTCACAGGCTCCCTGGCTCTCCCCCCATGAGTGCCTTCTGTGCTCATGTCCAGACTGTTTTAAAGTCTTGTGTGCCTCACACCCTGCAATCTTGGCATTATAACTAAAACTGTATACTGCAACACTCTGATTATTTATCTTTATTAGTGGACATTAATGGCAACCTCACTGTTCATATAGTTTCAGCAAACCCTAATAAGCTAGGTCAGTGTTTCCCAACAATCTTCTCATGCACCCCCAGAAAGGCCATGATTTAGGTGTAAATAAAGTGAGGCCATTAGAGGCCTGATGAATACTAATAGCGTCACACAGTGTTAAACTTAAATCATGGTGTGTATGGGGGTGCATGAGGTGAGAGCTGGTAAACACATAACTGGACACTTTGGATAACGGACGCGATGCTTCCCGTCCGTGTGTGGAGTGCACCTATATGTATATACTCCATAAATAATCACAGTCATGTCTATAGCTACCACAGCTTTCTTTCTCTCTCCCCTCGCCCTCTCTCTTCCTTCGCTCCCCTCTCCCCCCCACCCCTCTTCTTATCCAATCCAATCCTTTTCTTGCTCTCCTCTTCCTTATCTCTCATGATTCTCTCCACTTTCCTCTTCCTTTTTCTATCTCCTCCTTCGCTCATCTCCCTTCTTTGTCATCCTTTTCTCCTCTCCCCTCTTCTCATTCCTCCTTCTCTCCTATCCCATCCTTTTCTGTCACTCTTCTAGTCTTCTCTCCCTTTTTCTCTCTTCACCTCCTCCTCTCCCTTATTTCTCGTCCTCTCCTCTTCCTCTATCCCCCTTCTCTCCAAGCTCCTCCTCCTCTCTTTTGCCTCTCCTCCTTCACTAATCTCCTCTCTTCTCTTTCATCCTTCTCACACTCTCCCCTATCCTATTCCCTCCCCTCTATCTCCTTATTTCCTCTTCCATCTCTTCCCCTTGCCCCATCCTCTTCTCATCTCTCAACTATTCCTCCTCTTCCCCTTTTATTTCTCCCTTCCCTCTCCTCCTTCTCTCTTTTCCATCTCCTCCCTCTCTCTCCTCCCATCTATCTCCTCTCATTTTCCTCTTCTCATCTCCACTTCCCCTCTTATCATTTTCTTTCCCCCCATTTCTCCATCTCCTCATTCTCTCTTACCTCCCCTTTTCTCCATCTCCTCTTCCCCTCTTCTCATTCCCTCTTCCCTCCCCTGTTCTCTCTCCCTCCCCTTCACTCTTATCCTTCTCCCCTCACCATTCTCTCCCCCTCCCGTTGTCTCTCTCTCTCTTTTCCTCTATCTCAACTCCCTTCTCTTCACTCTCCTCCTCTCTTTTCCACTGTCTTCCCACCCCTCTCCTTCTATCCGTTGCCCTATCTCTCTCTTATTTCCCCTCTCCTTATCTCTGTCCTCTTCACTCTCTGGTAATGTGTTCTCCCCTCCCTCTGCACCACTCTCCCTCTGCTCTCATTTATTTTCTCCCATCCTAAATATAACTCCTGGCCATTTAATTCAACTGGTGCACCCTGATAATATGTCCCCCGGAAACCTGGAGCATAGTGCAGGTTCCCATGTATAAACTCCCTCTATTTCAGCAGAACACATAGCCTGTCTATGCCACAAACAGGACACATACACATGCATATATACACAAACCGGGAAAATATTTACCTCAGCGTAGCGAAAACCGGAAATTCTGCACCGGAAGTGATTGTTTAAAGACTTCAAATCCCAGCATGCTTTGCCTATCGACTGCCTGTCAGGCAACAATTACTAACAGCAGGAGAGATTCCTCCAGGGATGTAATTATAACTTTAATTAAGTCAGGAAAGGATGGAGGCGCCTGAGAGAGGAGAGGCGGAGAGCCATCTTGTGTGACCTGGAACAAAGAGACTTGGAAATGGAGGCTGATAATAATAAACGTTACAAAATAAACCATGGGTCCATCTAACATGGAAAGGTGGTCAAATCATGAGGCACTAGGGCTCGTCCCATAGTATCACATTGGGATGTCTGACAATAACAGGGGCTGTCCACCCCCTCCCCCCGTGCTGTCTCTCCCCCTCTCTGTCTAGTCTCCTTGTCTCTCCCTGCTCACTCCTTCCCTCTCTCTCTTTGTGGTGTCTCTCTGTCTTTCGCTCTCTGCACTGTCTCTCTCCTTTGCCCCCCTCTGTCCTGTCTCTCTCTGTATATCACTCTCTCTCTTTCCTGTCTCCCTCCCCCATGTCCTGTGTCTCTCTTTGTTTGTCCTGTCTCTCTCTCTCTACTGTCTCACCCCCGCCCCCTGTACTGCCTCTCTCTGTACTGTACCTGTCTTTCCTTCTCTCTCTGTACTGTCTCCCCCTCCCTTTGACCTGTCTCTCTCTTTGTCTGTCTCTGTCTTTCCTCTCTGTTCTGTCTCTCTTTGTGTGTACTACCTCTCTGCCTTCCCCTCCCTCTCTATCTTGTCTCTCTGTAAACTGCAGTTCCCTTTCTCTGTACTGTCTCTCTCTCTCTGTCTACTCTCTCTCTTTCCCTCTATCTCTGTACTGTATCTCCCTCTCTCCCCCTCTGTGTGCTGTCTCTCTCTGTCTTTCCCTCTCTCTGTCCCATCTCACACTCTCTCTGTGTCCTGTCTCTCTATGTCCTCTCCCCTCTATGTCCTGTCTGTCTCTTTCTGTCCTGTCTCTCTCTGTACTGCCCCCCCCCCCCTGTGCCGTGTCTCTCTCGATGGGTATGTACTGTCTCACTGTCTTCCCCCCTCTCTGTCCTGTCTCACACTCTCTCTGTGTCCCGTCTCTACATGTCCTGTCTCTCTCTCTCTTTGTCTCTCTATCTGTCTTGTCTATCTCTCTGTCCTGTCTGTTTACTGTCTTTTTTCCCTCTCCCTGTCATGTCTCTTTCTGTGTCCGGTCTCTCTCTCTCTGTCCTGTCTCTCTCTATGTCCTGTCTTTCTCTCTATGTCCTGTCTCTCCTTTCTCTGTTTTGTCTCTCCTCTTTCTTTCTTGTCTCTCCTCTCCCTGTCCTGTCTGTCTCTCTCTGTGTCCTAATTCTCTTTATCTCACTTTCATGACTTTCTCTGTGTCCTGTCTGTCTCTCTCTCTGTCCTGTCTCTCTCTCTGTCTTGTCTCTCTTTCTGTATGTATACTGTCTCTGTCTTTCCCTCTCTGTCTGTACTGTTTACCCCCTCTGTCCTGCCTATCTCTCTCTCTGTACTGTCTCTCTTTCTGTGCTGTTCCTCTCTCTGCATACTCTCTCTCCCTGCCCCCTGTCCTGTCTCTCTCTCTGTACTCTCCTTCCTCCCTCTCTGTGCTGTCTCTCTCTGTATTCTCTCTCTTTCCCTTTCTCTCTCTGAACTGTCTCTCTCCCTCCCCAGGTCCCCTCTCACTTTATGTGTACTGTCTCTATTTCCCTCACTCTCTGTGCTGTCTCTCTCCCTACCCCTCTCTGTGCTGTGTCTCTCTCAGTCCTGTCTCTCTCTGTGTACTGTCTCTCCGCCCGCCCCTTTTGTCCTATCTCTCTCCCTCTATCTCTTTCTGTCCTGTCTCTTTCTCTGTACTGTCTTTCTCCCTCCCCATCTCTCTACTGTGTCTCTATCTGTACTCTATCTATTTGTATGTACTGTCTCTCTGTCTTTTCCTCTCTCTGCCCTGTCTCACACTCTCTCTGTGTCCAGTCTCTCTATGTCCTGTCTATGTCCTGACTCTCTCCCTATCCTGTCCGTCTGTCTGTCTGTCTCTCTATGTTACATAGTTTCATAGTAATTACGGTTGAAAAAAGACTTTCAGTCCATCAAGTTCAATCTTTTAAGATCTCCTCTGATCTGCAATATGCAGATTAAATATTAATTACTTAGTTGTTAATTTATTATTAATCAATTATTTGTTTATTTTTTATTATTAATCCAGAGGAAGGCAAACAGAAAAAAAAAAAAAAACAAGTAAGACTAAGCCAGTCCTCTCAAAGGGAAAAAAAAATAATAATTCCTTCCTGACCCCAGATACTGGCGATCTGATTTCTCCCTGAATCAATACTGTCTCTCTAATTATCCATGATAACCATGAATTCCCTTTTTAATTCGAAATAAATCCAGTCCCTTTTTAAAGTTATCTATCGAATCCGCTGTCACCACCTCCTCTGGTAGAGAATTCCACAGATTAACCACCCTTACTGTGAAGAACCCTTTTCTTTCTTTAAGGTGGAATCTTTTTACTTCTAACCTCAAGGGATGTCCTCTTGTCAGTTGAAAACCTCTTGACACAAAAAGCTCCCTTGACAAATCTTTATACTGACCCTGGATGTATTTATATAAGGTAATCATATCTCCTCTTAGACGCCTTTTTTCTAGAGAAAATAAGTTTAATTTGGTTAGTCTTTCTTCATAACTTAGCCCCTCCATTATTAGTTTTGTAGCCCTTCTCTGTACCTTTTCCAGCCCTAAAATGTCCTTTTTATGAAGTGGTGCCCAAAATTGTACTCCATATTCCAAATGAGGGCGTACTAGAGATTTGTATAGTGGCAGAATTATATTTGCTTCCCTGGCTTCTATACCTTTCTTAATACATGCTAATATTGTATTTGCCTTTGCAGCTGCTGCTTGGATTTGAGCGCTGTTACCTAGGTGGTTGTCCACAAGCACTCCCAAATCCCTTTCAATATCTGATACACCTAGATTTGCTCCATTAAGATTATACATTGCATGGCTATTTTTCCTTCCCAGATGCATAACTTTACATTTATTCGTATTAAATCTCATCTGCCATTTAGATGACAATTCCTCAATTTTATGTAAATCCCTTTGGAGGGAAAGCACATTACTTTCTGATGTAATTACCTTGCACAACTTCGTGTCATCAGCGAAAATGGAGACACCACACTCCAATTAATAAATTAATTAAGTCATTAATAAATATGTTAAAAAGGAGAGGACCTAATACTGAACCCCCGAGGAACCTCACTTACCACATTAGTCCAATCGGAGTATGTTCCATTTACAACAACCCTTTGCTTCCTGTCTTTTAGCCAGCTCTCAATCCATGAGCAGATATTTACTGCAACTCCTGTATCTCTTAGTTTGCACAATAGTCTCCCATGTGGCACTGTATCAAAAGCCTTTGCAAAATCCAAAAAGACTACATCCACTGAGATGCCTTGATCCAGGTTCCTACCAACCTCCTCATAGAAACTAATTATATTTGTTTGACACAACCTATTCCTCATAAATCAATGTTGACTCCTACTTATAATCCTGTTCAAATAGACATATTCTTGTATATTATCCCTTATTAACCCTTTTAAAAGCTTTCCCGCTACAGAAGTGAGGCTCACTGGTCTATAATTCCCCGGATTTGCTCTAGATCCCTTTTTAAATATAGGTATCACATCAGCTTTTCTCCAGTCATCTGGTAGAGACCCTGTGTTGAGTGAATCTTGACAAATTAAATATAATGGTTTGGCTATTACAGAACCCAGTTCCCTTAGTACCCTTGGATGTATTCCATCAGGACCCGGGGATTTATCAACATTTATTTTTTCCAACCTCTTCTGGATTACTTCCTGTGTTAAATATTTGGCAAAGGTAGTGTAGCCCCATTATGTTGCGGTGTCCCAACCACTTGTACCTCCGTTGTGTATACTGAAGAAAAGAACCTATTTAGCTCATCTGCCTTTTCCTGGTCACTAATTATCAGACGGTCTGTGTCACATTGTAATGTTCCTATAGCTTCTTTCCTCGCCTTCTTCCCATTAATATACTTAAAAACTATTTTAGGGTTAGTCTTACTCTCTTTTGCAATTCATTTTTCATTTTCTATTTTAGCCAGTCTAATAGCCCTTTTGCAAGCCTTGTCGATTTCCTTGTATTCCTGTAAAGCAGTCTCTGTCCCCTCTTGTTTTTATATTTAAATGCCTTCTTTTTACTCCTTATCTTGATCTTTAAATCATTGTTAAGCCACATTGGATGGGATTTACTCCTTTTACTTTTATTCCCACATGGTATATGGTGATAAGTATGTATATTTAGTAAGGATTTAAATGTTGTCCATTTATGTTCAGTGTTTTTACCTATCAGTTCTCTGTCCCAGTCTATACTTTGTATTGCTGTGTTGTGATCACTGTTTCCCAAAGGTTGCCCTATTCCAACATTTGATACCATATCAATATTAT
Organism: Discoglossus pictus; assembly: GCA_027410445.1. Lineage (NCBI taxonomy): Eukaryota > Metazoa > Chordata > Amphibia > Anura > Alytidae > Discoglossus > Discoglossus pictus. The sequence goes on along the minus strand of CM050170.1, from coordinate 109,829,687 downwards.
TTGTGATGAGTAAATCTAAGATAGCTTCATTTCTAGTAGGCTCTTGTATAACCTGGGCCAGATAATGATCCCTGAGTGTACTCAAGAACCTGCTCCCCTTAGCTGAACTGCTGGTCTCATTTATCCAGTTTATTTCAGGGTAATTAAAATCTCCCATTATTAGAACTTGCCCATGCTTAGCTGCATTTCCAATCTGTAACGATAATTGTATTTCCTCACTTTCAGCTATATTTGGGGGTTTATAGCATACTCCTACTAATATTGTTTTGGAATTTGCTGCTCCGCTATTTAACTCTACCCACAAACATTCAACTTTATCACTAGGTCCACCATACATATCTTCTATGACTATAGCCCTAAATTCAGGCTTAACATACAGACAAATCCCTCCTCCTCTTTTACCATTGCCTCTATCTTTCCTAAATAGGTTATAACCATCCAGATTAACAGTTCAGTCATGAGATTCCCATTTTTCATTAATTGCTAATAATTCGAACTCTCCCATTTTTCCTGGCAAGCTTCTGGCATTAGCAAGCATACACCTTATGATATGAGTCTGTAGTTCTGCATTGCCTGCCACTGTACTTGAGTTACTTAGTACTACCTCCCTATTGACTATACTACCCCTCCCCCCATCTCCTCCCCTATGAGTTGTTAATTCATCCCTTATACCCTCTACACTTTCTACCCCATTACTTATATCTAGTCCCTCGCTTCTCACCTACTAGTTTAAAAACTCCTCCAGCCTTTCTACCATCCTATCCCCTAGCACAAAAGCTCCCTCATTATTAAGGTGCAATCCATCCCTGCTGTAGAGATTGTACCGAAGTGAGAGGTCAGCCCAGTGCTCTAAAAACCCGAACCCCTCCTTAGTGCACCACATATTTAACCACGCATTAACCTCCCTAACCTCCTTCTACCTCCCTGGGCTAGCATGTGGCACTGGTAGTATCTCAGAAAATACTACCTTGGAGGTCCATGCTTTAAGCTTATTACCTAGTTCTCTAAAATCATTCTTTAGGACACTCCGTTTTCCACTAACTTTGTCATTGGAACCAATATGTACCAAGACCGCCGGTTCATTTCCAGCCCCTCCCAATAATTTGTCTACTCAATCCACAACATGACGAACCCGAGCACCCGGGAGACAGAAAACTGTTTGATTGCTGGGATCTGGGTGACAAATCACCCTGTCTACCTTCCTAATAATAGAGCCCCCTACAACCAAAACCTGTCTGTTGCTCTGCCTATTCTGCCCTCCCTCTCCTCCAGTAGAGCTGTTCTCCCGGCTGTTAGTGGGAACAGCTCTATCTGGCATTGCCATTCCTGAATGGACATCCCCAACAGTTTACACTCAATCAAATCTGTTGGTGTTTGCCAACTCAGAACTGGCCTGCCTCCTCCTGTTCCCCCTGCTTTCCCTTGTAACTGTAACCCAGCTACCTCCCTGGACATCCTCACTAGCCCCAGCTCCACCCTCCATGCTAGGCCCAGCTAAACTGTGCTCAGTGAGCACCAACTCCCTTTCCAGTGGAGCAATATCACTAAGTGCTGCAATTTTCCTCTCCAGTTCTCCAATTTGAGCTTCCAGAGAGGCAAAATGCTCACAGAGGTATGGACCCTGGATTATCTGTTCCAGTATTGCATACATTTGACTGGATGTACACTGAGTGAGGTTGCCACTGGACTGACTCATAATTATTATTATTTTCTACAGAATTTCAGTGGGAAAAATAAAGAATATAAAATAATATATTTGTAAAAAGTTTTCCTCCTTTGCACTATAATTCTGCCCTCCCTTTTCTTTGAAGTTCCTCCTTTTATTTAAACACTTTTACTAGAATTGCACTTGATACTAGAAATGATCGCAAGCTCACAAGTTCGCCCCTTCTCCTGTTTATATTAACTTCTGCCTGCTCACCTGGGCACAATTAGTGCACTTTGCAATTTATCTGCCTTTACTTGTAAGGTTACTTGCCTCTCATTCTCTGTCCTGTTTCTCACTCTCTCTGTGCCCTGTCTCTCTATGTCCTATATGTCTATGTCCTGACTCTCTCTGTTTTGTCCAGACTCTCTCTCTCTGTATCCTCTCTCTCTGTCCCATCACACACTCTCTCTCTGTGTCCTGTCTCTCTATATCCTCTCCCCTCTCTCTCTCTGTCCTGTCTATGTCCTGTCTCTCTCTGTCCTGTCTGTCTCTTTCTGTCTATCTCTGTACTGCCCCCCCTCTCTGTGCTGGGTCTCTATGGGTATGTACTGTCTCTCTGTCTTACCCTCTCTGTCCTGTCTCACACTCTCCCTGTGTCCCATCTCTATATGTCCCCTCTCTCTGCCCTGCCTATGTCCTGACTGTTTCCCTCCCACTCTGTCTCTCTCTATCTGTCCTGTCTTTCTCTCTCTTTGTCCTCTCTCTCTCTCTGTCCTCTCTCTCTCTCTCTCTCTGTCATGTCTCTTTATATGTCCTTTATGTCTCTCTCTGTACTTTCCCTCTCTCCTTCCTCAACTCTTTGCTGTCTCTCTATTTCTCTACTGTCTCACTACCCCTCTGTACTGTCTCTCTCTATATACTGTCTTTCTCCCCCTCCCTCTCTCTGTGCTGTGTCTGTCTTGGTCCTCTCTCTGTGTACTGTCTCTGTCTTTCACCTCTCTGTGTACTACCCCCCCCCCCCTTTTTTTTCCTGTCTATCTCTGTGCTGTCTCTCTTTCTGTTCTGTCTCACTGTACATCTGTCTCTCTCTCTTTGTCTTGTCCTAACTCTCTCTCACACGTCTCTTTCTGTCCTGTCTCTCTCTTTCCTGCCTATCTCTCTCTATATGTCCTGTCTCTCTTTCTGTCTTCTCTCTCTCTCTCTCTCTCTGTCTTGTTCTGAGTCTCTCTCTCTGACCTGTCTGTCTCTCTCTCTGTCTTGTCATGCTTCTCTCTATCACATATATAGCTGTGAGCACGCGGTTTGTTGCTAACGCTGCGGGCTCACAAAGCGAGCCTGCGGCCCTTGCTTTGCGAGGGCCTCAGTTGCTGGCATGTAGCGCCGAAGCCACTCCTTGCCAGCAACTGCGGACCTCGCAAAATTTACGGACTTCAGTGAAAAAAATACGAAACGCGGAACTTAGAAAAAAAACCATTATGACCTCGCAAAAATACGACCTTAGCTTCCGAAACCCTTCGCACCTTAAAAACATGAAAGGCGCTCACTGCGCTGGGGGAGAGGAGCACCGCAGGACATCTGGGAGTGAGGTTGCACGACAATTTAAACACAATTTGCAGAGTTTCGGCACTGGAAAATCGCAGAAGCGACAAAAAAAGGCAGATGAAAAAGAAAGAGGCTACACAGCCCCTAAACACACAAAACACCGCCAAGCACAAAATACTTTTACACAGTAACATACGAGGTACAACATACACTATTAGGGAGAACGGAAAGTGAGCGCCAAAGGTATTCAGCGCGGGACTCGCAATGAGCGTCGAGGGTGCTCAGAGGAGCAAAAGTACACCAGGGGAGAGGCTCACAATGAGCGCAAAATGCGATCAGCCCAGCCCTTGCAATAAGCACCAAAAAGTGCTCAGACCACCAAAAGTACACGAACGGAGACGCTCACAATGAGTGCCAAAGGTGCTCAGCGCTGGGCTCACAATGAGTTTTTCCTCACAATTTAGTTGGTCCTTTAAGTTATATACAACTTCGTCACCTTGAAACATTGATAGTATGAATGTTAGGAAGTTTTGGAACATGTTATGTTTGGACTATATGTGTATGCATGTATTTTGTATTTTTTGTATCTGAAATGGAATAAAAAAATAAAATAAAAATAACAATGAACGCCGTGGGTGCTCAGACGGCCCAAAGCCTTACATTGTGTGGCAAACAGCATTCCCAGCCTTACAATTTTATTGCCCGTCATAATAATAATAATGTACATTAAAATTATTAATATTATCTTACTAGCGAATTGCCCATCAAAATATGACGGCAATACAATTGTAAGCCAGGCAATGCTGTTTGCCACACAATGCAAGGCTTTTGCTCCTCTGAGCACCTTCGGCGCTCATCGCAAACTTTTCCTCCCGCCTACTGTACAGGCCGCTCATTGCAGGGTTCGTTAACCTGAAAGTTTAGTACTTGGGAATGCCATGTGTCTCTTTCCACCATCTCTCCTCTGTCCCTTCCCTGTTTGTTTCTCCTCTGAGTGTCTGCTGAATGTTTGCATGTTACGCGCTGACTGCCGTTGGTTTTATTTTCAAAGTCCTGCATGCCTGGCGTTGTTCGTGTAAGTGTTACTGCCTATGCCGTCATGTATTTTCTAAGTCCCACGTGCCTGGGTTTGCTCAGCCTCGTTTTCATGCAGTTTCAGAGTTTTTGGAGTTTTTCGTCCGCCATTGTTTTCCTCGCTTAGCTAATTTTAGATTGATGAAAACCCCCAAATATGGGTCAAATTCGCTTGCAACCTCACTCCCAGGCTTCTTGGCTCTCCCCCTGTGTGTGTGTTTTTATTTTGTTTTTAATATTTTTCTTGTTTTTTGATTACCGCAGTTCAGTCGTAAAATTCGTATTTTTCCGGGGTTGGAATCCCCGCCCCCCAAGATTCCAAGTTCGGAATTTTTTTTTATAAGTTGCGCCTTAACTACTTGCAGCCCAAGTCATGCGTGCTTCAATGCCTCGACTGCTATGGCAATTTATAATACATATGCATCTATATATAAACAAAATCATGATGGTACATCTCTCTGTATATGAACAAATTCCACTAAATAAATATATATTTATAAAAAATGGATGAACACACTTAGTCAAAGTAGCTTTATTCAAAATGTAGGCAGTAAATCCACTTTTTATTTTCTCTTGAAATATTTTAATTATTTAGTTTAATACTTGTTACTGTGACAACCAGAATGTTATAAATAGGTGGTCATGACAACCCTGAGGAAATTCAGAAACGCACGTCGGGTCAGACACTAGTAGCACTAGTCACATCTCGATGATGTTAATGGGACACTTCACGATCGCACCAGACACTTAGCATTTCACTTAATATCATACTATTGACTTGCCCGTCAAAAATGACGGCAAGAAAATTTGAAGGCTGGCAATGCTGTTTGCCACAGAATGCAAGGCTCTCAGCCCTGTAAGTTGCGGGCCTCGCAATGAGCACTTTTGGCGCTCATCATGAGCCTCAACCACCATGTACTTTACGGACACCTTCAGCGCTCATCAAGAGTCCCGCTTTGCTGTTTATTGCAGGCCTCGGCCAAGCCACCACTTTCACTCGTCGAGTCCCGCCTTGAGCGCCGTCACGCTTTGGTGCTCATTGCGAGCCTCTCCCCACTGTCTGACCCGTGTGTTTGATTCCCTCTTCTTCCTTTCATGTGTTGCCTCTCTCCCTGACGTTTTTTTTTTCCTTTGTTCCCTCCTCTTTTCCACCCTCTCTCACCTGTGTCTCTTTCCACTGTCCCCCCCCCCCTCTTGTGTGCTTCGTGAGGATCGTCTAAGTGTTACGCGCTTCAGCCTAGTTTTGAGCCTTTTTCTAAAGAGTTAAGTTTTTTCGTCCACCATTCTTTCCTGTTAGCCGATTTGCGATCTACGAAAAATGGCAATTAAGGGTCAAATAAGCTTGCAACCTCACTCACAGGCTCTCTGGGTGCCCCCCTAAGCTGTGTGTGAGGTTTTTAATCTATTTTTTACATTATTTTTCTTTTTTTGTGGGTCTCTCGAGTTATGTGCTTGAGCAAATCTCGGCAGTTAAATTCATAATTTTGCGTGCCTCGCGATCAGCTGCATAGTGCAACGTCCTTTGTCGCTGATAGCGTGCATATTTCCATCCTCCATCGGTGTAGCATCCTCTGGCAAATAACCTGTATAACGGGACAGAGGACCCTTAGAGGGACCCTGAAAAGGCAGTATTGCAATGGCTGCAATGAGCGCCATTGTGGTTCTAGCCTCGCGATGAGCGCGAGCCCTGCAATGAGCACCTTCAGAGCTCATTGTAGCCTAAGTTGTACATGAGCCTAAGTCATAGGGGTCTCGGGATGAGAGCTCATCGCGAGCCCGCCTAAGTCATAGGGGCTTTGCAATGATTAGCCCTGCAATGATTAGCCCTGCAATGAGCGCCTTTGGCGCACATTCCAACCTAAGTCGTACGCGCCTTGCAATAAGCGCCTGTGGTGCTCATCGCAAGGCGCGTATTGCGCATGCACAAGTCGCAACATTCCAGAGCGTTACCAACAAAGATCCACAACTATTATATGTGATTGTTGGTGGTAAACAATAACACCTTATAAGAAACAAAGATACGGCCTACTCAGTGTGATGATCCCAAACAAAAGTGATTAGCCCATTTTTTTAAAGTCCCCTTTTAAAGTCCCCTTCAGATCTGTTTTTTCTCTTTTTAGTGTATATCAGTGATGATATCTTAGAGCTCCCATTACATATGTGCTCTTGTAGCAGCTGTTTACACTTAATAGCTGTGTTACATAAAAATAGTCAGATTTGTTGAAGAAAATATTGAGGTAAAGCAAACTCCATATTATCTTTGTTTTATCTATTGGTGGAGGAAGAAGTGTGTTTCTTAGATATTAAATCTCACTGAATTTGCCCCAGCCCCTCTCACCACTATAACAAATAGTGTTTGGAGAAGTTAAATATTTGCTTCAGCTGGGTAGTTCAAACATAACAAACCCTTTCCACTTTCTGTTTTTTGTGAATAAGAAATGTTAGGTGTGCAGGTAGTAGTTCTTACAGACTTTCCATGAAGCCATTCTTATATTTGTTTTATAGCTATACCAACAGCTCCAATTCTCTCATGATACGCAATGGCCACTAACCACCAAAAGGAGTAACAAGTTGCCTCCTGTTGAGTACCACTGAGTGTATGTTTGTATAAACATTAAAAAAGATAGTTCTTCATACTTGGTTGCATCCCTTCCAAGTGATTATGTGCCCCGGTTTCCCCCATGTACCACCTCCCTATAGTTGGAATAAGATGAACAACGCAACCATGGCCATGTTACTCTTCATAGAATATGTGTGCTCTGCTTGTTAGCTAGATCATAATTCCTTGGCTTGCCCGCCTCTGTCCCATTGGTTGGAAACCTTTGCTCTCTGCCAATAACAGTAACCAGGGATTGGTTACCAAGGATCAGGGAGAGAAACCACATTGAGCCAGCCCAGAAGTAGTTTGGGGAAGCCTTCACCTAATTTATGGATGCCTACTTACCATTGGCCGGACGATCGGTAGACACCCCTCTAAATGTGTAGTGAATAATCAGGGAGGGAGGTTTGAACTTTTGATATGTTTATATTGTGTTAATAAATTATTTTTGACCGTGTGCTGTATTCCTAGTGTGGTCCAAGTTTGAATAAAGGAATATACCCTGTTGAGAAAGCATGTGTGAGAGCTGTACATCTTACTTTAAGGAATTCTGTTGGTGGGACTATTACTTCTCCTAGTTCTGGTCACTGAGCAGCTGCCCTGAGGTATCCAGGTGCAGATCGATCTTCCATAAATCAGACCATCGGCCTAACCAGCGGGACACAATGTTACATTTCTACAGCTGTGCAGGACATAATATGACGTGTTAAATGCGTTCAATCCTACAATTATGAGAAATGTTAAATATTCAATCATTAAATTATGGTGCAGTAGATACAATTAACTAGGAGTAGGATAAATTATATTCCCGGTAGTAACATACGGATCTTAGAGCTAGACTATCAAAAAAAGTCTGAGCGTCGGAGAACTGATGCCTTTGAATTGTGGTGTTGGAGAAAACTGCTTAGAGCCCCTTGTACTGCAAGAAGATCCAATCAATTAATATTACATGAAATGAAGCCAAACTGCAAAAAAATTGTGGCCATATCATGAAAAGATAGGATTCCCTAGAGAAGCCTCTGATGCTGGGAAAGATTGAAGAAGGGAACGGTAGAGACAGAGATTGATAGATTAGGTCAATAAAGCAATTATTATTATTATTAACTTTTATTTGTAATGTGCCAACATATTCCGTAGAGCTCTACAGTCAAGAAGAACAGGGAAAAATACAATATTAACAACTGAAGAATATGGAGGGCCCTGTTTTGAGCTTAGAATCTTTGTAGAAAGTGCTTATTCCCAAAGCACCATACAAGATTGGAAACTCGCTACTTACAATCTAAAGGGAGTGGATAGTAAGGGTCAGGAAGAAGTGGGATGGTGTAAAAACCTGGAAAGGTTTTTTTTTTAATGGTGCAGTGAAGAGGTCCGATAAAAAGTAATTTGAGGTGAATGGCTCTAGTATGTAATGTGTTATCTGACCCTAGTGGTCAGATAATATAACCTGCACATTGTAAAGCTAACCCCTGACTTTCCCGAGTGGTGGAGGGTACATTTCAGGCATAGCAGAGGGGCAATTTTCAAACACATGGATTATGGAAAGAGGTAGCAGCCCCGGGGGCTGAGCGTGACAAATGAAAGGTGGGACCGAATGAGGGGTCAGGGTTAGGAAATATATATCCAGCAGCCAGCAAAATAAGCAGGGAGAGGAGATGAGAGTAGGACTTGCAGAAGTATTTCTGCTTATGAAATTTAGTACATGAAGGAGATAGTGATTGGAGGAAAGCAGGGAAGGTGAGATGTTAATGCTGTTGGTGACATGGTGTGGAGAAAATGAGGAGGGTAGTCTGAGAAAAGAAACAAGCAGGAGCTAATGAAGAAAAAAGGTAAAAGGGAACATAGTGACTAAGAGTGTAATCTAAGAGGAATCAGTAGGAATAGTAATAGTTGATTGATCAGGTGCAATGATCTTGAGGGAGCTCAGAGATGTGCCTGGTGTGCTTCAGTCCATTCAGTCAGGGATCATAGACAGTCGGATATGACTAAACAACAAGATATATTATGAAGGAAAATTAGATATGAAAATTTCCAAATAAAGACATATTCCACACCTTTAATCTATTCATTTTCTGTATGGATTGTTTTATGTTTAATGAGTGCTGATTTAGTAGTAAAACTTTTCCCACACTCAAGGCAGGCATAAGGTTTCTCCCCTGTATGGATTCTCATATGTATTGTAAGCTCAGAGTTACTAACACAACATTTACCACACTCCGAACATGAGAAGGTATTTTCCCCTGTATGGATTTTTTGGTGTGTTTTAAGAGAACACTTTTTAGAGTAAATTTTTCCACAATCCAAACACGAAAATGGACCCTTTCCCATATGAACCAACGCATGCTGAAAGAAAGAGATTTTGCTACTAAAACATTCTCCACATACACCACATGAAAATCGTTGCTGTTCTAAATTACTTTTTTGATGCCGAACTAGGTCTAAGTTGGTATTAAAAGGTTTCCCACTGTCAAAACATTCAGGTGGTTTGTCTTCTGAATGGCATACCCGATGTCGGACAAAACCGGCTTTAGTAATAAAACGTGCTCCACATTTAGAACATGTGTACGGATCTTTTTGTTCATGAGTTTTCTGATGTCTCACAAGATTTGTGTTTCTAAAATAACGATTTCCACAAACAGAACATACAAATCGCTTCTCTTCTGTATGAATTTTTTGATGTTGATGAAGGCTTGAAAGGTTAAGAAAACTTTTCCCACAGTCCAAACAAACACATGGCTTCTCTCCAGAGTGAATTTGCTGATGTCTAATAAACGATGACTTTGTAGTAAAACATTTTCCACACTCTGGACATTTGAACAGGTCTTGACCAGTATGAATTTTCCGATGTGTACTAAGACCTAAGCTTGTCGTATAACATTTACCACATTCAGAGCATGGATATTGTTTCATTCCTGTACGACTGTCCCATACACCATAAATTTCTGATACATTATTGTTCTCTTCTCCAAAAATAAATGAATTGTGATGTTGTCCTGAACTCATGGATTCATCTGTTGGAGGAAACACCAAAAGAGAAGAGGTGATCATTCATATAGAATATTTAGCTAAATCAACAGATTTGCCTATCAATAAAAACACAAGGCCGTTCTGCTCTGCATATTCTATCTACTAAAAAATGTGGCTTAATTAAACCTTAGCCTTATGGGAATCAGATGGCAAGAGGAGGTAAGAGAAGGAGAGATTGGCAGATTAGATGGGATGAGGCATGGAATCAATTGGGGTTGATGAAATAGAGATTGGGGATGAAGGGGAGTTCCAGACAATAAGGAGGGGGGGGGGGGGAGGTTGGGGAGAAATGGGAAGCAGCTGAAAGAAGGAAGGGGAGCAGGAGAGGTGGTGAAGTGGTGAGAGAAAGGAATGCTGAGAAAAGGAGGGTGGAGAGAAAAACTTGGGAAGGTAAAGGGAAATTGGATAAGATACAGGAAGGCTAGAGTAGAGGAGGAAAGAGGGAATGTTAAAAGGATATATGAGAAAAGAGATTTGGGCAGGGAAGGGGATTGGAAGGAGATCAGGGGAGAGTATGGAAGGTTGGGGATAGAGAGGGGAAAGTGAGAATAAAGAGATTTGTTTACTTGCAGATTTTAAACTGTTTTTATAAAAATATTCTTATTTATAAAAATACTGATTCTTAGCAATGACTAGTAACTTTAGAACATTTTTATGGAATGAGGCATGTTGGGTATATACTTTTAGGCAATATATACTTTTATATGATTATACTGATGTACAGGATTAGACTTACCTTTTTAGGTATAGGGTGTCTATAATGAGATTATTAAGCCTTCTGTTTAGTCAGAAATAAATGTAATGTTACCCAAATTTAGCATCAGTGTACTCAGGACAAAGTATAGCAGTATAACATATATTCAGAACTCAGATGAATGGGAGTGGAACATTATACTAACATTATGGATATCCAATAGTTTTTCTCTACTAGTTGTTCAACACTTATTGCTGTGTGCTGGAGACATAGTGAGGAAACATGTTGCATTAAAACATTTCCTATTCAGTGCTTGGTACAGAGTCATTTATTAATTGCCACCTTGCTCAGGCCTTGCTACAGGGAATCCTGCATCTACATTACAGAGCTGCATCCGTGCTCTCCATAGATCCTGGAGAAGCCTCCTTCCAGGGAATCCCTGATACACAGAAACCCACAGAGGAGAAGACATAACAGATGGATCATTCAGTGGCAGGTTCAGCTGGTCCCTCCCCTTGACAGTACTCATTCCAGGACTGCTATAGCAAAGCAATAACTTGGTAGTGCCCATATTTTGGGGTGCGACAAAATAATTACCCATAACCCCCCCTTTTCTGAAAATCACAATTAGTACTAATAGAATGGGGATTCTTTAGCTTTCCAATGTGACTCCCAGCCCAGAAGTAGTTTGGGAAAATCTTCTCCTAATTTATGGACGCCTACTTACCTGTAGCTATATATATGGGATCACTCCACTGAACTCTGCAATTCCCTGTCCACGAGAGAGTGTGATAAGTCAGAGACTTCGGCACCAAGTAATCATGGCTTCTGCTTCCCACAATTTCTGTGCCCCGAGAGAGATTGAATGAGTCTCCTCCTAGAGAGAAGGACAGAGGAAATGTGAAATAATGAAAGATGGACAGAAAGAAAATTACCCATGTTTACCATAAAGACAGGATTTTGTTTTATTAACCTCCCTTATGTTCATGGGGGGGGGGGGGGGCTGCCCCAAGTCCTTGAGGGGGCAGGGGAGGAGCCTGCCCGATGGCTCCGAGGGGGCGGGGGAGGAGCCTGCCCAATGGCTCCAAGGGGGCGGGGGAGGAGCCTGCCCGATGGCTCCAAGGGGGCGGGGGAGGAGCCTGCCCGATGGCTCCAAGGGGGCGGGGGAGGAGCCTGCCCGATGGCTCCAAGGGGGCGGGGGAGGAGCCTGCCCGATGGCTCCAAGGGGGGGGGGGGAGGAGCCTGCCCGATGGCTCCAAGGGGGCGGGGGAGGAGCCTGCCCGATGGCTCCAAGGGGGCGGGGGAGGAGCCTGCCCGATGGCTCCAAGGGGGCGGGGGAGGAGCCTGCCCGATGGCTCCAAGGGGGCGGGGGAGGAGCCTGCCCGATGGCTCCAAGGGGGCGGGGGAGGAGCCTGCCCGATGGCTCCAAGGGGGCGGGGGAGGAGCCTGCCCGATGGCTCCAAGGGGGCGGGGGAGGAGCCTGCCCGATGGCTCCAAGGGGGCGGGGGAGGAGCCTGCCCGATGGCTCCAAGGGGGCGGGGGAGGAGCCTGCCCGATGGCTCCAAGGGGGCGGGGGAGGAGCCTGCCCGATGGCTCCAAGGGGGCGGGGGAGGAGCCTGCCCGATGGCTCCAAGGGGGCGGGGGAGGAGCCTGCCCGATGGCTCCAAGGGGGCGGGGGAGGAGCCTGCCCGATGGCTCCAAGGGGGCGGGGGAGGAGCCTGCCCGATGGCTCCAAGGGGGCGGGGGAGGAGCCTGCCCGATGGCTCCAAGGGGGCGGGGGAGGAGCGTGCCCGATGGCTCCGAGGGGGCGGGGGAGGAGCGTGCCCGATGGCTCCGAGGGGGCAGGGGAGGAGCCTGCCCGATGGCTCCGAGGGGGCAGGGGGGGAGCCTGCCCGATGGCTCCGAGGGGGGCAGGGGGGGAGCCTGCCCGATGGCTCCGAGGGGGCAGGGGGGGAGCCTGCCCGATGGCTCCGAGGGGGCAGGGGGGGAGCCTGCCCGATGGCTCCGAGGGGGCAGGGGGGGAGCCTGCCCGATGGCTCCGAGGGGGGCAGGGGAGGAGCCTGCCCGATGGCTCCGAGGGGGCAGGGGAGGAGCCTGCCCGATGGCTCCGAGGGGGCAGGGGAGGAGCCTGCCCGATGGCTCCGAGGGGGCAGGGGAGGAGCCTGCCCGATGGCTCTGAGGGGGCTGGGTAGGAGCCTGCCCTATGGCTCTGAGGGGGCGGGTAGGAGCCTGCCCTACGACTCTGAGGGGGGGGGGGGGGGGGGGGGAGCCTGCCCTATCACTTTGAGGGGAGCACCTGCATATTTGTAATACTGCCATGAAGATGATCAGGAAAAGAAAAATATGAATCCATTTTACTCACCACTGACACTACCACTTTCCCGATAGAACTTCTGATAACCCCACACATAAGGTTCCTCTCCTCGCTCAATCAATGATACAACTGCCGGTTTCACCTGAACACATCCTGTTGGACAGATATCAATCATTACACTAAGCACTTTTATTTCAGTTTTGACCTTTCACAACAAATAAAAGCAAGATGGGTGTAGCTGGTGTTTCCTAAACGACCACCATGTTTCTTGCCATTTGAAGACTTTTCACTGCATTTCTATTGTGTTTTTGGCCTTAATTTTGTGAATTAAGTAATACATGTAATGTCTATGATGGATTTTTTGTTATTTAAACCACAAATTCAAACATCACTTCATATTGTATATTGGTAATGGTTGGTTGTGTGGTGATATTACGGTGAACCTAAAGAATACTTCTTACCTAGAAACCTGAGGTTCTGGTAGGTCTCCAACATCACCTCCTTGTACAGCTCCTTCTGTTCTTCATTAAGACATTCCCATTCTTCCTTGGAGAAGTAAACTGCCACATCATTAAACTCCAATTCCTTCTTCAAAATGGGAAAAAAAATAAGTTAATGGGTCTCAGTGTCTTCCAAAGTCTCAGTAAAGCTAATAAAAAACCTGTACCACATCTAGGAAGAACTATTAGTAACAGCTCTAAAAAGAAGGGTGAGGTGTACTAAATATTTAAATACAGATATTCCTCATTCCCCAATAGTCTAGCACCTCCAACACGTTACCTCCTTGTAAGATTCCTTCTGTTCTTCCTGTAAGCAATCTGATTCATCCTCCGAGAAGTAAACTTTAACTTCATTATACTCTACTGGTTCCTACAAATTAAAATAAATAAATGGGTAAATGTATCACAGTGTATATACACATTTATATATATATATATATATATATATACACATTTATATATATATATATATATATATATATATATATATATATATATATATATATATATACACACACACACACATATATACACATATATACACACACACAGTTGTGCTCAACAGTTTGCATACCCTGGCAGGAATTTGGGCATTTATTTTGAAAATATGACTAACATTCAATTTTTTTTTATTTGATTGAAGGATAGTGATCATATGAAGCCAGTTATTATCACATAATTATTTGGCTCCTTTTTAAATCATAATGATAACAGAAATCACCCAAATGGCCCTGATCAGAAGTTTACATACCCTTGAATGTTTGGCCTTGTTACAGACACACAAGGTGACACACACAGGTTAACATGGCAATTAAAGGTTAATTTCCCACACCTGTGGCTTTTTAAATTGCAATTAGTGTCCGTGTATAAATAGTCAATCAGGTTGTTAGCTCTAATGTGGATGCACTGAGCAGGCTAGATACCGAGCCATGGGGAGTAGAAAAGAGCTGTCAAAAGAACTGCGTGACAAGGTAATGGAACTTCACAAAGATGGAAAAGGATATAAAAATATATCCAAAGCCTTGAAAATGCCAGTCAGTACCGTTCAATCACTTATTAAGAAGTGGAAAATTTGGGGAATTCTTGATACCAAGCCAAGGTCAGGTAGATCAAGAAAGATCTCAGCCACAACTGCCAGAAGAAATGTTCGGAATACAAAGAAAACCCCACAGGTAACCTCAGGAGAAATACTGGCTGCTCTGGAAAAAAACGGTGTGGTTGTTTCAAGGAACACGATACAATGATACTTGAACAAAAATGAGTTGCATGGTAGAGTTGCCAAAAAGAAGTGACAAGACCAAAACAGAGCTTTATGGTCACAACCATAAGCGCTATGTTTGGAGAGGGGTCAACAAGGCCTATAATGAAAAGAATACCATCGCCACTGTGAAGCAGTGTAGTGGCTCACTGATGTTTCTTTTTTGGGGGGGGGGGGGGATTTTGTGAAAATTGTGGGCAAGATGAATGGAGCATGTTACCAGAAAATACTGGCTGATGATTTGCATTCTTCTGCACAAAGGCTGCGCATGGAACGCTCTTGGACTTTCCATCATGACAATGACCCTAAGCACAAGGCCAAGTTGACCCTCCAGTGGTTATAGCAGAAAAAGGTGAAGGTTGTGGAATGGCCATCACAGTGTCCTGAACTTAATATCATTGAGCCACTCTACAGAGATCTCAAACATGCGGTTCATGCATGACCTGGAGGCATTTTGCCAAGACGAATGGGCAGCTATACCACCTGCAAGAATTAGGGCCCTCATAGACAACTATTACAAAAGACTGCACAATGTAACTGATGCTAAAAGGGGCAATACACAATATTAAGAACTAAGGGTATGAAAACTTTTGAACAGGGCCATTTCACTTGTTTCTTTGTCGCCATGTTTTTTTTTTTGACGATTGTGCCATTCTGTTATAACCTATAGTTGAATATGAATCCTATAAGAAATAAAAGAAATGGTACACATATTACCAATTCACCACTGGTATGCAAACTTTTGAGCAAATCTGTGTAATATATATATATATATATATATATATATATATATATATATATATATATATATATATATATATATATATATATATATATATATATATATAGTGAGTACAGTGGATATAAAAAGTCTACACACCTGTTAAAATGTCAGGTTTCTGTGCTGTAAAAAAACTGAGACAAAGATAAATCATTTCAGAAATGTTTCCACCTTTAATGAAAACTGTACAATTCAATTGAAAAACAAACTGAAATCTCTTAGGTGGAGGGAAGAAAAGATATAAAAAATAAAATAATATGGTTGCATAAGTATGCACACCCATAAACTAATACTTTTTTGTTGAAGCACTGTTTGATTTTATTACAGGACTCAGTCTTTTTGGGTATGAGTCTACCAGCATAGCACATTTTGACTTGGCAAGATTTGTCCACTCTTCTTTGCAAAATACTCCAAATCTGTCAGATTGCGAGGGCATCTCCTGTGCACAGCCCTCTCCAGATCACCCCACAGATTATCAATCGGATTCAGGTCTGGGCTCTGGCTGGGCCATTCCAAAACTTTAATCTTCTTCTGGTGAAGCCATTCCTTTGTTGATTTGGATGTATGCTTTGGGTTGTTGTCATGCTGAAAGATGAAGTTCCTCTTCATGTTCAGCTTTCTAGCAGAAGCCTGAAGGTTTTGTGCCAATATTGACTGGTATTTGGAACTGTTCATAATTCCCTCTATCTTTACTAAGGCCCCAGTTCCAGCTGAAGAAAAACAGCCCCAAAGCATGATGCTGCCACCAACATGCTTCACTGTGGGTATGGTGTTCTTTTGGTAATGTGCAGTGTTGTTTTTGCGCCACACATATCTTTTGGAATTATGGCCAAAAAGTTCAACCTTGGTTTCATCAGACCATAACACCTTTTCCCACATGCTTTTGGGAGACTTCAGATGTGTTTTTGCAAAATGTAGCCTGGCTTGGATGTTTTTCTTTGGAAGAAAAGGCTTTCGTCTTGCCACTCTAACCCATAGCTCAGACATATGAAGAATACGGGAGATTGTTGTCACATGTACCACACAGCCAGTACTTGCCAGATATTCCTGCAGCTCCTTTAATGTTGCTGTAGGCCTTTTGGTAGCCTCCCAGACCAGTTTTCTTCTCGTCTTTTTATCAATTTTGGAGGGAGCTCCAGTTCTTGGTAACGTCACTGTTGTGCCATATTTTCTCCACTTGATGACTGTCTTCACTGTGTTCCATGGTATATCTAATGCCTTGGAAATTGTTTTGTACCGTTCTCCTGACTGTTACCTTTTAACAATGAGATCCCTCTGATGCTTTGGAAGCTCTCTGTGGACCATGGCTTTTGCTGTGGGATGCGACTAAGAAAATTTCAGGAAAGACCAACTAGAGCAGCTGAACTTTATGTGGGGTTAAACAGAGGCACTTTAAATGATGGCAGGTCTATGCTGACTCCTATTTAACATGATTTGGAATGTGATTGCTTAATTCTGAACACAGCTACATCCTCAGTTATAAGAGGGTGTGCAGACTTATGCAACCACATTATTTTTCTTTTTTATTTTTCTTCCCTCCCCCTGAAAAAATTCAGTTTGTTTTTCAATTGAGTTGTACAGTTTATAGGTCACATTAAAGGTGGAAAAAGTTCTAAAATCATTTATCTTTGTCTCATTTTTTTACAGCACAGAAACCTGACATTTTAACAGGGGTGTGTAGACTTTTTATATCCACTGTATGTATGCATGCATGCTTAAGTATTGTATACATAAAACATTCTCCAACATTACCTCCTTGATAAGCTTCTTCTGCTCTTCATGTAAATAATCCAACTTCTTTTGAGAATAGTAAACTGCGATATCACAGAAGTCCATTTGTTCTTCTAATTCCCAAAAAAAAAGTTAATGAATCACGATGTGTAATTTACACTACTTTAAACTAAGTAGGCTGTAGAAAATACCTTGCACAAGTGAAGGGAGCGCCAATAGTTCAGAATGTCTCAGATTCATCAATATTTCCTTCCCGGACATACCGGTGCACAATAAAAATAAATATCCTGGCCTGTTGGAAGCCTAGTAGGACCAAGATGCCATTACAGTTCAATGAGCTATCAAAGGCCAAAAAGACACAAATGGCTTGTTCTTATCTAGGAAGTTGGTGCACTAAATGAAATAGTAAACTAGAAGTACTAATGTGGTGATTGGCACTGTACCGGAGTGAATATATATATATATATATATATATATATATATATATATATATATATATATATATACACACACACACACACACACACACACTGTATACATAGATACTATTTCGATCCCAAGCTGATGTCAGTGTATACTTACATACCCGTGTATATGCACGCTCACATCGCACTTATATGGCATCTAGACTGAGATGCCATCATGGACAGGTTTGAGTAAAAAGAAGAACCAGCACAAATTGTTGTCAAAGAAAAAACTACAAAAGTCCACTGTAGTCTAATTTAAGAATATCCCAAATCCTGAGGTGCTGATAATACTTTTATAGCTCATTTCCAACTAATATATTAAAAAGTCTTAACCGTCCTAAAGAGATCTTACAATGAGTAAAATGATTGGAAGCATTATGTTTAATGGAAGCATTCTTATTAGTACTCTCAGTTGGTCCTCTAGTACTTACAAAACAATGAGTACAATGTATCACTTGTATGGATTTCTACTGTATATGTATAAATCCATTGAGCATATACTTACAATATATCTCTATTTATATGAGAAATGACATCCATTTCTTTTGTATTAGTTTTTACATTTGCAATTTCACGGATCTATTAGTTATTATTATTAGTTTCCTTTCTTTAATATAAGGTTTACTAGGAAAATATCAGGATAAAACATAGGACCTTTTAACAGTATTATTGTCCAATGTTTAATGAATATATATGTGTGTATTCCAGTGATTATATTTATATATATATAAAAAAAATATGGTAAAACTCCAGTTTAGGTGCGTAAATTATTTCGAGGGTTTGTTGTTTTTGTTTTCCAGTCTGGTTCTGATGCTGAGAGGAAAGTTACACAGGACAGGATGTGAGAGAGGACAGGGGTGTGCATCGGATAGGATGTGAGATAGCTGGGGGTATACACAGGACAGGGCGAGGAGAGGACAGGAGTGTGTGCACAGGATAGGATGTGAGATAGCTGGGGGTATACACAGGACAGGGCGAGGAGAGGACAGGAGTGTGTGCACAGGACAGGATGTGAGATAGCTGGGGGTATACACAGGACAGGGCGAGGAGAGGACAGGAGTGTGTGCACAGGACAGGTTGTGAGAGAGCTGGGGTATACACAGGACAGGGTGAGGAGAGGACAGGAGTGTGTGCACAGGACAGGATGTGAGAGAGCTGGGGTATACACAGGACAGGGTGAGGAGAGGACATGGGTGTGTGCACAGGACAGGATGTGAGAGAGCTGGGGGTATACCCAGGACAGAGTGAGGAGAGGACAGGAGTGTGTGCACAGGACAGGATGTGAGAGAGCTGGGGTATACACAGGACAGGGTGAGGAGAGGACAGGAGTGTGTGCACAGGACAGGATGTGAGAGAGCTGGGGGAATACACAGGACAGGGTGAGGAGAGAACAGGGGTGTGTGCACAGGACAGGATGTGAGAGAGCTGGGGTATACACAGGACAGGGTGAGGAGAGGACAGGGTGTGTGCACAGGACAGGATGTGAGAGAGCTGGGGGTATACACAGGACAGAGTGAGGAGAGGACAGGAGTGTGCGCACAGGACAGGATGTGAGAGAGCTGGGGTATACACAGGACAGGGTGAGGAGAGGACAGGAGTGTGTGCACAGGACAGGATGTGAGAGAGCTGGGGTATACACAGGACAGGGTGAGGAGAGGACATGGGTGTGTGCACAGGACAGGATGTGAGAGAGCTGGGGGTATACACAGGACAGAGTGAGGAGAGGACAGGAGTGTGTGCACAGGACAGGATGTGAGAGAGCTGGGGTATACACAGGACAGGGTGAGGAGAGAACAGGAGTGTGTGCACAGGACAGGATGTGAGAGAGCTGGGGGAATACACAGGACAGGGTGAGGAGAGAACAGGGGTGTGTGCACAGGACAGGATGTGAGAGAGCTGGGGGTATACACAGGACAGAGTGAGGAGAGGACAGGAGTGTGTGCACAGGACAGGATGTGAGAGAGCTGGGGTATACACAGGACAGGGTGAGGAGAGGACATGGGTGTGTGCACAGGACAGGATGTGAGAGAGCTGGGGGTATACACAGGACAGAGTGAGGAGAGGAAAGGAGTGTGTGCACAGGACAGTATGTGAGAGAGCTGGGGTATACACAGGACAGGGTGAGGAGAGAACAGGAGTGTGTGCACAGGACAGGATGTGAGAGAGCTGGGGTATACACGGGACAGGGTGAGGAGAGGACAGGGGTGTGTGCACAGGACAGGATGTGAGAGAGCTGGGGGTATACACACAGTGAGGAGAGGACAGGGTGTGTGTACAGGACAGGATGTGAGAGAGCTGGGGGTATACACACAGTGAGGAGAGGACAGGGTGTGTGCACAGGACAGGATGTGAGAGAGCTGGGGGAATACACAGGACAGGGTGAGGAGAGGACAGGGGTGTGTGCACAGGACAGGATGTGAGAGAGCTGGGGGTATACACACAGTGAGGAGAGGACAGGGTGTGTGTACAGGACAGGATGTGAGAGAGCTGGGGGTATACACACAGTGAGGAGAGGAGAGGACAGGGTGTGTGCACAGGACAGGATGTGAGAGAGCTGGGGTATACACAGGACAGGGTGAGGAGAGGACATGGGTGTGTGCACAGGTTAGTTTTGTTACAATACAGAGCTTTCAATGCTTAAAATATGTTGAAAATAACAACAAATAATTTACGCACCTAAACTGGAGTTTTACTATATATATATATATATATATATATATATATATATATACACTATACTCCCATTTTCTTAAATATACATATTACTTGAGATATTATATCGATATATTCTTGATACAGCACTATAATAACACAAACATTATATATAACAGTCCTGTGTATGTAATATAATGGATTTCCTACCTCTCTTCCAGTCTCTGCTCTGTCCCTGACTCTTCATGAATGAAACTAACAGTAAAGTTAAATCAATGCTGTGCACCTGATAATGTGACCCCCGGAAATCAGAATAAAGGTTCCGATGTATTACCAGCCCTGTGTTACACCCCATTCGACCTGTCCGCTCCCACATCCGGCTCGCATACAGATAATACACACAGACCTCACACTCCCGATAATGTCAAATATTTACCTCAGAAATAGAGAGTATTGAGATAACCGGAAATAAGGGACCGGACGTGACGACTTTGTAAGCGTCCCTGCTTGGCATTCGTTGCCTAGCAACCATCTGTCAGGCAGCAGCTATTACCAGCAGGAGATTTTCTCTCAGGGCTCTAATTATACCATTAATTATGAACAGAGATGGAGTCTACAGACAATGGGGAGGAGGAGAGGGCGCCATTTTGTGAGGCCTGGAACAAAGAGACCCGAGATTGGGGAGGGACCTCACCCCAGTGCCTTGTGCTACTAACAAGCAGACTGGGACATGTTGTGCTTTTAATAGATTTAAAAATTACATTTCAGCAAATATGCTATCCCTAAAAAAATATATATTTATAGGAAGAGCTGTGTCAGGTTACTGGGCACATACCAGCCATGACCCTGTCCTTACCTGCTCATCATGCTTGGGTGCTTTTGCAGAGCATTTTTGTTTCCCGAAATCACCGGTCATTCATTTATCACATATATAGTTGTGAGCATGCAGGTTGTTGCTAACGCTGCGGGCCTCGCAAAGCGAGGGCTGAAGTTGCTGGCAAGTCGCGCCAAAGGCGCTCCTTGCCAGCAACTGCAGACTTTAGGCCCGCAAATGCAGACCCTCGCAAAGCGAGGGGCCACATTTGCGGAGTTGGAGGCTCTACGGCGCCTCACACGCGGTTACAAACACCCACACGAGCGGCACTACCACGGACTTACACAAACAAAATACGAGACGCAAAAATAGGACCTTAACCTTAAAAATACACACACACCTACAACTTACCAAAAAAGGGATCTGAGATAAGCTCGGAAACCTGCATTAACTGCAATGAAAATTCTAAATTCCCGCCTTACGGGTCCTTAAAGGACTGTAAAGGTCCTTAAGGGGCCCGTAATATAAACAAAAAAATTAACCCTATCACTCATGGGGCTCTATACAGAGCCCCATCAACCCCTAAAAAACCCTGTCACTCATGGGGGTTAATACAGACCCCCATAAGCCCTTAATTAACCTTGTCACTCATGGGGGTCAATACAGACCCCCATAAGCACTTCATTAAACCCTCACTCATGGGGGCCAATACAAACACCCATAAACCCATAATTAACCCTGTCACTCATGGGGGTCAAAACAGAACCCCATAAACCTATAATTAACCCTGACACTCATGGGGGTCAATACAGACCCCCATAAGCACTTAATTAATCCGGTCACTCATGGGGGTCAATACAGACCCTTATAAACCCATTATTAACCCTGTCACTCATGGGGTCAATACAGACCCCCATAAGCCCTTCATTAACACTGTCAATCATGGGGGTCAATACAGACCCCCATAAATAACACTGTCACTCATGGGGGTCAATACAGACCACCATAAGCACATATTTAACACCGTCACTCATGGGGGTCAATACAGACCCCCATAAATCCATAATTAACACTGTCACTCATGGGGGTCAATACAGACCCCCATAAGCACTTAATTAACCCTGTCACTCATGGGGGTCAATACAGACCCTCACAAGCACTTAATTAACCCCGTCACTCATGAGGGGCAATACAGCCCCCCATAAGCACTTAATTAACCCTGTTATTCATGAGGGTCAATACAGACCCCCATAATACATATATTTAACCCTGTCACTCATGGGGGTCAATACAGACCCCCATAATACATATATTTAACCCTGTCACTCATGGGGGTCAATACAGACCCCCATAAGCACTTAATTAACCCTGTCACTCATGGGGGTTAATACAGACCCCCATAAACCAATAATTAACCCTGACACTCATGGGGGTCAATACAGACCCCCATAAGCACTTAATTAATCCGGTCACTCATGAGGGTCAATACAGACCCTTATAAACCCATTATTAACCCTGTCACTCATGGTGGTCAATACAGACCCCCATAAGCCCTTCAATAACCCTGTCAATCATGGGGGTTAATACAGGCCCCCATAAATAACACTGTCACTCATGGGGGTCAATACAGACCCCCATAAATCCATAATTAACCCTGTCACTCATGGGGGTCAATACAGACCCCCATAAGCACTTAATTAACACCGTCACTCATGGGGGTCAATACAGACCTACATAAATCCATAGTTAACCCTGTCACTCATGGGGGTCAATACAGACCCCCATAAACCTATAATTAACCCTGACACTCATGGGGGTCAATACAGACCCCATAAGCACTTAATTAATCCGGTCACTCATAAGGGTCAATACAGACCCCCGTAACCACTTAATTAACCCCGTCACTTATGGTGGTCAATACAGACCCCCATAAGCCCTTCATTAACCCTGTTACTCATGGGGGTCAATACAGACTCCCATAAACCCATAATTAACCTTGTCACTCATGGGGGTCAATACATACCCCCATAAGCACTTATTTAACACCGTCACTCATTGGGATTAATACAGACCCCCATAATTAACCCTGTCACTCATGGGGGTCAATACAGACACCCGTAAACCCCTAATTAACCCTGTAACTCATGGGGTTCAATACATATCCCCATAATACATATCATTAACCCTGTCACTAATGGGGGTCAATACAGACCCCCATAACCACTTAATTAACCCTGTCACTCATAGGGGTCAATACAGACCCCCATAAACCCATAATTAACCCGGTCACTCATGAGGGTCAATACAGACCCCCATAAGCCAATAAATAACTCTGGCACTCATGGGGCTCAATTCAGACCCAAATAAAACCCTTCATTAACCCTGTCACTCATGGGGGTCAATACAGACCCTCATAAGCACTTAATTACCCTGTCACTCATGAGGGGCAATACAGCCCCCCCAAGCACTTAATTAACCCTGTTATTCATGAGGGTCAATACAGACCCCCAAAAGCCAATAAATAACACTGTCACTCATGAGGATCAATAGAGACCTTCATAAGCCTCTACTTAACCCCATCAGTCCCATAAGGGTATATTATTACCCTTATGGGGCTGTTACAACCCAACATTAACCGCATAAGTGCCATGACGGTCGTCAAGGACCATCATGCCACTAAGTATAAACACTACACTGCACTATAGCCCCCCAATAAAACATTATATCTAAACTAAACACCCTCTACACTAACCTATTAACACCTACACTACCTACCTACCTACCACCTAATAACCCCCCCACCACTCTAATTACAGAAAGAAAAAAAAATCAAGTCACCAAAAATAAAAAAATCTACATTACAGAAAATAAAAATACATTACAACCCCACCCCCCACTACACAAAAAAAAAATACATTACACACCTGAAAAGAAAATACATATAATACATACAATACAATACAATACATACAATACAAATTAAATGAAATACAATACAATCCCCCCCAATCTAGCTAATATACAGTAACTCCTATCTAAAATACATTACCCAATCTAATATACAATACATCTTATCTATCTAATATACATCCCTTCAATTTAATATACAATAAATACTATCTATCTAAAATACATCCCACAATCGATCTAATATACAATAAATACTATATCTAAAACACATCTCACTATCTAATATACAATACATTTTATGTATATAAAATACATCCCACAATAAATATAATATACAATACATCCTATCTATATAAAATACATCCCCCTATCTATCTAATATACAATAATCCTATCTATATAAAACACATCCCCCTATCTAACATACAATAAATGCTATTTCTATATAAAATACTCTAAGCTAAAAGAAAATAATTAAGACCACTTACCTTTGCAGATGTCCCTTCAGATCAGCAACCTAGGGAAAAAAGTATAAATAAATTAGTGCAACACATTTACAGAAAATAAATAAACATTATAAGTATTCTAAATATTCTACTCACCTTTCTAGCATGTCCCCGTCCTTCTTCTTTTCTTCTCCGGTGCGGCCCCTGTTAAAAAAACCCCCATAACATTAGTACACATACATGAACATAAAACAAAATAAAATAAACATAATCTACATTGTACTTACCTCCCCGCGATGTCTCCGGCCTCCTTCTCTTCTGCCCCGCCCTGGAACCGTGCTCTAAAAAAAATAATTAAAACAAATACGGAGATCCGCACTCGCGGACCTCCCCGACGCTAATGAGCCTCCCGGAGCCTTTTCCGGAAGAAAATAGGCAATGGCGCCTTCTGATTGGTTGAAAACGCTGTCTATCAAATTCTGACAATCAGAAGGCGTCAATGTGTGAGCCAATCAGAAAGGGATACACCCCAAAATACCACTCTGATTGGATAATGCACCTGTCAATCTTTATTTAAACCAATCACAACATGCAGATGCCTTCAGCCAATCACAATGGAATACACCCCCACAGGGTGATTGGCTGGAGGCATCTGCACATTCTGATTGGTTGCACTGACAATAGCCAATCACAATGGGATACACCCCCACGTACTGATTGGCTGAAGGCATTTGCGCCTTCTCATTGGCTGTTGTCAATGTCAATCAGTATTACAGCCAATGAGAAGGCGCAGATGTCTTCAGCCAATCACCCCCTGGGGGTGTATCCCATTATGATTGGCTCTTGGCAATAAAGCCTTCTGATTGTTTTAAATAAAGATTGACAGGTGCATTATCCAATCAGAGTGGGATTTTGGGGTGTATCTCTTTCTCATTGGCTCACACCTTGGTGTCTTCTGATTGCCTGAATTTGATAGACAGCGTTTTCAGCCAATCAGAAGCCGCCATTGCCAATTTTATTCTGGAACACTCCATAGGAGGCTCATGTGTGTCGGGGAGGTTCGCAAGTGTGGACCTCTGTTAGTTTTTAAAAAATTTTTTTTAGAGCGCAGATTGTTCCAGGGTCCAGGGGGGGCTGAAGAGGAGGAGGCCGGGGACATTGCGGGGAGGTAAGTACAATGTATATTATGTTTATTTTACTTTGTTTTTATGTTTATGTATGTTGTAGTAATTTAATGTTTTTTTTCAACAGGGGCCGCGCCGGAGAAGAAAAGAAGAAGGACGGGGACATGCTGGAAAGGTGAGTAGAATATTTAGAATGTTTATTTATTTACTGTAAATGTTGTACTATTTTTTTTTTCTTTCCCTAGGTGGCTGATCTGAAGGGACATCTGCAAAGGTAAGTGGTCTTAATTATTTTATTTTAGCTTACATTTAGTTTTTTTAATAGAGATATCATTTATTCTATGTTAGATAGGGGGATTTATTTTAGATAGATAGGATGTATTGTATATTAGATAGATTGCGGGATGTATTTTAGATAGATAGGATGTATTGTATATTAGATAGATTGGGTGATATATTGTATTGTATTTGATTTCATTTGTATTGTGTGAATTCTATATGTACAGTATTTCCTTTACAGGTGTGTCATTTTTTTTCTTCTGTACCCGGGGGGGGGGGGGGGGTTGTAATGTATTTTGTTATTTTCCCTTTTTTTATTTTTTTGGTGACTTCGTTTTTTTATTTTCTGTAAAGTAGATTTTTTATTTTTTGTGTTTTAGGTTTTTCTATTTTATGTAATGTTGATTTTTTATTTTTGGTGACTTTAGTTTTTTTTGGTGGGTGTTATTAGGAGGTAGGTAGTGTAGGTAGGTAGTGTAGGTGTTAATAGGTTAGTGTAGAGGGGGTTAGTTTAGATTTAATGGTTTATTGGGGGGCTATAGTGCAGTGTAGTGTTTATACTTAGTGTCATGAGGGTACTGGAGAACCCTCATAGCACTTACAGGGTAATGTTAGGCCTCTAACTGTCCCGTGAGGGTCTTTACATACCCTTATGGGACTAATGGGGTTAAATAGAGGCTTATGAGGGTCTGTATTACCCCCATAAGAGCCCGGGTTAAAATGGTGTTGTGCTTACACTTTGGGTCATGGGGGTCCTGGATGACCCTCATGGCACTTATAGTGTTATTACATGCATTCATTAGTGTGTTATAGGGGTCTATATAGTTGAGGCACACAGTACACTCACATTGTGTGACAAACAGCTTTTCAACACTTTTTTTTATTGCCCCGTCATTTTTGACGGGCAAGTCGCTAGTAATAATATAATTTCTGTAATCAATCCGACACGTGTAATACTAGCTGTGTAGTGTTTCATACTAACTAATCAGTGACCATGGCTAAGCAACATTCTCCAACATGCAGCTGAGACGTGATCCCGTATATGCTAGGACAGTACACTGTGGAAGCGCCTTCAAATGTTAATCAGATTCTTTAAGTTCCATAGGTCAATAGAAATGTGATCTCTGTCATGCCAGGGGCCACTGGGGTGTCTTGGGGTATCTTCACAACTACAGCATCAAACAGCTCTCGAAGGATGTCGGCCCTTCAAGATTTCAAGAAATCTAGAATAGTGGAGGACTGTCCACATGGCCCTGAACTGATCAACTACCAAAGCTGGGACCACTGCTTATTTACAGTATCTCACAACAGTGAGTACATCCCTCACATTTGTGTAAATATTTTAATGTATCTTTTCATGTGACAACACTGAAGAAATTGCAAAATTGGGAGAGACAGAAAAGAACACCTTTGAACCTGACCAATTAATGATTCCCCAAATTGTAAGTCTGATTCTATAGACAAAATAATGACCAGTAAGATGCCATATAAATAAAATATAACTTTTATTGAAGTTGATTAAAAGGTAAAGTACATAGAGTAAAAAATATATATAGATTGTAAAAACAATAGCGTTCCTGTCATACACTGTAAGTCCTGGGCATAGAGTATCTGTGTGAAATTGGGCACAGGGTCAGAGTAAATAAGAGTTTACAGGTTTGAGGCAGCAATATATCAGATATGCAAATAGTTAGCCAAAATGTAAATTAGTATATATTCTATAAGAGCGCAATGTTTTATACAGTGGATAAGTCCTAATATTCTAGGTACTTCAAAAATGCATATGAGCAGCAGCCTCAATACCAGCATATACATAGATATACAGTTGCAAGCAAAAGTATGTGAACCCTTTAGAATGATATGGATTTCTGCACAAATTGGTCAAAAAATTTGATCTGATCTTCATCTAAGTCACAACAATAGACAATCACAGTCTGCTTAAACAAATAACACACAAAGTATTAAATGTTGTCATGTTTTTATTCAACACACCATGTAAACATTCACAGTGCAGGTGGAAAAAGTATGTGAACCCTTGGATTTAATAACTGGTTGAACCTCCATTGGCAGCAATAACTACAACCAAAAGTTTCCTGTAGTTGCAGATCAGATGTGCACAACGGTCAGGAGTAATTCTTGACCATTTCTCTTTACAGAACTGTTTCAGTTCAGCAATATTCTTGGGATGTCTGGTGTGAATCGCTTTCTTGAGGTCATGCCACAACATCTCAATCGGTTGAGGTCAGGACTCACTTCTATGCTTTGGGTCGTTGTCCTGTTGTAACACCCATCTTCTGTTGAGCTTCAGCTGGTGGACAGATGGCCTTAAGTTCTCCTGCAAAATGTCTTCATAAACTTGGGAATTCATTTTTCCTTCGATGATAGCAATCCGTCCAGGCCCTGACGCAGCAAAGCAGCCCCAAACCATGATGCCCCCACCACTGTACTTTCCAGTTGGGATGAGGTTTTGATGTCAGTGTGCTGTGCCTCTTTTTCTCCACACATAGTGTTGTGTGTTTCTTCCAAACAACTCAACTTTAGTTTCATCTGTCCACAGAATATTTTGCCAGTACTGCTGTGGAACTTCCAGGTGCTCTTGTGCAAACTGTAAATGTGCAGCAATGTTTTGCTTGGATAACAGTGGCTTCCTCTGTGGTATCCTCCCATGAAATCCATTCTTGTTTAGTGTTTTACATATCGTAGATTCGCTAACAGGGATGTTAGCATATGCCAGAGACTTTTGTAAGTCTTTAGCTGACACTCTAGGATTCTTCTTCACCTCATTGAGCAGTCTGCCCTGTGCTCTTGCAGTCATCTTTACAGGACGGCCACTCCTAGGGAGAGTAGCAGCAGTGCTGAAGTTTCTCCATTTATAGACAATTTGTCTTACCGTGGACTGATGAACAGCAAGGCTTTTGGAGATACTTTTATAACCCTTTCCAGCTTTATGCAAGTCAACAATTCTTAATCGTAGGTCTTCTGAGAGCTCTTTTGTGTGAGGCATCATTTACATCAGGCAATGCTTCTTGTGAAAAGCAAACCCAGAACTGGTGTGTGTTTTTTATAGGACAGGGCAGCTGTAACCAACACCTCCAATCTCATCTCATTGATTGGACTCCAGTTGGCTGACACCTCACTCCAATTAGCTTTTGGAGATGTCATTAGTCTAGGGGTTCACATACTTTTTCCACCTGCACTGTGAATGTTTACATGCTGTGTTCAATAACAACATGGTAACATTTAATTATTTGTGTGTTATTAGTTTAAGCAGAGTGTGATTGTCTATTGTTGTGACTTAGATGAAGATCAGATCACATTTTATGACCAATTTGTGCAGAAATCCATATCATTCCAAAGGGTTCACATACTTTTGCTTGCAACTGTACATTCAGCAATAGTCCTGTACAGGGTAGCTGCTATATTATGGTGCCAACTGGGGATATGTTGTGAAATGTTACAGTGTAGCCCTATCTACTCCTGTTGTAGTGGAGGTTGGGGACCCACTACTTACCCCCTTTCTCTAAATGCAACAACTAACTGGCGCTGCACTGTATTGCCTAAGACTAATCCCCAAGCTGCCCACTCACCCTACAGGACACTGGATTCAGTCATCTGGGCGTCTGTAGGTTCTGTTGCACAATGCTGATGGAGTTGTAAGGAAATCCTGCACCCTCAGATGACGTCACAGGTGTTGGACAGGAGCTACAGCTGGATCTGACGCATGCGTTTCGTCAATGGCTTCAACAGAGATCCTACTGAAGAGGAGGGAGCTCCAGCTATTTAACAGGTAAGTGCTGATGACGTTTTGCAGCTGTTAACCATTTCTTTTTATTAATTGCAGTGATGTTGCTGAAGATGAGTAAGAGAACATAATTAGTGATCAAAGGAAGACAAAAAGATCAAGAGAAAAGTCATTCATTATGGGATTGTGATCCATAAATACACATGTTGCCTCTGTATTTTAGTTAATAAAAATGTTTCATTTTAACATGTCCGTGTCACAATGTTCTTGAGTCAGTACTGGTTCCTGATTGTTATGCCCTTAAATCAGTTCATAAAGACACATTAATGGTGTCAGTGATAAATAGGAGTCTTGGAGGCATTGATTATTTTAAAGGCAGAAAACCTGTATTAACTGTCAGATATGAATTCAGTAAGTATTAAAAGTATGATGAGTGCGGGTTAATCACACTGAAAGGGTGTATATTAGAAGGTGACTACAATATGTGTGTAACAGAAATCATGGCGTCTGACAAATGATGGATATTTAAAAATTTTTTGGTAGTTTCATACTGGTGAGCTAATATTGGTCAGAGTAGGGTTAATGTTACGCACATTTAATACATAAATGCTCTAAATTTATCTGACATAAAAGTTGTAAAAATATATCTACCAAATAACACTTAAGGTCTTTATTAAGGAAAACATTTCAGGTATTAAATGAAAGCAGTGCAAACACGGGAGATATGTTTCACTGAAAAAGTATGTCCCTATTAGAAAGATATGTTTGTAACAGAAAACATGGCATCTGACATATGATGGACATTTTTCTTTTTTGGTGGTTCCATGCTGGTGAGCTAATACAGAGCACTTCATACCCCAAGAGAAGATCTCCTGACTCCTAAAATAATCACACTTACAATTTTTGGAATCATTAATTGGTCAGGTTCAAAGGTGTTCTTTTCTGTCTCTCCCAGTTTTGCAATAGTATTTTTTACACCACTGGCCATTAATCTGCCCAGGTCCAGTACTTTTGGTAATTAAGATTCTTACATACTTAGTTCCAAGGGGCCCTTTCCCACCGGTAACCTTCACTACTTTGTTTAACACTGAAAAAAAGACACTCTGCTACAATGTAAAGTAGTAAATGTACAGCCTGCATAACAGTGTAAATTTGCTGTCCCCTCAAACAACTCAGCACTCAGCCATTAATGTCTAAACCGTTGGCAACAATAGTGAGTACACCCCTAAGTGTAAATGTCCAAATTGGGCCCAAAGTGTCAATATTTTGTGTGGCCACCATTATTTTTCAGCACTGCCTTAACCCTCATGGGCATGGCGTTCACCAGAGCTTTACAGGTTGCCACTGGAGTCCTCTTCGACTCCTCCTTGATGGCATCACTGAGCTGGTGGATGTTAGAGACCTTGCACTCCCCCACATTCCGTTTGAGGATGCCCCACAGATGGTCAATAGAGTTTAGGTCTGGTGACCTGCTTGGCCAGTCCATCACCTTTACCTTCAGCTTCTTTAGCAAGGCAGTGGTCGTCTTGGAGGTGTGTTTGGGGTCGTTATCATGTTGGAATACTGCCCTGCGGAACAGTTTCCGAAGGGAGGGGATCATGCTCTGCTTCAGTATGTCACAGGACATGGCATTCATGGTTCCCTCAATGAACTGTAGCTCCCCAGTGCCAGCAGCACTCATTCAGGCCCAGACCATGACACTCCCACCACTATGCTTGACTGTAGGCAAGACACACTTGTCTTTGTACTCCTCACCTGGTTGGCGCCATACACACTTGACATCATTTGAACCAAATACGTTTATCTTGGTCTCAGCGGACCACAGGACATGGATCCAGTAATCCATGTCCTTAGTCTGCTTGTCTTCAGCAAACTGCTTGCGGGCTTTCTTGTACATCATCTTTAAAAGAGGCTTCCTTCTGGGACGACATGCAGACCAATTTGATGCAGTGTGCGGTGTATGGTCTGTATACTATATTCTACAATACTTGAAGTTCCATATTTGATATTTTATATCACTCCATGTATATACATTATTCTTCATCTGCAGTTTTTAGTTTTAAATGATATATCACCAATGTTACCAATCTCACTTTATTTGTAACTTAAGGTTTGTGATCCTTTCTCCAATCAGTCTCTCAGAAATATAATTTTATCCTTTCTCCCCCATATATATATGTATATATGTGTGTTAAAAACTTAGCCTCCATTTGTGAATGTGGTTGGTAGCATTTAAATGACTCTTTATTTCAGTATTTCCTTTTCAACATAATTAATAAACTACAACCAGTTAGGTGGTGTCTGGCATAGTGGGTAGAATTACAGCATTTATATACTCAAGCCTCCTGATCCCTTGCACCCTTCCTCTTTTTTGAAACATACATCTTTATGGGGACGGCCCTCTATTCAGACTTATCACACCAAATAGCCAAACTTAAAACAAACAATCCATTATCATTTAACATACTCTAAGCTAACTACACAAGTAAAGACTATGCTTGAATTTGTTACCATAATCATTTATCATTCCATCTCTAACATTCATCATTAACATTCTCCTATTTGGGAGGCCTTAAGCTACACCCCCCCCCCAATGTTTTACCAATGTAACCTCCTGTTTCACATATATTACATATTAATTTTATACCGTTTTAGATAATGGACATGAATATAATGCTCTCATTTTATAGGTCTTATTATGCGTGGCTTTGTCATCATTACAAATGTATTGATATATAATTTACATGCACATTTTTTATAAGGTTTAGTTCCATTTTCTCTTCTCAGTTGTTCATTGGCCAATCTTCTGCTGACAAGCTTCTGTTTCAGATTTGGTGGTTGTTTAAATGCAAGGGTGGGGAAATATATTTTTTAATTGTCGTCATCCCTTAGTAAAGGTGTGAGGAATTGACTCTGCTGGGTTTTGGACCCTGGTCCCTAGGCTGCTGAACCTCTTCCCTACCACTGCGCCAGCCTGCCTTTGTGAATTTCATTGAGATCTGATAACCTTGACTCTGCTAGCAATAGTATCAGTGCCTAAGTCTCTTCAGCTGTGCCTGGTCAGGTGTCTGGTCCTTTGCCTAAATAAGGCACTTCCTGTCAATGTACCTTGCCAGATTATTGTGGTTCCTGTTTCCTTCAATAAAGCTTGTTCCTGTTTCACCTACAACTTGCTTGGATTTTTGCTGACCTAGGCTGCTGGTCTCCAAAACCTTGTGATTCCTATATCATTACAAAAGGTTATAAATCTTGATTATTTTCCGTATTGTCTCTAAGCTGGATGGTATGTGGTCTCTAGAGTTATACGTGAAGAAGTTTATTTTGCTTTGTACTTTACTACAGGTGTTCTTTGGGTGTTTTAATGGCGGTAGTTATTTTCTGGTTATTGATACAGGGTTTGTAACTCTGCTGTCTGAAACATTCAGTGTTTGGTCATATGTGGTGATATCTAATAGCTCAGCTATGGGTTAGTGTGGGAGGGATGGAAACTGGAGTTGTGTAGGTAGCCACATCTACCTGTTGATTTCCTATATAAGGTTCAGTGGAGTGTGCATTGGTGATGGATATGTTAGTGTGCAGAAAGTTTACTTGTTCTGTAGAGAAATCCATTTTACATTTTATAGATGGATGGAAAGTATTAGTGAATAAATGAAATGAAAGTCTCTGATAATCGATATAGAAAAGAATGTCTATTCCAGGTCAGCTATAAATAGATTGGCGTATTTAATCTATTAGTTTAGCAATAGCTTCACTGCCATATTTATGTTTTTACATGTGTGTTGAAAGAAACCTAAAGCAAGCCTTAGTGCCATCTTTGTGTGGGACGCTGCTATAAAGAGACCCTACATCCATGGTGACAAGTAGTGTGTTACCACGTAGGTATTTAATCTCACGGAGTGTGTTGAAAAAGTCAGTGGTGTCTTGTATATAGCTACTGGTGTTACTAACTAATGGTTTAAGAATAATTATTTTTATAATTATAATTTCAACAAATCCAGATATCTGTTCAGTGTGTCCATACCTGTAACATTTGGTCTTCCTGGGATGCCTGGTTTGTGGATTATTGGCAGCATGTAGAAAGGCCCAGTTGTAGAATTGGGTGGGTATCTAATTCTTTTATTTTTTATTTTTTACAAATATACAAAAGATAAAAATCCAATAATATCCACTTACACAAACACATGCACAAAGTCTATACAGTGGAAGGAGTACATCCATGAAACCCAAATACTAATAAAGCATAGGGCAAAACAGGGGAAAACAAAAAAACAAAGCAGAGATACAACTTTAATATACATTACACATATAAGTGTCCCCCATTTCCCCCACTTCAATTTGTCCTTAACAGATTTACTGGGCGTCTTCTGAGCAAAATCTCTCTCCAAAGATCTGTTCCTTTCAGAAATTGTTAATACGCCCTTCCAAGAGGGAATCTTACACTCTTTCCATTTTAGGGAGACTAACCACTTAGCAATCAATAAAACATTGATAATAAGTGGCCTACTTGTACAATCAACGTCAAAAGGAAAAATATTAAATAAGACTAACTCGGGGGTAGGTTTAATATTAAAGTTGCATATCCTTGATAAATTTGCCACACATTTCAACCAGAAAGCATTAATTTTTGGGCAGGCCCACCACAAATGGGCCAGAGTCCCTATCGAGCCACAGGCTCTCCAACACTTGTCTGAGCTACCGTTTGGGTCAATCTCATAAGATCTTACCGGCACCCAGTACCACCTCTGTAAGATATTAAAATGTGTTTCTCTAAAAGGAACACAGAGGACATTCTTATATATTAAGGTCAGAATTCCAAGCCATTCTTCCATTTCTATTTGGACACCTAAATCATTTTCCCACTTTTGCATCGCCACTGATTTCCTCACAGGAAATACAGAGTCTAACATTTTATTACAATTGGAGACGCTAAAAGCATAAGCATCCCTACACATATTACCCAATACTCTAGACACCTCTAACTTCAAGGCATTAAAATGTAACCACAAATGTGGAGGCACAGCATTACTATCAACTATATTGTTAAAAGTTTTTTATTTTATCTTTATCATATAAATCCTGTATACGAAAGAGATTCCATTGACTCCAATTAATGGGTTACCTTTGTGCATTACAATTCCCTAACAAGCAGAGTGGAATTAAAGGAGAAGGGCCCGGTACCAATTCATATTTTTTATTCATGATGTACCAGTTTTTAAGACTTTTAAGTACTTGGTAACCACAGGCTGTCTTAGAACCACAGGCTTGTCAACCGGCTTATTCCATATAATTTTAGCCAAGTCTACTTTAGACATCAAGGTCTTCTCTATTTCTAAAAATTTCAAATTATCATTACCCTGAAAAAGTCTCAAACAATGAAAGAGATATTGCTCTAAAATAATCACCCAAACTTGGAGTACCCAGACCTCCCCTAACGTAAGTCCTACTAAGAACTGACCTACTGTGAGGAATTGACTCTGCTGAGATTTGAACCCTGGTCTGCATGCTTGCTAAACCTTTTCCCTACCTGTACACCAGCCCGCCTCT
This sequence comes from Discoglossus pictus, assembly GCA_027410445.1. NCBI lineage: Eukaryota > Metazoa > Chordata > Amphibia > Anura > Alytidae > Discoglossus > Discoglossus pictus. The sequence continues at coordinate 109,794,544 of CM050170.1, read as the reverse complement.
TGCAGATTTGCCTGAGACCTGATACCTTGACTCTAAAAGTAATGAAATCAGTGACAACTCTCTTTAGCTGTGTCTGGTCAGCTGTCCGGTTCTTGGCCTATATAAGGCACTTCCTGTCTCTGTATCCTTGCCAGATTATTGTGTTCCTGAACTCTCTAATCATGCTCGTTCCTGTTTCTCCTACCTGTTGCTGAACTTGGATTGTTTTTGACTTTGCTGCTTCTCCTTCCCACTGACCTCGGCTTGCCTCACTAAGATTATTATCCTTCTGTTCCTGACTCCCGCTTCAGAGCAGACAGCCACTCAAGGCTCAGGGGCTCAACCACCTGGGTAACGAGTGGCTATCTCTGGCAGGGAGGTTTTGCTGATCTGGCTACTGGACTCCAAACTTTGTGCCACCAATATCATAACAGAATAATCTGGCCCTAATCATGGAGACCGTCGGAACAGATTCTGCATTTGCTCAGCAGGTTGCTTTTAATACAAGAACTATGCAGACCCAGGCACAAACCATTCAAGTGCTGCAGGATCAAGTAGCTGAACTGCAAAATGAAGTTCGATCAATGCATAGTGAACTTACCAGCTACAGGGCACATGATGCTGCGGCTGCTGCTACTACTAATGTTACACCTGCACAAGATGCCAGCTTGCCTCTGCCTGAAAAATTTGGAGGAGGCCGCAAAAAATTTAGGGGTTTCCTAAATCAATGCCGTTTGCATTTCATGATGTTACCTAATCGTTTCCCATCTGAAAGAGAGAGGGTGGGATTTATTTTTTCCCTATTCAAAGATGAAGCCCTGGCTTGGGGCTCCCCTTTTCTGGAACAGGACAGTCCAGTCTTGGGTAATCTAAATGACTTTCTTGAGGCCATGTGCCTAGTTTTTGATGACCCCAATCGATGTGCTACAGCAGAAGCCACTCTCCTTCATTTGCATCAAGGGAGGCGCTCTGTGGCTGAATATGCTGCTGAATTCAGACAGTGGGTTGCTGATACTACTTGGAACCAATCAGCCCAGAGGTTCCACTTCAGAAAAGGTCTCCCAGAGGCTATAAAAGATGAGCTTGCTCGTGTTGATCTTCCTGCTGAGTTTGATGCATTTGTGCGTTTGGCTATCCGTATTGATCGGAGACTTTCAGAAAGAAAATTGGAAAGACAGAGCTCTTTTAAACAAAGTGCTACTCCTACTTTCTATTCAAGAAGTTCTACCCCAAACCAACAAACACCTACCGACTCTGAGCCAGAGGCTATGCAGGTAAATCTAATAAGAGGGCCATTATCCAACGAAGAAAAACAGTGGCGACGCACTCACAATTTATGCCTGTATTGTGGTAGTGCAGGGCACTGTGCTATCAATTGCCCTAGCAAATCCAAGAGAACAATAGCTATGGCTGCTGAGGGTGCGCAGATTCAACCCCAATCCCAGATTTCAGACCAACTGGATTCTGTCACACAACACTTGTTTTCTCTGGCTCATGGTGAAGAGGGTATGATGACTCAACATCCTCATTTGGTGGTGCCTATCACTTTGCAATGTGGTGATAATAAAATTTCGACTACAGCTATGATAGATTCTGGAGCAGGCGGAAAATTTATGGACATCAAATTTGCAGCAGGAAATAAAATTCAGTCTATCCCTAAATCTTCACCTGTGTTAATGGAAACAGTAGACGGTTCTCCACTTACGTCAGGCCTGGTTACACATGAGACTGTGCCCTTAAAATTGATTCTGGAAGTGAATCACCATGAGTCTATATCTTTTCACCTCATCTCCTCAACACAGTTTCCAGTGATTTTGGGTATACCCTGGCTTGCTCTGCATAACCCACAGATTGATTGGAAGACCAGAACCTTGTCCTTTCCTTCAGAACACTGCTTAATGAATTGTCAACCCTCTAAGGTAACACCTGTTGCCTCAACAATTAATGAAATGGTTGCTACAAACTTAACTAAGCTTCCCCTACAATATCGGGATTTTGCAGATGTCTGTGATAAGAAGAATGCTGATCAGCTTCCACCCCACAGGCCTTATGATTGCCCCATAGAGCTGCTACCTGGAGCTGCTATCCCATTTGGCCGTATATATTCCCTTTCTGAGCCTGAATTGAAAGCACTTCGTGAATACATACAAGAAAATCTTGCCAAAGGCTTTATTCAACCATCTACTTCTCCAGCAGGAGCTCCTATATTTTTTGTAGAAAAGAAAGATGGCAGCCTACGGCCATGCGTTGACTACAGGGACATTAATAACATCACTGTTAAAAACCGCTACCCCTTGCCTCTCATTCCTGAACTTCTGGAGAGACTTCGCTCAGCTAAAATATTTACGGAGCTTAATCTACGAGGGGCATATAATCTGGTTCGTATAAAACCAAATGATGAATGGAAAACAGCCTTCAGAACCAGGTACGGACATTACGAATATCTAGTAATGCCATTTGGACTTTGTAATGCCCCCACAACTTTTCAGCATCTAATCAATGATGTACTACGGGATCTCCTGGATCAGTTTGTTGTGGCATATTTGGATGATATCCTGATATTTTCTGATAATCTTGAAAATCACAGAAAACAGGTCTGCATTGTTCTTGAGCGCCTTCGTACCCACCACCTATACATTAAACTGGAAAAATGTGAGTTTGAACAAACAGAAATTCAATTCCTGGGGTATGTAATAACTCCTACAGGTTTAAATATGGACGCAAGTAAAATTAAGGCTGTGCTGGACTGGCCCATCCCCAAGAATGTAAAAGATATTCAGAGATTTGTGGGGTTTGCCAATTTTTACAGGCGATTCATTAAGAATTTCTCTGCCATTATTACACCGATCACTGAACTTACACGTAAGGGGACTCCTTTTCAGTGGTCCGATAAGGCTGATACCGCATTTTCCAGATTAAAGACTCTGTTTACATCTGCCCCTATCCTGATACATCCTCAGCCAGAATTGCCATTTACTGTAGAGGTAGATGCTTCGGATTCAGCTGTGGGTGCTATACTGTCTCAAAGGACTGGACCTAAGATGTTGTTACATCCATGTGCTTTCTATTCCCGCCAGATGATGCCAGCAGAAAGGAACTATGACATAGGGAATAAAGAACTTTTGGCTATAAAAGCTGCCTTCACCGAATGGAGACATCTCTTGGAGGGAGCTACCCATCCAATTACTGTCCTCACAGATCACAAAAATCTGGAATGTATTAAATCAGCTAAGAGACTGTCAGCCAGACAAGCACGCTGGTCCCTATTTTTCTCAAGGTTTAATTTTTTGATTTCATACCGCCCGGGCTCCCGAAATGGTAAAGCGGATGCCTTGTCTAGGATAGCGGACCCCCTCCATACTACAGTTACCGAGGCTACCATCTTGCCGGAGAGTAGATTTTTAGGTGTTACATTTCCTTCTGATCTAATGTCCCGCATTAGGAAGGGCTACGCTGAAGATCCAGTTTTTCGTGATTCTCCTTGTGATCTTCATATGACAATGCATAATGGGTTTTGAATTTTTCAACAACGCCTGTTTGTTCCGGACTCAGTGCAACTGGACGTTTTACGTCTCTACCATGACTCAAAACCAGCAGGTCATCCAGGAATCCGAAAGACACAAGAACTACTTGCCCGATCCTTTTGGTGGCCTAAATATCATGAGGATGTTAAGAAGTATGTGTCCTCTTGTGATGTCTGTGCCAGACATAAGACTCCTCGCTCATCCCCTGTTGGCTTGCTTCAGCCTCTTCCTATTCCTCATCGGCCCTGGGGATCTATATCCATGGACTTTATTGTGGAACTACCTCCCTCTAAGGAACACACTACCATTCTTGTTGTTGTGGACCGGTTAACCAAGATGAGTCATTTTATACCAGCTCGTGGTCTCCCTTCAGCTAAACAGACTGCTGACCTAGTTATTCGGGAAATATTTAGCTTGCATGGAGTGCCTGATGAGGTAATATTTCTGACAGGGGAGTGCAGTTTACATCTCGTTTTTGGAAATATTTTTGTTCTATTCTAGGTATCGATGTAAATCTGTCATCAGCTTTTCATCCACAAAGTAATGGACAGACTGAGCGAACCAACCAGACTTTGGAGCAATATTTGCGGTGCTATATTAGTTACCTGCAGGATGACTGGCTGGATTTTGTATCCACAGCGGAATTTGCCTATAACAATGCCCAACACTGCTCCACTTCTCTGAGCCCATTTTTTGCCAACTATGGTTACCATCCGACCTTTCTGGTGAGTCTCCCGATTACTACTCCCGTTCCTGCAGTCACTGACCGGCTGACCGGCTTACGTGATTCCCAAACACTGTTGAAAGAGACTCTTTTGGAGGCTCAGGAATGTTACAAAAGAGCTGCTGATAGGCATAGAAAGGAGGCCCCAGTCTATCATGTTGGTGACAAGGTGTGGCTGTCCACAAAGAATCTTAAACTTCGGATTCCTTCTCATAAATTGGGTCAAAGGTTCATGGGACCTTTTGAGATCATTGCTCAGATCAATGCTGTCACTTTCCGTTTGCAACTTCCAAATTCCATGAAGATACATCCAGTGTTTCACGTTGCACTGCTTAAACCTTTTCATGAAAATACTTTCCCTGGCCGAGCCCTACCTGCCCCACCTCCAGTCCTCGTGGATGGTGAAGATGAATATGAAGTGGAAAAAATTCTTGACTCCAGGATATTCCGTAACAAGCTTCAATATTTGGTTCGGTGGAAAGGAGAGGATAGATCGTAGGAACCAGTGGACAATATTCACGCTCCTGATCTTCTTCGGTCTTTCCATGCACAGTACCCTGCTAAACCGGGTAATAGGGCATCCAGAGGCTGCGCCTATAGAGGTGGGGGTAATGTGAGGAATTGACTCTGCTGAGATTCGAACCCTGGTCTGCATGCTTGCTAAACCTTTTCCCTACCTGTACACCAGCCTGCCTCTTGCAGATTTGCCTGAGACCTGATACCTTGACTCTAAAAGCAATGAAATCAGTGACAACTCTCTTTAGCTGTGTCTGGTCAGCTGTCCGGTTCTTGGCCTATATAAGGCACTTCCTGTCTCTGTATCCTTGCCAGATTATTGTGTTCCTGAACTCTCTAATCAAGCTTGTTCCTGTTTCTCCTACCTGTTGCTGAACTTGGATCGTTTTTGACTTTGCTGCTTCTCCTTCCCACTGACCTCGGCTTGCCTCACTAAGATTATTATCCTTCTGTTCCTGACTCCCATCTCTGCTTCAGAGCAGACAGCCACTCAAGGCTCAGGGGCTCAAACACCTGGGTAACGAGTGGCTATCTCTGGCAGGGAGTTTTTGCTGATCTGGCTACTGGACTCCAAACTTTGTACCACCAATATCATAACATCTACTGATCTTAAACGTATTCTGTTTGTTTATAAATTTGTCAATTATGTCTTGGAGTCTCTTATACAACATCCTTGGAATTTGAAGCGGGATTCATCTAAAAAGATAGAGAATTCTTGGGAGGATGAACATCTTAATCGCAGTAGTCCTTCCTATCCACGACAAGTTTAATTTTTCCCAAGTTTCCATAATCACTGACTTTTTCTATTAACTTAAATACCCACATGTGTGTGATAGAGTTACTATTCCAGTTAAAAATTATACGTTGATTTAAACTCCATCTTTGTTACATTATCGACATTAAACATAATTATTTGTGTTTTAATTTGATTAATCTTATAGTAAGAAACCTCCCCATACTGGAGGATTATGTCCATTATCATATTCAAGGATGTGAGCGGATCTGCAGTTGTAATAATCACGTCATCAGCATAGAGGGTAATTTTAGTATTTATTTTATCAATTACAACACCTTACATTTTTATTCTCATTTCTGATTCTTTCAGCGAAAGGCTCAATAATCAAAGAAAAAATGAAACGAGACAATGGGCACCCGTGTCCCATAAAATTGTTGATCAAAACAACATCTGATTCGAAACACGGACCTACTATAAATGCTGAGGTGCTTGAGTACAGGGCCATTATGGCCTTGACAGCACCAGTACCAAAACCAAATTTTTGCAAAGTCATCTCAAGAAAACCACGGTTAAGGCGATCAAAAGCCTTTTTGGCGTCAATTGCTAAAGCAACCATAGAGATCTTTTGCTTACAATAATCTATAATATTGATGAGTTTGCGTGTATTATCCAGGCCCTGTCTGGTCTTTATAAAGCCAGACTGATCATAGTGGACTAGATCATTCCTAATCAAATTTACTCTATTGGCCAACATTTTTGCATACATTTTTTTTTTTCCCCAAACATCTTTTTTAAAAATGGAGTTTGCATCAGAACAGAAGTGGATTAATACATTTCAACCATTGGTGAGCAAATATATGCAATGTTCATAGTAGCCATACTTATTGCATCATATTTATCTAGTACATATAGGAATTCCTTTATAATTTTTGTGCTTGCAATTGTACCACATTGCTTAACATCACCTAGATTTCCTTTGGTGTTCTCCAAATTTTTTATATATTTTTTCCCTTTTATATTGTCTTCTAAAATTCTATTCTTTACACAAGTTAAAACAAAAATACAATCAATTATCAACTGGGGAGAGAGGAGGGGGGGGGGGAGAAAGGGTAGGTGGGGAACTAGCACACTCACCGTCTCGAGTAACACTGGTCGCAAGTAGGCTCTGGGGCCCCATCCGTCGCCCCTGAGGCCCTCTGGCCCATCCCCACCCCGAGGCTGGGGTCTGAGTTAAACTGTGACACTATCTGAGCAGTCCAGCCATAGAGACCAGATATCCAGAAAGCTAGGATAGCTGTGTTGCATGTAATGTGTCAATTTTTCATTAATCATTATAAAGCTTATCCTGGTAATGACATCATTTAGATTTAGTGTAGGGGTTCTCCAGTGTCTGGCAATAGTATGCTTAGTGGCTAAAGTAAAATACTGTAAGAGTGCATTACACTTGGGGGATATGTTCTCTGCCTTCCCTCCTAACAGGCAAACCTCTATTGTGGGTGTTAGTGGGCTATGTATTAGTTGTGAAAATAGTTGGAACACGTTCCCCCAGAGAGCTTGTGCCTTTGTGCAGTGCCACCAAATGTGGCTAAAATCTCCTGTAGCTTGGCAGCCCCTAAAGCAAAGTCTATTTATCGTCGGGTTAATTTGGTGCATTCTGGATGGGGTGAGATAGGTTCTGTGGAGGACTTTGATTGAGACCTCTAGTAGGCTATGGGTAAGTGAGCCCTTGGTCAGATTTCGGCTAATCCTATGCCAAGTTTCTATAGTCAGTTCCCTGCCTAGGTCTTGTTCCCAGTGTGCCATATAGGCGGGTTTCTGTTTTTGTTTGGTATTGTTAAAGCTGGAATACAAGAGACCCAGGGTGTCTCTAGAGTTGGGAATATTCTTACAAATTGTTGATAGCCAGCACTGTTTCGGTGGGCCCCAGTCTTTTGTCAGGGATTCTAACCAATGTCTGATTTTCCTATAATTCCATAGTTCCCCTGTTGGTATGTTAAAGTAAGTTACCAGCTGTTCGTGATTTTCCACTCTATCGTCGTGATACCACGCCCCTATTCTGTTAAGGTCACTAGAGAGCCACCACCTTTTTGAGATTGAGCTCAAGGTCGTCTCAAAGTCTGGGAAAGATTTTATAGAAGTCATAGGGGTGATTGGTGGCGCTAGTTGGTGTTTGGTACAAGCCCAGGTCCACACCGATGCCGTGAGTTTGATCATCGGGTTGGTGAGGTACTTTTTGTTTTTGATTTTATGAATCCCCGGGTCCCAGATCAGCGTGTCCCAGGAGTGGGGTCCCAGTTCCCAGTTCTCCATAAAGACCCATATGGGTTGATGTGTCTTTGTGTGGGTTAATGGCAGAAAGGCCAACTGGGCTGCTTTGTAGTAAAGCCTGAGGTTTGGGCAGGATAATCCCCCTTGGTTTTTGTGCTTATACATCATCTGCCTAGCAATCCGCGGGGCTTTATTGCTCCAAATAAATTTAAATATTATATTCTGCAATCTGTCTAGATCTTTGAGATCTAGCGGTAGGGGAAGGGTCCTGAAAAGGTACAATATTTTGGGCAGAATATTCATCTTGATGGCCGTGATGCGGCCCGTCCATGATATGTTTAGCTTTGACCAGCTTTGTATATTCTTTGTTAATTTCTGAAGCAACGGGGGTAGTTTGCTTTGTATATTCCCGCTACCCTCCTTGTAATATGAACCCCTAGATATTTGATTGATGTTTTTGGCCAGGAAAAGTTATAAGTCCTTTGCAATTCTGTAAGATCTGTCAATGGTATTCCTACATCTAAGGCCTCGGTTTTCTCCAGGTTAATTTTTAGCCCCGATATCTCCCCAAAGTCACGTAATACCGTCAGCAAGACCGGGATCGAGCTCTTGGGGTATGTCAGAGTGCATAGGAGGTCATCCGCAAACAGGGAGCATTTGAGATCTTGGAGGCCGATTCTCAGGCCCCTTATGTTTGCGGTGCATCTGATTTTTTGGGCCAAAGGTTCCATGGCCAGCGCAAAGAGTAATGGAGACAGGGGGCACCCCTGTCTTGTTCCTCTCCGTATGTCTATAGTCTCCCTGTTTGGCCCTGGTAGTTTTAGAGCCGCCTGGGGCAGATGATAATAAGAGTGTAGCAGATTTATGAAGCGTCCTTTGAAGCCAAATTTGGCCAGTGTCGCGTGTAAGTAGGGCCACTCTACCGTGTCAAACGCCTTTTCAATGTCAAGGGCCAAGACACAAAGCGGGATACCATCCCTTTGCGCTAGATGTAGTACATTTAAAGTTCGTCTAAGAATGTCTGCTGCTTGTCTGAATGGGATAAAGCCCGTCTGGTCTTTATGTACTAGTTCCGGTAGGAACTTGGAGATCCTGTCCGCCATTATCTTTGCTAGCATCTTAACATCGCCGTTTAGGAGGGATATTGGGCGGTAGTTTTTGGCCTCCAGGGGGTTCCTGCCCTCCTTAGGGAACACCACCAAGTCAGCCCTATTGAGTTCAGGTGGCATGGCTTCTCCATTCAGAATGGAGTTGAAAAGCCTGCATAGATAGGGGGCTAGAAGCCCAGCATATGTTTTATAGTAGGAGTTTGGGAACCCATCTGGGCCCGGGGCTTTACCTAATTCGAGATTTTCAATAGCTCTGAGTACCTCCTCTATTGATATGTCAGAGTTAAGCATGCTTATGTCCTGTTCCGTGGCCTTGGGTAGATCTAAAGATGTCAGATACGATTGGGTCGCATCTGGGCCTTGTAGGATAGTTGCAGCATAGATTTTTTGATAGAAAGCCGCAAAGGTCTGTTTAATTTCTGTTTGGCTTACTGAGGGATACCCATTTGCGGTGTTAAGCTTTAAAACTTTTTGCTGAAGGGGTCTAGGGTTCAGTCTCCTAGCTAGAAGGGAGCTAGGTTTGTTCGCCTTCGTATAGTATAGGTGGGTGGTGCGCCTCAGTGCTTTGTCTGTCCGCATTGAGAGAGCATTGTCGAATTCCAGTCTACATCTATCTATTTGATGTCTTGTTTTAGGAGAGGGGTTAGTTTGGTTATGTCTCTCTAGTCTTTGGAGTTCTTTTCTGATCTCTGTTTCCCTCTGCAGTCATTGCTTCTTAAAGGCTGAAGCAAGCTTAATATAGGTGCCACGTATATACGCCTTATGGGCAGTCCAGATCCAGCCCATCCCTACGTCTGTAGTGTCATTGATGTCAAAGTATAGTCGTAGGTCTTTCACTACTTGGCTATTGAATGTGGGGTTGTGTAGTAAAATTTCATTTAGCCTCCAGATAAAAGGGCTTTTCTGGGTCTCGCCAAAGTCTATTGTCAGGGTCACCGCCGAATGATCCGACCATGGGCATACATTAATTTCGGCTGATCTAGTCATATCAAAAATTGGTGCGCTTACTAGTATTGTATCGATTCGGGAATAAGATCCATGTACATGAGAGTAGTGAGTATATTCCCGTCTGGTTGGGTGATGCCCTCTCCAGGCGTCCACTAAGCCTATAGCGTTTAATAATCTCTTAATTTGTTGCATTTTATTTGTGTACCGACCACAGTCTAAGCCCCTAGATCGATCTAAGAGAGAATCTAATGTCAGATTGAGGTCTCCCCCTATTATCAGTTTTTCATGGGCGTTAGATTCAAGTACTCAGGATTTTTAAAAGAGTTTTGTGTGGAGATGTCGTCGGGGCATAAATGGATACTAGCGTCAGCTCTGAACCTAGAATTGTGCCGGATAGAATAATGTAGTGTCCCTCTTTGTCAATTATTTTAGAGGTGATCTGGAATAGAAAATTGCGGTGTATTAGTATTGATGTCCCCGCTTTTCTGGTGGGTTGCGTAGCTGAGTAATAGTTTGGGTATTCTTTATCCAAGAATAAGGGGATTTTGTGTTGGGCAAAATGTGTTTCCTGCAAGAACAGGACAAAAGGCTTTATATGCTTGTAATAAAGGAAAGCTTTTCTCCTTTTGTACTGTGAATTGAACCCTTTTACATTGTGTGTGGTAAAAGCGTATTCTACACTGGCCATCAGGTAAGTCTGAGTATGTGTTGTTGAGAGCCTGTCAACTCACCCCCTACCCGGATTGTGCAGGAGGGACCAGAGAGCCAGGGAGCACCAGAAGGAGCCTCCAGGCCCCGTTGCGGGCCAATGTCTTCTCATGCCGGATAGAGCGTGCTGGGGTGGGAGGGGAAGAGAAAAAAGAAAGTTCATAAACAACATTAACCGTAATACATATACACTTACTCCTACGCCAGTCAAAAATTCTGGCATCTGTCGGGGGTAGGACTATGGGAGGCAATGGTCCTATAATCCCCTGTTGGAGGGGTATATATAAGGAACCCATTAAATAAAAGTAGTTCCTTGTAGCCACTGAGGGGCAACTCATTTAGATCTAACTATAGAGTCTAATAGTCTGGTAAGAGATGAAGGGAAAGTGTCATGGTCTTATCTATAAAAGCTAGTTGGCCTTCTACACTCAGATTGTCTCTTGGATTATGATAAGGTTTTGGAAGGTTCTTTTTTTGTTTATGTCACCCTACGTTTCTGATTTGAGTGGTAACGTGCCTCAAATTTTAGGTTTTCAGTGGGCCTCTATTTCCCCTAGTGTCGTCTTCTTTTGGTTTGGGTGGTTCCCTGCTAGTTCATCAATGGGGGCTTCAGTATGGTAGTAAAAAGAGCTCTTGTGAGGCCTGCCTTTATATTATGTCCTCTGTAGGGGGGGTAATAGGTCTCTAATTTTCAAGTGGGTAGCCATCTTTCCCTGTTTACTTCGTCTCTTGTTAAAAAAAAAAAAGGCTTCCCATCGACTCTTGCCTTAGGGCCTCATTCTATTATCGGCCGCAGCCGCTGCGGGGCCGCAAGGACCGGCCGCAAGCTTTCCGGCTATTCTATTCCCCTCCGGCCGGGGATTCCGGCAGGCTTGCGGCCGGTGCCTTGCTATCTCTTGCGGACAATCGCGCCGGAGGAAAGCCTTTGATCTAAAACGGCCGCAAGGAAATCGGCCGTAAGAAAAGCCTGGTTGCTATTCTATTGCTCCGGGAACCCTGTCTGCAAGGCTAAAAACGAGCCGCAGCTTACTTGCAGCAAACAGGTCCCGCTAGCACCAATTAAGCACATAAAATAGCGGAGTCTATAAAGTGATATTCGGTGTTAGCAAAAATAGCACATAATTACCCTATACTCAGATAATTTTTTTTTAATATACGTAAAATATCCATGTAAAAAGTCCAGAGTGCTTGGAGCACCTCAGACCCTCCCACGCCGCAGCCGGAAAATAAACAGTTAATTTGAACTCGGGTTTGGGCTGATGTGCAAGCTTGAGAGTGGCTTACTTTTAATCCTCATGTCCCCCAATATGATTCCTAGCATTTACAGAGCTGTACAGTGCAGGCTTGAATTTATTTTTGAGTTTTTGGATTTCTGAGCTTACGGACGGTTTCAAGATATGCGGCCGGATGTAACGGGAGATCCTTGCGGGGCCGTATAATAGAATCGCGAGTTAACAGAACCCCCGCAAGGAATCGCAGCCTTACGGCCGATTTACGGCCGATAATAGAATGAGGCCCTTAGTGTTTAAGTTTGGTGAGTATCAGTGTTGTCTTCCTTTCAAGTCTAGTTATGGGAAGTTTTGTAGCTATATTCTCAGGCTAAGACATTTGTAAGGAACAGTAACAACCAGCAATGACTTTTGAACTGTGCTTAAAATGACAAAAGATAAATCTGATACAAATTAGCCTTAAATTCAACAACAAATCATGAATGATTAAACCCTTTGTAAATTAGTCCGATTGGTATGGTACTTCAGGTAGCTCTAAGGGCGCCTTTAGGTATCTGCCCAGTTCTAGTAGTGGACTTGTGGCTCGTAGGCGTTTCCCCCGAATTTGGGGAAGAGCTCTGATTGCCTTTATTCTGTACTTTAGTCCACTGTTTGGTGGGCGCAGTAGTATTGTTTCGTCTGTGATCCCTCTCTGCGTTGTTCGGTGGATTAGGTGCAAGTCCGATAGTAGTGAGGTGAGAGCGGCATTCCTCCAGGGAGCGGGCTGAGTACATCTTGCCCTTATGTTGAAAAGATACCACAAATGGAAATCCCCATCTATATGGGATTTTATGTGTGTTCAGAATCTCTAGGGCTGGCTTCATTTCCCTGCGCCTGGTCAGTGTGATCGGAGAAAGATCTGCGAACAGCAGTATTGTTGCATTGTCTGGGCCCCTGATGTTTTGCTTTTTTCTGGCTGCCGCCAGGATCAGGTCCCTGGCTTGTTGTCACAGGAATCTAATGATCACATCTTTCGGTACGTCTGGGTTTCTGGGTGCCCCTAGAGCTCTGTGGGCCCTCTCTATCTCCCATACTGACTCTGGTATTTCTGGAATAATGCCCTTGATGGTGTCTTTTAGGTAAGGCTTCAGGTCTTGTACTGCCTTCGGAATCCCTCTCAGTCTTAAATTATGGCGGCGCGACCTGTTTTCTAGGTCCTCAAATTTATCTTCGAGGGTTTCCACTCTGGAGTAGGTCTGCGAGTGTAGCGCTCTGTCCCTCTCCTGGGCTTCAGCAATCTAGTCTACCATTTCTTCCAGAAGGTGGGTTCTCTGACCCAGGTCATTTATGTCCTTTCTGATAGCATTCACAGTCTTTTCAGTATATGCCTGGAACATTCGTTCTATAAGGGCTATGGATCTCGGTGAGAGGTCCATGTTGCTTTGGGTTGCACCCAGGTCCTCCTGGTCCTCAGAGTTGTCTGAGTGCTCTGAGTTCGCTTCTTGGGCGGTTTCTGTGTTTTTAAAATGATCTGTGATCCTTCTGGTTGCAGTGCCTTTTTTGCATTTCCCCATGTTGAAGCCCAAGGATTAAAGTTACTATTGCGTGGGCAGTCTGTGGCTGATGGTCAGTAGCAGTTGCTGAGGGATCAAAGTGGTGGTGCAGATAAATGAATGGGTTTAATGCAAATCACGTCTTTGGTTGCTTGTGGTCTATCGTGCATTGCTTTTAGAGAGTTGACCCCTCATTTGTGACGCAGGGGGCGGTCAGGGATTTCTCGCCGTTTCAAGGTTTACATATAGTGGTTCTGTTTGCAGTCTCTGTTTTTTTGTGTTGAGTGCCACCTGTGTTTTGTCTTGGGCAGGGTCCGTCCTTTAGGGAGTAATTGAGGGGCTTTTCTGTGCAGGGTAGATTGTAGAGTAAACCCTTCCTCTTTACTGATCTATGTTTCCACTTTTACCTTTGTGTAATGCCCCTGCTTGACAGTTGGAGTGCTTTGGGGAATAGTGTTGAATCGTTTCTGTCCACTAGGTGTCAGTGAGCCTCCATTCTCTGTCTGCCAGTTGCATAGAGTCAGTGTTACATATGCCAGTTTCTCACATATGGGGCCCTGATTCGCATGGCTGCCAGAATAAAGGTAAGAAGGATGCAATCCAGCCTTATCTGTTGGTGTGTAAGTTGAATAGTGAGTCTTTATAATTCCAGTTTTCTCAAAGGTTTAAGTACCCTAAGTTCAGTGTGGGTTTTCCTTGTTTGTACTTGTTTAAGGATAGCAGGCTAGTTAGATGAGGGGTGTATTATAAACAGTGTTGTGCTTGTTTTATACTTGTGGAGGAGATGGGGTTAGGGCTGACATGTATCCCTTCTTCTGCGTGCACAGTCCTGTCCTATGCCCCTAAAATGGCCGCCTCAGAGCTCTTTTTTGCAGGAGTGACACTCCAACAGCAAGGGCCTCTCTGACCCCCCTAATGCAGGTAAAGATATAGCCACCCTCTATCTTCCTGCTTCTTTCCTCCAGCCCCACCAGTACTCACTTTACAGTTGGGTCTCCAAGCATAGGGTCACAGGGTTAATGGGTAAAGCTCCTGAGGTAATCCTGTGCACCCCCAGGGGCCTGGGCCTCCACCTCAGACCTTGCCTCATGCAAATTCAAGATGGACGCCACCCGATCTTGGGGTCTCTGTAGCTTCCACTGCCTCCTGTGTTGCTCTGACCAGGCCCTTCTGCAGTGTTGCAGTTTCTGGCAAAGGGTGCCTGTAGCAGGAGCAGGGCCTCTGAAGCTCTCACAACTCTGAGGACCAGGAGGACCTGGGTGCAACCCAAAGCAACATAAGTCCCTACAGGAAGGCAGTCTTCTAGTGAGCTGGCCGGGTGCAGGTTTCTCTACAGCTGTGCCTCCAGGGGTATCTTTTGAGGGTACCACGGGGGAAATGGGTCCCCCCTCCTCTTCCCCCAGTTGTTTTCAGGGTATGCAGATTAGTTATGATAACTAGGGCAATTTATAAGCCCACTTTTAGTGCTTTAAGCAGGAGCTCACACTAAACACATCTAGCTCCAGCATACGGAAGCTCCACCCCCTTGCATACATTTTAATATCCAGATTTATCAGAGATATAGGCCTATAGCTACTGCATTTATTAGTAGATTTCTCCTCTTTATGGATCGTCCTAATAACGGCCTGTAACATCTCTTTGGGGGGATTGCCTAGATTTTTAATTTGATTAAATGTATCTTTAAGAAGACTCTTTATTACATTTGCAAAGGTTTTATAGAAGCAACTATCAAACCCATCTGGGCCCGGAGCCTTATTCAATTTAAGAGACCCAATCCCCTCATCCACTCCCTCAATGGATATTTGCACCTCTAGTTTTAGTCTTTGAAGGTCTGTGATTTTCGACAAATTACAGAATTTAAAAACTCAGAGATTTGACCTATGAAGGGTTTACTTACTTCATTCTTTGATTCCAGGTTATAAAGGTCTTCATAAAATGTATGAAATGCCTTTTCCGATCTGTACCGGGGTAGTAAAAGATTTCCTTTCCATGTAAATTATCTCAGATATTCTCTCAAGCCTATTTTTATTACTAAATTGTCTTGCAAACAATTTATTAGCTTTATTGCTAAAATTATACTGCTTTTGTTGTGCATCCCATATACTTGCATCTATACGTAACTGATTAATTTTTTTTATTTGATTCTGTAAAATTTCAATTTCTAATATCTTTTCCTTATCCAGGGCCAATTTATTCGCCAAAGTACACTTGCTAAGTTGAACATATAAATCTCGTAAAGACTTGCCCCTTTCTTTCTTCTTTTTAGCAGATAAGGCAAGCATAATACCTCTAGTAAAAGCCTTTAAGGCATTCCACACACTTCTATTAGAGGTTACCGAATCTTTATTTATCTCCACAAATTCTGCAATTTGTTTACCAATATAGTTCTTATCTTCTATAAATCTTAGTAAAGAGAAATCTATTCTATACCTCTTAGATCTTATATTACTCAAATCCTCATGTATACATAAAGTAACATTTGCATGATCTGAATCAGATATCACACCAATCCTTAATTATCTTCTTTACTGATTAAGTTTTGATCAACTAAACAATAGTCAATTTGCGTGTATATACCATGGCGTTTGGAGAAAAACGTATAGTCTCTCTTCTTGGGATGCAATGTACGCCATGCATCATATAGATTATATTTCAGGAAAGTAGAATGAAACCTACGTGAAATTGCCGATAAATCCTTTGAAGATCTAATTGGCCCATTGGAATTACAATCTAATTCTGAGTCAAGGATCATATTTAGATCTCTGGTAACCAACAGATTACCCTTCCTTATCCTATGGATAAGTTTCATCACTCTAAAAAAAAAATCTGATTTCGATTGGAAGCATAAAGATTAGCAATGGTGTACATTTCTTTATTAATTAAACCTATCCAGATAGAGAATATTCCTTCCAAACCTATTTGTACACTTCCTGTATCAATTTTTTTTTTATAAAGATGGCAGTTCCTCTAGACTTTGTTTTGTAACTAGAAGGAGCACATAGCTCACACGGATTACTCATAAAATTAGGCACTGAGTTCCCAGACCAATGTGTCTCTTGTACACATATAACATCAGGATTTTCCTTCTGAGTTTAATAGGTAGTTCCATTTAATTGATCCCATAAAACTCTAGAGTCCACAACGGGTTGTTCCTTATAAAACCTAATGTCAATCCCCACAGCTAAGAGCAAAATCAATATATACATATCATCCTTGAACATAATCAAACCCCTTACATATCGTGTAATCAATTCAATAAATTCTCCTTTTAAATAAATTTCAAAGAACTCTTAAATTCACGGGCAGATGATACATATATGGCCCTTTACCAATAACGAGTGCTAAGAATGTTGACACTATATAACTTTCTTCCTTATACTTAGTCCACTCCACAGCAACATACACACAAACATCCAAACTAAATTCAAATCCTCTAGACGGTGAAACAATACTCTTCACCGTCATTGTAGAAACTAAGCTATGGGCAGTGAGAGGACCACCATCCAGAGCCTCAGAGCAATACTAGACCGCTCACCAACATTTTTTATCAATTTTACACATATATAATCTTGTTGGGTAGTATACCAGAAAAAAAAAAAACAGGAGTAGATTCTTCCTAGCCACTCAGCCACTTAATTATATTTTTTGCCAATCAGAGCGACTGTTCTCCCAGCTATCCCCAATCCCCAATCTCCCAGCTATGTTGAATCTTTTCTTTTATAAGAAACTGCTTAGCTTCCCATAATGAATTAATAACGGTCTTATGACCATCTTTAAAGAGAATATTTTTTTATGGAAAACCCCACTTATAATTAAGCTTTCCATCCCTTAGTATCTTTGTAAAATCCCTAAAACTTCTCCTCTTTTGTAATACCTCATTAGATATATCCAAATATATTGAAACTTGCTCAAAAGGGGGAGGCAGTTTCTTTAATTCTCTATTGGCTACCAATATTTTTTGCTTATACGAAAAATGCTGAAATTTAACAATAATATCTCATGGTGCCTCCCTACATACATTTTGAGGGCAGCGGAATCCTATATAACATATCAATTTGGGACTGATTACTCTCCATAGTAACGCCCATGGAGCTAAACAATTTTGATAAATAACCCTTCAAATCCTTGTACTCAACACTCTCCAGGATACCCCATACTCTTAAATTATTTTTCCTCAAACCTTCATCAATCCTCTTCTAGGTTCATAACCCTAGATTTAAGTTTTTGATTATCCTCCCAAAATTTCATCATTCCTTTTTTCCACCTCTGAAGACCTTATACCTATTGCAACAAACGCTTTCTTGTTGTTTGCCATTTCTATCGCAATTTGATTGTGCAATGAGATTTGGAAATCAATCAGAAGATTTTTTTAAAGTGATACCGTCAAAATTTCCTCGCCAACATAGGCGATTTTATCTCCTCCATAGTCGCTGGGTTATAGGAACTAGAAGTATTAAAAGTAGACAGCTCCTCTGCCAAAGACAGCTCAGTTTGAGACATAATTTTTTTAACTTTTTTATCTTTAACTTTCTGAGTCACCAGAGGCAGATTTGAGGTATTTCTAGTAGGTCTTTTACTAGCTTTCTCACTACTTTTCCCCTTTGAAGAGTTTGGACTCATCTTGTCTATATAACTAAAAAAAGACCTGCTTTGTGCAAAGAGAGACAATCCTATAAGCAGACCCTTAAACAAGCAGATCAAATATGGAGTAGAACAGTTCAAATCCAATAGTGAGTAAATCAGCTGAAGAAGTCCATAAAAAAATTAAATAAATAAATTATGCCTTACTTCTTAGTCCTTGTGTAGAGTTGTAGATATCCACACCCCTTTAGATCAAGGCCTAATAGCCACAGCATAGTCCAATATCATGACTTTTCTACTTGGGTATTATCCCTGCCCTTTCCAGTTCTATAGGATGGAATATAGGATGGGGGTGGTGTAGTCCATCTAGGGAACCTTTTACCAATTCAGTCCTAATACCAGATATCGAGGTACAGATCTTTAAAACTGTAGAGGCTAAATTGGAGTACCTAAAGTCCATATCTCATATGGCCATATGATTATCCCTTCAAACTCTAGGGCAGAAGCATAACACCTCTAATAACTCTGTATGCTTGGACCGAGTCTTGTACAGCCAAGGCACAGATCTTTAATTAGACCCGTTGGTATAGTGAATCACACCAACCTTTAGTCTTACAATCCTTTGATATTACAATCTTACCACCCAGCACCTCAAGAGTGTAGTAAAACCAGAGGACTATGAGACTGTGAATACCCAGTTATAAATTAAAGCATAACTCTGTATGTTCTCAAGTTATAATGATCCTCTGCTGCAATGTCTCTTTGTCCAGCTCACTTCTAGAAGCACAGAAGGAGTGAAAAGCAGTCTTCAGCTATTGCTGAGACACAGAGTAATAAAGAGGGGTACTTGTGTTTTCCTGGAAGGGTCCAATTGAGCTGCCTTTTAGATTTTTGCTTCTGTTCCAGTGACTCGCCAGACACGCTTACATTCTTGTGTCGTCTGTTCACTTGGTCCCCAGCATTGGCGTGTATTAACTGCACAGAAGAGCTTTCTAGCATTTGATGTTAGCTGTGCTCCTGCCGGGCTCATCAGCTAAGCTCCTGTCGGGCACTGATCTCAAAAACCACCTTTAATCTAAGCTTCCCCTTGAGCAGGGGCGGCGTACCTCTTCATCAGTCCAGGTCGGCCCTCCTCTCAAGCATCACAAAAAGACCAGACCCCTGGCTGCACCATGTCAGGACTTAGAAATATAGGGACATAGACCTGTCTTCCTTAATTGAGCATCTTGGTACACACTAAATGCCCCAACCAGCGATTGCTGTTGAGGCATGCCAGCTCTCTAGTCAATGCAGATATTTCCCATATCCAGACGCAGGGACGACTAGCAACGTGGAGGCACTTGCAGATACTTCATAGATTTCCTGTCAGCATATCAAGCGCAACAGCATTAGTGCTGCATACTCTCTAACTACCACAGTCTAGTGAGTGCTCCGGAATGGCACTAACACGCACAGTTACGTCTCATAGGTGGAGCCATTGATCTCTATTTAAAAAGGATTATAAATAGCAGTTATTCTAATTCTTGATGTACATTTTTATGGAAAGTTTCTATGAGTTTCCTAAACTGAATAGTATATTTCTTTTTGTAGTAGGTGTAGTCTGACAGTTGCCTATTTGCAAATTTCCCTTCTACTCTCTATCCGAGAATGTGTTTCTGACACTTATAGTGGAAAACAATTACACAGGAGGCTTCCAGGTATTTTCTCATTTTTACGGATTCTTCCGAGTGTCACAAGGATTGATAAACAAAAAAAACAATGAAAATAAAAGGCCCAACTCCCATGGAGCACTACCTTTACTTTTAGGTAGATCCCTCTCGATCAGTGCATCATCCAACTAACTTTGGATGGAGCAAAAACAAAATAATTGGTCCAATACTTTATAATAAGTCACTGGCCTGTATGTTCCATAAGTCCAACTTTATTTTCCTCAGAGGATGGCTTATCCGTTTATATGCTGCAGTTTCTCAGTCTGGCTTTTTACAACAGTTTGTCCCAGCCTGTTCACAGCTGCAGCCTCATTGTGATGCAAGAGAGCCCTTTAATATCTGCAGTACTGGATTGGGCAAATGTCTCTATCCAGCCCTAGGCTCACACACCTATTCTCTAGGACTCGTCCCCATTTTTTCACTAATATATATATATATATATATATATATATATATATATATATATATATATATATTACACACACACACACACACATATACATACAGTGCCTTGCAAAAGTATTCACCCCCCCCTCCCCCCTTGGCATTTTTGTTGCCTCACAACCTGGAATTAACATGGATTGCTTGATGATTTGCACCATTCAATTTACAGAACATGTCCACAACTTTGAAGATGTATTTTTTATTGTTTTATTGTTAAAGCAAACAATAAATAGGACAAAATAACAGAAAAAAGTCAATATGCACTGTTCACCCCCCTAAAGCCAATACTTTGTAGAGCCACCTTTTGCGGCAATCATAGGTCCAAGTCGCTTTGGATAAGTCTCTATGAGCTTGCCACATCTTACCACTGGGATTTTTGCCCATTCCACCTTGCAAAACTGCTCCAGCTCCTTCAAGTTGGATGGTTTGCGCTTGTGAACAGTAATCAAAGTCTGACCACGAATTTTCTATTGGATTGAGGTCTGGGCTTTGACTAGGCCATTCCAACACATTTACATGTTTCCCCTTAAACTACTAAAGCGTTGCTATATCAGTGTGTTTGGGGTCATCGTCCTGCTGTAAGGCGAACCTCCGTCCTAGCCTCAAATCACGCACAGGGTGGTACAGGTTTTGCTCAAGAATATCCCTGTATTGAGTACCATCCATCTTTCCCTCAACTCTGACCAGTTTCCCAGTCCCGGCTGCTGAAAAACATCCCCACAGCATGATGCTGCCACCATGTTTCACTGTGGGGATGGTGTTCTTTGGGTTATGTGATATGTTGGGTTTGCGACAGCTATAGCGTTTTCTTTGATGGCTGAAAAGTTTAATTGTAGTCTCATTAGACCAGAGCACCTTCCTCCATACGTTTTGGGAGTCTCCCACATGCCTTTACACAAACTCAAAACGTGCCATTTAGTTTTTTGCTGAAAGTAAAAGATACTCCAGTCTCTGCTGTGGAACTCTGCAGCTCCTCCAGGGTTACCTTAGGTCTCTATGCTGCCTCTATGATGAACGTGCTCCTTGCCCGGTCCATGAGTTTTGGTGGGCGGCTGGCTCTTGGCAGGTTTGCGGTTGTGCCATGTTCTTTCCCTTTGGTTATGATAGATTTGATGGGGCTCCTGGGGATCATCAAATATTTGGATATTTTTTATAACCTAACCCTGACTTGTACTTCTCAACAACATTGTCCCTTACTTGTTTGAAGAGTTCCTTGGTATTTGTGGCAGTGTTTGGTTAGTGGTGCCTCTTGCTTAGGTATTGCAGCCTCTGGGGCCTTTCAAAAAAGGTGTGTATATGTAATGACAGATCATGTGACACTTATATTGCACACAGGTGGACATCATTTCACTAATTATGTGACTTCTGAAGGTAATTGGTTGCAACAGAACTTTTTATGGGCTTCATAACAAAGGGGGTGGATACATACGCAAATGCCAATTTTGTGTTTTCTATTTCTAAAATATAGTTTTATGTATATATTTTTCTCATTTCACTTCACCAACTTAGACTATTGTGTTCTGATCCATCACATGAAATTCAGATTAACAAAACATTGAACTTAAGGTGGTAATGTAACAAAATAGGTAAAAAGTCACGGGGGTTGAATACTTCTGCAAGGCACTGTATATATATTTACCTATCTATATCATAGTATTGTAGTATATATAGTGATACCTTTTTGTACTGGACAGACACAATTAAAATGGTGAGATTTTGAGAGCTGTACCTCTCTTTAGTAAGAAGCAATACTGAATAAAACAAATGGGGAAAAAAGCAGAACAACAGAGCAGAGATCACAGACAGGCATCATGAATTATGCCCTGATAGGTCAAGTATGTGAGTCAATAGACCAGGTGTAAGATAAGGAAACAGAAGAGCAATATGTTATGGCTATAAATATTCCCATATATTGAGGATTACAAAAACAACAATAAAGCATGGGAAGGAATCAGTTACTGTTTTATTGTTAAAGTGATTATGGTTAATTTCCTTTACTCCCAAGGACTGGTTATGCAGTCCCAAACATTTTGAACATGGTGATATTACATGTGACGTATTAAATATACACCTATAGAGTATATATGTTCAACAATAATCTGTCACCAGTCCGAGGATGACTGTTGAGAAGGACTGGCTTCAAAGACGTAATTTTTTTAGACATAGAATAAAAGGTGGCTTACCAGTTCCAGATCTTGATTTTTATTAGAGAGTTTTTATTAGAGAGTTTAGATGGCAGTTTACATCCAAAAGGTGAGTTGGAAAAGAAATGTATGCAACTACCAAACTGTAAAATCCCACTTATCGTTAAAAGACCACTCTAGTATAGTAAAAACTTAGTGTTGGTGAAGCATGTAACAAACAACATTCACAAAATGAGCATCAAGACATTTTTTTTTTAAAAGAAAAGTCTTATCGATTTATGCATATAAAGTGCCATGTTGCCCGTCTATTACAGTTAATAACTTGGAGTGTGTGGGAAGGGTAGGAACCTGGATTTGTTATCTCACTGGAGTGTGAATTCAGTATTTAGTATCCCTTCCCTGTATATACGGAGAAGAGGGAAGTGGCGAGCTAAACTGCAAATCGTATCAGCAGAGATGAAATTTCCCATTCAACACATGCAACTTTCAGCAAAAGTATCATGGATACATATATTGACAATTGGAGATATCAATTATTTTTTTAGTAAACCGATAGCTTTAGACAATTTCCAATGTCTACTTGACATATATATATATATATATATAATTTTTTTTATTCTTCTTACTGTTATTCTCTAAGATCAAAAGATCTTCCACAAGAACACATAGCACAATCAATAATTAAATTATCATGATGATAAATTAAACAGAAAATGTATATGAAAAATATATTACATTTTTTTCAAGTAATTTTTTTTTTTACATTGATAGACTCAATCTCCAAATGATCTATTATGACATTTCCTTTATCAAGAGTTTTTTTCAGTATGTATCAAAAAGCATTTCAGTAATTGAAGCGTGTTGTGATTATTGGTATAAAAAAAAATTGTGATCCAAATGCAAGAAGATATGGAAGACAAAGTGTTATTTCGGAGTGAATATTTCTGAATTCTCTCCTATATGGCTCCGCAGATCCCATCCATTTTTATTACTCGTTTCCTGTATGGATTACCTTATGTTTAATAAGAGTGGATTTGGTAGTAAAACTTTTACCACAATCGAGACAAGCATATGGTTTCTCTCCGGTGTGTATTCTCATATGTATCATAAGCACAGAGTTGCTAATACAACATTTTCCACACTCAGGGCATGAAAAGGTTTTTTCACCTGTATGTATTTTTTGATGCGTTTTAAGACAATACTTCTTAGTGAAAGTTTTTCCACACTCTGAACATGAAAATGGACCCTTGCCCATATGAAGAAACTCATGCTGAAAAAGAGAGATCTTGCTTGTAAAACTTTCCCCACATACAGTACATGCAAGTCGTTGCTCTCCTGTATGCTGAATAAGGGGTGAATTGATATTGATAGCTTTTCTGCTTTCTGAATGGTCAGATAGTTTGTCTTCTGAATGGCATACTTGATGTCTAGCAAAACCGGCTTTAGTTATAAAACGTGCGCCACATTTAGAACATGTGTATAGATCCTTTCTTTCATGGGTTTGTAAATGTCTTACAAGATGTGTGTTCCTAAAAAAGCGATTCCCACAAACAGAACATACATATCGTCTCTCGTCTGTATGAATTTTTTGATGCTGATGAAGGCTTGAAAGGTTAAGAAAACCTCTCCCGCACTCTGAACAAACACATGGCTTCTCTCCTGAATGCATCTGCTGATGTCTAACAAACGAGGACTTTAAAGTAAAGCACTTTCCACATTTAGGACATT
Source organism: Discoglossus pictus (assembly GCA_027410445.1). Taxonomy (NCBI): domain Eukaryota; kingdom Metazoa; phylum Chordata; class Amphibia; order Anura; family Alytidae; genus Discoglossus; species Discoglossus pictus. The sequence goes on along the minus strand of CM050170.1, from coordinate 109,770,665 downwards.
TGAATAGGTCTTGACCGGTATGAATTTTTCGATGTGTACTTAGACCAGAGCGTGTAGTATAACATTTCCCACAGTCAGAACATTGATATTGTTTCATTCCTGTGCTACTGTCCCACACGCCATAAATTTCTGAAACATTAGTGTTCTCGTCTCTATAGGTAAGTAAATTGTGATGTCCTGAAAAAGTCGAGCTCATGGATCCATCTAATGGAGGAAATACAATTGTAGAAGAGGTGATCATCAGTATTGAACAGTTCTCTAATTAAAACAAAGTCAATTACGTTTAAGCCATAGCTCAAAGACAAGTTTGATGCTGCTTACAACATCGAAGAAGTATACTAGACTTTCACTGGGTGAAAAACATAACTGAAATGGTGGATAAAAACTATTTTCTATAAAGTGGAACCTCTATCTTCGTCATTAATCCATTCCTGAGGGAAGCACGAATACTGAATCGGACGAATATAGGATCACATTACCATTTCATTCATTTATATATTGATTACCAGGTGTTGGGTGACTTTTCGTGAAGAATATTGGATTTTTGGATGAATATCAGATAATTTTTTTGCCAAACAAATGTGATTAATATTGGATTTGACAAATATAGGAGCTGCCGAATATAGCGGTTAGATTGTACTTCCTTACTCCATTGTATATATGTATAATTGAGAAGCACTCATATTGATAGCAACAAGTGAGTATTTTGGCTTCAATAACCTGTTTTAATGGCAAATATATTACATCACATATAATAGTTGTCAAACTACGAATCGCCGTCACGCTTTCGTTACAGAAAAAAAAAAAAAAGGGTTGAGAAACTGCTATTTCACAAATAAATATCAATATAAAAAATATCCTGCAATTTCTTCTTTTTGATTTGTCTCTTCCACGAAATTAGAAATTTAATGTATCATCCCAGATACAACAAAAAGAAGTAGTTTAGTAAAAATATGTATGCTTACGCACCCGAAGCTATGTATATGGGAGTGTTCCATTGGACTCTGTGATTCTGTGGCCATGTGAGGGTGTGATGATCCACAAACCTCGGTAACAACAAATCACTGCTACTCCTTTCCACAATTTCTGTGTCCTGAGAGAGATTGATTTGGTCTCCTACGACGGAAAGAATAACAAAGGAAAACAATAGAGTAAAAGACAAAGAAAATATTAATATACACATTTCTATAGTGCCACTTTAATCTCTACAAAAATATTTCTGTTTTTTTCCCCTCAACTTATGACATTGCTTAGGTATTACCAATATGTACAGCTACCAGGAAAATTCCATCTATTTTCTTGTCCTGAAGGATACCCAGTCATTGGAACAGCTCTGAGTATAGGTAGAGCTAGACTATTTGATGGGTAGTGCTAAGCTACTTGAGTGGAGGATCTACACACTTGCTATGCTACTATGAAGACTAAGAGGAATGGGAGCAGCTCCTGAGTATGAATAGAGCTAGACTACGTGAGTATAGAGCTACATGTTTGTTATGCTGCTATGAAGACAATGAGGAAAATAAGAAATATGAATTAATTCTCCACAGCATTACCCACCGTTGGCAGTATTACTTTCCCGATAGAACTTCTGATAACCCCACACATATGGCTCTTCTCCTCTCTCAATCAATGAGATAATTGCAGGCTTTCCATGAACACATCCTGCATGAACAGATATCAGTGCTTATATATAAAAAATATATATATTATTTGTATGAAAAAAATATAAAAAATTTAAATTTAAGAGTGATAAATGCTACACTGTGGAGATATTAGGATAGATTTAGTATATCCATTCAATAGCACAATATTGTCTAATTAATACTAACCACATTCTCTTTGATCATTGTATTGATTACAATCATGTTTCATTTTTGTTGCCTGTTTTTCTGTTTAACCTAGGTGTGATTTCCCATTGAGTTACCAATTTGTGATTATGGTCGCCATTTTGTGGATATTTGTAATTAGCTTTTTGTTATTATTATTGGCCAATTTATACGTTGGTTCAAATTTTGTATAAGGTGGTAGAGCTTTGTTTAAGTGTCATCGGGATATTTTTGTGGTGTTTAAAAATAAAGTAGGTGTATATACAATATAATCAACTAATATTTTTCTAGTCTGTCGCAAGCCAAATATTTGAAATATGAAGCCGTTGTTCTGGTAAAAGTAACAAAAACTTGACTAAAAACATTTCTTACCTAAAAACCTGAGGTTCTGGTAGCTCTCCAACATCACCTCCTTGTACAGCTCCTTCTGTTCGTCATTTAGACATTCCCACTCTTCCTTGGAGAAGTAAACTGCAACTTCATCAAACTCCAATTGTTTCTTCAAAATGGAAAAATAAAGTCAATAATTTACTGTTTAATAAGAATCTTTAAATGAACCAAGTTGGGTGTATGACATACTAATTAAAGGACCAACCGACCATATAAGATCACACTCTGGAGTATGTACTATATAAATACAAATTACATCCCAATATGCAACTCCCAAGTATCACCTCTTTGTAAATCTCTGTATGCTCCTCCTGTAAACAATCTGACTCCTCCTCTGAGAAGTCAACTTTAACTTCGTCATATTCTAATGGTTCCTTAAAAATGAAAAGAAGAAAAAAAACTAAATGAACCGGTGCATATGTATATATAATCTTAGATACATATACAAATCCAATCCCACCCTTCTACAATATATATATATATATATATATATATATATATATATATATATAGTTGAATAATCAGAGTATTGCAGGGAATAGTGATACCTTTTTTATTGGACAGACGTATTCATAATTGTCGCTTTATTATGAATACGTTTGTCCAATAAAAAAGGTATCACTATTCACTGCAATACTCTGATTATTCAACTGGATTACTGGACATTCATGGCTACCTCACTCTATATATATATATATATATATATATATCCTGGAAGTCCTCAAACATCACCTCTTTGATAAGTTTCTTTGGTTCTTCTTTTAAAGAATCCCACTCCTCTTCATCATAATCCATTAGTTCCTTAAAATAAAAAAATAAAAACATTAAATTGTTTATACAGATACTTTGCAGGAGCAAAACCAATCACAACCCCCTCGGACTATTGTACTTGGCGACTGGATCTCCACACGTGCTCTAGCAACGTGGACCAGATGGACTAAGGCTATAATAATGGCCACTAAGACACTTCCAATGAAGGGTTATATACAAACATGTGATTATTAACCTGTTTATATTTCATAATGTTTCCACAAGCTTATGTGCCCTGGACCTCCAAGAACCATTTCCACCAGGTCATCTAAGCGCAAAGTGCTCTGGGTCAATTTTACTATTTTCAATAGTTATTTTATGTGTATTACGCGTTTCAGGGTGTATATATTGCATAGGACCCAAAAAAATATTTTGAGGGTAGTATCACTTTAAAGGCGATCAGTAACTACGTTCAGTGGCTACTGGTTGCTCCCAGGGCCTGGGTAGATTCTAACCCATGGTCAGTGGTAGACCAGGCTCCACGGGAAATCCACGGATATGATCAAGTCATCAAGTATAGTTAATGAGGCTGTCGAACCGTAATTCAAAAACACTTTGTTTCAATATACAAAGGTCAAGTGCTTTGCACATTGTTTTTCGTCTATTTTTCTTCTATTTCTGCAACTTGTCCTGGAATCCTGCTAAGCCGTCCGGTGTGTGGGGATACAGAAGCGAGTCAACCTACGGGTTGGATCGGTCTAGGGACCTTTTCTGGCCCAACAAAGAGCTAGTTCAGCCAATAACTTTCTAAAAATCAAACATAGGGCAGGTTAAGCAAATGCTACCAGTAACTAAATATTAGGAAAAGATATTTACTAAAAGGAAAAATTATATGAAAAATATCCTTGTCTTCCATGACAACTTCTCACCAAATGAAAGATCCCAAAGCAGTAACACACTAAGGGCATATAGAAAATACAATAACTTCCATAAACCTAAAAACATTATTATAGAAAATCTAAATTAAGGAAATGTTCTTGTATCATAGGCACTTTTTATCTTAATTATTATTATTATTTTTTTTTTTTAGAGAAATTATTTTTGTTTGTTTGTTTTTTGGGGATAGGTTTTGTCATATCCCACAGATGAGCATCCAAGTGCTTCAAGCAAGATTGGGTGTGCCCACTTATCCAGGGCCGAAGACTGAGGATAACGGAGTCACAGGAACGTCCAAGAAAGTTAACTTCACCATCACTTTAATTGTTATTTTACTTTTTGTATATATATTTTTTTAAATCTAGGTCAGATGTATATACATTCGTATACATGGGGGTCTGTAGGTACGAATGTTTTAGGGGTCCATAGGCAAACAAATGGGTTAGGTTATGTATTAATGTCCTGCCGTAATGACATGCACTAACTACAGACAGGTATATAGCAATAGGGCCTTGGGTGGCCATATGGACTCCCACAGGGGATATGTACTATGGAGGTTTACTGGGACTCCTATAGTGTGCTTAATATTTACTTAGTGTGAATGGGGGTAAGAGTGTTAGAGTGGTTGATGATCCCCCACATCAAAGCATAAGTGGGTGGGGGTGGGGGGGGGGGCTGATAGTCCCATGTTAGTGGTCATAAGCAAATAGACACATAAGGCACAAATCAGATGCCATCTCTGTGCAGCCATTTCTACAGACATTCAGCCAAAGACAGTGGGCCTGATACCATCCATTCTGCAGATTCAATTTCCAACTGTCATTTCTCAGTTACATTTACCACCAGGACTGAGCTGCTATTTCTACAGAGATTCAACCAAACATAATGGGCCTCATACTATCCTTCATTTTCCACAGCTAATACATACACAAACGTAATCACTATTTAATCCTTTATTCTCTATCCAATTACTTGCCAAGCTCTTCCGTGTATTACTTAACCTTTTGTTTATTTATCCTTTTGGGTTGTAAGTTTGCAAGTTTTCAATCTCATAAGGCAATTTGAAAATAAAACACCATGTATGCATGTATTTAAGGTACTTGTCTGTTATGTAGCCGCACACAGTGTGAACACTGCGGTTGAACGCTGCACCACAGGACCACCTGGTGGTGAAAAAAAGTTACTGCAGGCAAAACAATATTCCCCCCTCCAATGTGGTGCATAAGGCGCGCCGATAGAAGAGGCCTTGCGCTATGAGAGGCGTGCCCGAGGCCCTCGAGACTAATCGCCTTCGAGTTGCGCCACGTCGGAGGGGGGAATAGTTCTTTGCCTGCTATGGTGCAGCGTTCAACCCCAGTGTTCAGACTCTGTGCGGCTACATAACAGAACAGATGCGATTTTAACGTCAAAGACAGGAACCTGTACTTTCTACAAGGAGTAATATTTTTTTTTCTTTGTTTCAACCCCTATATAGCGCTACAGAATATGTTGGTATATATATATATACATATATATATATATACAGTGGATATAAAAAGTCTACACAACCCTGTTACAATGTCAGGTTTCTGTGCTGTAAAAAAAATGAGACAAAGATAAATCATTTCAGAACTTTTTCCACCTTTAATGTGACCTATAAACCGTACAACTCAATTGAAAAACAAACTGAAATCTTTTAGGTAGAGGGAAGAAAAAATATAAAAATAAAATAATATGGTTGCATAAGTATGCACACCCTTAAACTAATACTTTGTTGAAGCACCTTTTGATTTTATTACAGCACTCAGTCTTTTTGGGTATGAGTCTATCAGTATGGCACATTTTGACTTAGCAACGTTTGCCCACTCTTCTTTGCAAAAACACTCCAAATCTGTCAGATTGCGAGGGCATCTCCTGTGCACAGCCCTCTTCAGATCACACCACAGATTTTCAATCGGATTCAGGTCTGGGCTCTGGCTGGGCCATTCCAAAACTTTAGTCTTCTTCTGGTGAAGCCATTCCTTTGTTGATTTGGATGTATGCTTTGGGTCGTTGCTGAAAGATGAAGTTCCTCTTCATGTTCAGCTTTCTAGCAGAATCCTGAAGGTTTTGTGCCAATATTGACTGGTATTTGGAACTGTTCATAATTCCCTCTATCTTAACTAAGGCCCCAGTTCCAGCTGAAGAGAAACAGCCCCAAAGCATGATGCGGCCACCATCATGCTTCACTGTGGGTATGGTGTTCTTTTGGTGATGTGCAGTGTTGTTTTTGCGCCAAACATATCTTTTGGAATTATGGCCAAAAAGTTCAACCTTGGTTTCATCAGACCATAACACCTTTTCCCACATGCTTTTGGGAGACTTCAGATGTGTTTTTGCAAAATGTAGCCTGGCTTTGATGTTTTTCTTCGTAAGAAAAGGCTTTCGTCTTGCCACTCTACCCCATAGCCCAGACATATGAAGAATACAGGAGATTGTTGTCACATGTACCACACAGCCAGTACTTGCCAGATATTCCTGCATCTCCTTTAATATTGCTGTAGGCCTCTTGGTAGCCTCCCAGACCAGTTTTCTTCTCGTCTTTTCATCAATTTTGGAGGGAGCTGGTGCTCTTTTCATCAATTTTGGAGGGAGCTGGTGCTGTTCTTGGTAATGTCACTGTTGTGCCATATTTTCTCCACTTGATGATGACTGTCTTCACTGTGTTCCATGGTTTATCTAGTGCCCTTCTCCTGACTGATACCTTTTAACAATGAGATCCCTCTGATGCTTTGGAAGCTCTCTGTGGACCATGGTTTTTGCTGTGGGATGCGACTAAGAAAATTTCAGGAAAGACCAACTAGAGCAGCTGAACTTTATTTGGGCTTAATCAGAGGCACTTTAAATGATAGCAGGTGTATGCTGACTCCTATTTAACACGATTTGGAATGTGATTGCTTAATTCTGAACACAGCTACATCCCCAGTTATAAGAGGGTGTGCAGACTTATGCAACCACATTATTTGTATTTTTTATTCTTATTTCCTCCACCTAAAAGATTTCAGTTTGTTTTTAATTGAGTTGTACAGTGTATAGGTCACATTAAAGGTGGAAAAAGTTCTGAAATTATTTATCTTTGTCTCATTTTTTTACAGCACAGAAACCTGACAGACTGTGTAGACAGCACAGAAACCTGACAGAAACCTGTGTAGACTTTTTATATCCACTGTATATATATATATATATATATATATAAAATAGCTGTTTAATATATTACATTTTTAGTTACTTTTAAAAAATATATATTACTTGGATCAATTATTTTTACAACTCCTTGCTTTGTTTTATATCCAAATAAAACTTAGAAATAAATCAGGGCAGAATGGGAGTTTGTATTTATTACATATTTTTATTTTTTTTGTTAGTAGATCCACTATTCAAATATTTTTCAATAAGCTCCTACTTAATTACTCTGTGTTGTAAAATCTTGTTCTTAATCACCTTGGGTTCCTTAAGCCTCAGCTTATCCCAGGCAAGCTTAAATTCCTTAAATGTGTTAATCATACAACCTCCACTCAAAAGCTGTTCCAGCAGTTGTGGCAGAAGTGTGGAGTGACCAAGCTGTGGTCGACCCCCTATCATCTCCAGATCAATAGCTTGTGTGAGAGGTTCAATGGCACCCTTAAGGCTATGATTAGAGTATTTGTGGACTGGGAGAAGAAATGGTAAATGTTACTTCCCTACCTCCTCTTTGCCTAAATAGAGGTCTCTCAAGAGTCCACTTTGAACTCTTGTATGGACAGCGAGTGAGGGGAGCTATAAGACTGTTACGGGAGTTTTGGGAGGGGGACCACCAGGGAAGGAACTCCCAGTAGAGCAATATGTGCTACGGCTCAGAAATAGGCTGAAGACACTGACTGGCAAGCAGAAGTGCTGGAATGACAAGAGAGGCAGGGCTAGGGAATTCCAGGTAGGCCAGCAGGTATTGATGTTGGTACCGATCCGCAGAACAAGCTCCAGCCAATTGGAGAGGGTCCCTTCCAAATAGTCCAGAGGTGTTGGTCACTAAGAAGGACAGGACCACCCAATTTTATTTGGACTATAGGCAGCTAAATGGTAAGACAACTATAGACACTTGTCCTGTGCCTAGAGTAGATGAACTGCTAGATGAGCTAGGACAACACATCTAAACTTATTTCAGGGCTACTAGCAGATCCTACTTCCTGAAACTTCTAGAGAGAAGTCAACATTCATCAACCCATTTGGGCTATACCAGTTTACCACATACTATATGGGTGCCAGGAGCTCACTCATGCATATCTACCATGCATTCTCTCATCATATCTCGCCTTGACTACTGCAACTCGCTCTTTGCTGGTTTCCCCATCACTCGTCTTTCACTTCAATCCATATCTCAGACTCACCAACATACTCAATACCCTGTATCAGCAGCACCCTTCTGTCAATCCACTGGCTTCCCATAGCCTCAGGAATAAAATGTAAAATCATGACCCTATTGTATAAAGCCATCAACAACCGTGCACTCTCTTTTATCTCTTCTCTCATCTCAAATTACACCTCCACCTGCCCTCTTTGTTCTGCTAATCACCTCCTCTCACTCCCATCTTCGGGACTTTTCTTGTGCTGCCCCTAATATGTGGAACTTCTTGCCTTGGTCCACTAGACTATCCACATGCTTCAAAACCTCACTAAAAACGGAACTGTATAAAGAAGCTCATCACCTCCAGCCTTAATAGGCCAAATGAAATCATTCACCCTCCTGTACCAAACTCAAACCCTTTAGACTGAAAGTTGGCAAGTTTTCAATCTTGCAAAGCGCACAAAGTGTTGGTGCGTTACAAATAAAGGATCACCTATAATAGAGGTCAGATGTGAGTAATACCTGCAAGATGTGTTCTGCCAGATGTAACTCACATGCTGACTGTGGGGGACTTGCACAACATACTTGCGCTATTGCTCATGCGCTGCAGGGGTTGGGGGGGGGGGGTGCGACAGAGGCAGGGGGGGAAAGAGGAGGCAGAGGGTGGGAGTTCGAGGCATGGAGGGAGAGTGAGGGGGGAGTGGGAGAGCGAGCAAGGTAGGGAGGCAGAGAGAGATGAGGCGCACAGATCGAGGAGAGAGACAGAGCAAGAGAGGGGGAGCACACAGAGAGAGAGAGAGAGAGAGAGAGAGAGAGAGAGAGAGAGAGAGAGAGAGAGAGAGAGAGAGAGAGAGAGAAATGGGGCGCACAGAGAGAGACAGAGGGGGCGCACAGAGAGACAGAGGGGGCGCACAGAGAGACAGAGGGGGAGCACAGAGAGACAGAGGGGGCGCACAGAGAGACAGAGGGGGGCGCACACAGAAACAGAGGGGGGCGCACACAGAAACAGAGGGGGGCGCACACAGAAACAGAGGGGGGCGCACACAGAAACAGAGGGGGGCGCACACAGAAACAGAGGGGGGCGCACACAGAAACAGAGGGGGGCGCACACAGAAACAGAGGGGGGCGCACACAGAAACAGAGGGGGGCGCACACAGAAACAGAGGGGGGCGCACACAGAAACAGAGGGGGCGCACAGAGAAACAGAGGGGGGCGCACAGAGAGAGAAGAGGGGGGCGCACAGAGAGAGAAGAGGGGGGCGCACAGAGAGAGAAGAGGGGGTAACATAGAGAGAAAGAAAGAGAGAAGGCGTACAGAGAGAAACAGAAGGAACACAGAAGAGACAATTGAACATAACATATGATACAGTCATTTATGACAGGCAAGTTACTAGTAATAATAATACCTAGATGACATTGCCATGTAATTGTGACATCAGCTTTGATAGGAGAGAATCTTGAAGCAAAGTGCTGTGGCGTTGCAGGTTTCCATGGCAAAAGTAGCTGCTGCAAAGGAAAACTGTAGCTGTCTGCACGTGACAGAGGAGAGGACCCAACCAGTTGGATCCATTCATTGGCTGGTCCAACTGGTACCTCCTCTTGATATACATACATGTATTCTTTTTTAGTGACAGGACTATTGCCTTGTGGATTTAAAAACCTCACATCTATTGAGCAACGGTCATGTTGCTACTTGTATTCATCACAAATGAGTAAGAACACCTATAAGGAATTTTCAAAGGAACGATTAAAACTAAACTAGAAAATATCCCCAAGGGACAATTTGGAGATTAAATAGAAGTGCTCCCTGGAACAAGATCTTACAAGACAGAGGGGAGATTCACTGAAGACGGAAAAAGATTTTGACAAAATAATGGTGGACTCAGCCGTTAATACAGCGCTGCAGCTTAAAGTGACACAACGGAGGTAGTTAATACTGTAGAATGAAGAACTAGAGGTAGTAACATTAATGTTATCAATTTAATGCCATTTATAAAAAAAAATGTTTTACTACTTTAAACAAACCCTGTAGTTTGCCATTTTGAGACTTTCTGATCCACCTACAATTTCATGTTGAAATAGGTTATAAAATAACAAACCTAAAACAAATTCTAAAAGAAATTTGAGTCCTGTTAACCTTTTAATTAGGTAAATTATATATATATATATATATATATATATATATATATATATATATATATATATATATATATATATATATAGTTTTGTTTTAACATCGTACATTTTTACATTATACATAATGTAATAAATTATAATGTAATTTAATATATATTTTGATTCTATATATACACAAACATATATAAATATATATATATATATATATATATATATTTGTTATATTGTTTTATATTATATATATTTATTTTTATATAAATATTTTATATATATATATATATATTTGTTAAATTATATTTATAAGAGTACACATATAATATTATTTAGATATTTGTTATATTGTATTTATATTTGTACATATATATATATATATATATATATATATATATATATATATATATATATATATATATATATATAATTTGTGATATTGTACCTCTGTGCCCAGTATAATGTCTCCCCTATCTCCTGTGTACATAACATCATTTCCTACCTCTCTTCCAGTCTCTGCTCTTATCCCTGATCCTGAAGCTTCATGAATGAAACTAGCAGGGAACTTCAATGCGGTGCACGTGATATTGTGTCCTCCGGAAACCGGAATAAAGGTTCCGCTGTGTTACCAGACCAGTGTTACACCCCATGCGGCCTGTTCGCCTCCACATCGGCTCTCATACAGATACTACACAAACACACACCTCACACACCTGATAATGTCAAATATTTACCTCAGAAACAGAGAGTATTGACAAAACAGGAAATGCGGCACCGGACGTGACATCGTGAAGCTTCTCTGCGCGAAATCTGTTGCCTAGCAACAATCTGTCAGGCAGCAGCTATTACCAGCAGGAGATTTTCTCTCAGGGCTCTAATTATAACATTAATTATGTACAGAGATGGAGTCTACAGACAATGGTGAGGAGGCGGGAGCGCCATTTTGTGGGGCCTGGAACAAAGAGACAGGAGAATGGGGAGGAATAAGAATGAGAGCTATACTGGGGAGAAAATATGGATATAAATAATAATAATACATATACAGTACAGCTCGAAGTCAGAATGTAGAAGTGATATTGAGACAATAATATTAATGAGGAGAAATGATAACAATAAAGATACATTACAGCTCAGAGTCCAACTCCATGTCACAAATACTTCGTGATATGGAGAGACATAATAAAGATTGGTAGGTGCTACTTTAGCATGAGTTCTACCAGAACTTTTCTACTTTAGCCAGCAGTCTATGATATTTATGTGTTAGCTGACTGATCACTACACTCTTACAGAAAATTAGATAAATAATACATTAAATTGTTTGGATAACCGGAAAAGAGATTCACGGAAAAAGACAAATAAAATTAAGCGTGCATTTAATATTAACTAATATCTGAAATCGGGACGTTGATGTAAATATTACAATGTAGGGCCGGCTAATGAACGAGAGATATCAGTTACATGTGGGGTAACCGATCCGTCTTCCTCTTGCTCTCCACCACTTACAAGGAGAAGCATCTGACTCATTAGATACAATTATAGTAAAAATGACAACTTTTCAATTGAACACAGAAAAGCTAGAAATGGTAGAAAGTTTTGAGTGACTCATGCCTGCATCTTACCTTGTTATGGAGTGGGCTGGTAGGTCCTGGCAGGCCTCTTTCCCCGGGTCCTCTCATACACGGCTCCCAGTCGTCCTGGCTCTTCTCACGTGGCCGAGCTCAGGTCTCTTTCACCCGGTCCTCGCATACACGGCTCTCTGTAGTTTTGGCCTCTGCTCACGTGGCCGAGCTCAGGTCTCTATCCTCCGTTCCTCGCGTACACGGCTCTCGGTAGTTTTGGCCTCTGCTCACGTGACCGAGCTCAGTCCTCTTTCCCCGGGTCCTCTCGTACACGGCTCCCAGTCGTCCTGGCTCTTCTCACGTAGCTGAGCTCAGGTCTCTATCCCCCGGTCCTCGCATACACGACTCTCCCTAGTTCTGGCCTCTGCTCACGTGGCTGGGCTTAGGCCTCTGTCCCCGGGTCCTCACATACACTGATCCCAGTAGTCCTGGCCTCCTTCCCTGGGTCCTTACATAAACGGCTCCCAGTAGTCCTGGCATTTGCTTACGTGGCCGGGCTCAAGCCTCCTTCCTTGGGTGCCCACATACACTGCTCCCAGTAGTCCTGGCCTCTGCTCACGTGCCCAGGCTCAGTCCTCTTTCCCCAAGTCCTCTCATACACAGCTTCCAGTAGTCTAGGCCTTTGTTAACATGGATGTGCTCAGTCCTTTTTCCCCAGGTTCTCACATACACTGCTCCCAGTAGTCCTGGCCTCTGCTCATATGTCCTGGCTCAGGCCTCATTCCCCGGGTCCTTGCATACAAGGCTCTCAGTAGTCCTGGCCTTTTGCTCACGTGTCCGTGGTCAGGCTTCCTTACTTGGGTCCCCACATACACTGCTCCCAGAAGTCCTGGCCTCTTTTCACATTGCCAAATAAATGCGCCCCTTACACATGAAGGCTCCTGCCGCACATGCGCACTGTCTCTTTAATTCTCTATATCCCCAAACTGGCCAAGGGAAGCAGGGTCTTAAAAGACACAGCAGACACTGGGGCCTGGCAAAACATGGGCAGAACACAGATTGCATGGAGCACTTCTCCCATTCACCCACTAGAACAAACCCACACAGGCTTACAATCAACATTTGTTTTATTAGCCTGCATTTAATCCTTTCACTGGTGGTGGAGTGCAGGGATGCATTCCAAAGCCTCTGTACAGGTAGACTGCAGATTACTCTTTCAACAACATTATAAAGGGTAAAATGTGTTAGAATGTCAAGGTAGACTGACGATTACCAGAAGATTGCACGCTAAAGTAGCATCAATTCATTACAACTCAAAGCCAGACTCTGTGATACAAACACTGTCTGATGTAGACAGAAATAATAATGGGGAGAACTGAGAGGAAAATCACAATTCAAAGTTAAAACTCATTTTACATATACTTTGTGATGTGGCTTGAAGTAATAGAAAAAAGTGAGAGGAAAATAACTCCATTATACAGTTACGCTGTGATAAATATATAAATACTAGCGACTTGCCCGTCATAAATGACGGTGCCATAGAATGTTATCTTGAATTTTCTGTGCTCTCTCTCTGCACGTGTCTCACTCTCTGTCCCTCTCGCTCTGTCCTGTCTTTCTCTCTCTGTCTTGTGTCTCTCTTGCTCTCCTTTCTTTCTCTCTGACATGTCTCTCTTGCTCATAGTTTGCTCTTTCTTTCTGTGCACTCTCTGCCTGTGCACTCTCTTTCTCTGTGACCTCTTTCTGTGCACTCTCTCTGTGTGTTCTTTGCATTCTCTCTCTCTGCACTCTCTTTCTCTGTGACCTCTCTTTGCACTCTCTCTGTGAGCTCTTTCTGTTCACTCTCTCTCTCTGTGCGCTGTCTGCATTCTCTCTTGCTGTGCACTTTCTGTCTGTGCACTCACTCTCTGTGTACTCTATGTGCTCTCTCTCTGTGGGTGCTGTCTGTGTTCTCTTTGTCTGTGTGCACTCTCTCTCTCTCTCTCTGTACCCCTCCCTCTCTGTGTCGATCTCTGTGCGCTCTCTTTTTCACTGTGTGCGCTCTCTTTGCCTGCGCTCTCTATGTCTTTGCACTCTCTCTCGCTTTGTGTGCACTGTCTGTGTGTTCTCTCTCTGTCTGTGTGCACTCTCTCTCCGTCCCCCTCCCTCTCTGTGTCGATCTCTGGCGCTCTCTGTCTGTGCACTCTCTCTGTGTCTTTCTCTCTATGCTCTCTCTGTTTGTGCACTCTCTTTTGCTCTCTTTCTGTGCGCTCTCTCTTTGTGCGCTCTCTGTGCACTCTCTCTGCAAGCTCTCTCTCACTGTGAGCTTTTCTGTCTTCACTCTCCCTCTAGCTCTCTGTGTTCGCTGTCTGTGGGCACTCTCTCTCTCTCTCTGTGTCGATCTCTGTGCTCTCTATGTCTGTGCACTCTCTCTGTTGCTCTCTGTGCACTGTCTCTCTGTGCTCTCTCTGCATTCTCTATGTGCACTCTCTCTCACTTTCTGTGTGCGCTGTCTCTGTGCTCTCTGTGCACTCTCTCTCTGCGCTCTCTGTCCGCTTTGTGTGCGCTGTCTGTGTGCGCCCTCTTTGTCTGTGTGCACTCTTGCTATATAATTATCTCTCTCTGTACCCCTCCCTCCCTGTCCTCTCTCTCTGTACCAATCTCTCTCTCTCTGTACCTCTCTCTGTGCCTGTCTCTCTCTCTGTACCTGTCTCTCTCTCTCTGTACTTGTTTCTTTCTCTCTCTACCTGTCTCTCTTGCTCTGTACCTTTCTCCCTCCCTCTCTTTCTCTCTCACTCACTTTGCTGTCTGTTTCTGAAATGCAAACGGCTGCCGGCTTCTGTTAATATCATATTTTAGGCCCCAACCCCAATGACATCATGGCCATTTCCCTTGATGACGTCAGTGTTACACACACAACAACTATATAAGTGACTAGCTACATGCCCGTCAAAAATGACGGGAATAACATTTTAAAGCTGGGAATGCTGTACCTTGGGCACTCATCTCTCCTTCCGTCTACTTTACAAGCCTTGGCGCTTATTGCAAGCGTTGTCCAACCCACAACTTTGGTGCTTTGAAATGATCACCTTCGACGCTCATGGCGAGCCTCTCCCCCCATGTAGTTTAGGGGCCTTGCGATGACTGGCTTGGGTTACTGGCTTGGGTTAAATGTTACTGGCTTGCTTTAAGTGTTACTGGCCTTGGGCTCTTTTTTATTGCCTTCTGCCTTGTTTTCATCCTGTTACGTTTTATCAGCTGCCTTTTTTTTCTGCGCTTATGTGATTTTTGATTGTGAAAAAACAGAAAATATGCCTCAAATTAACTTGCAGCCTCACTCACAGGCTCCCTAGCTCTCCCCCTGTGCTGTGTGTGAGTGTGTAAGTTAATTTGAGACAACATTTTTTTTGCTGGTCTTTCCAGTTCTGTGGCTCGGCCATTAAATTCGTAATTTAATACAGCTCTGTAACTACGGGCCTCGGTTTGCGAGGCCCGCAGTTGCATTTACGGGCTTTGGCCCTAATCACGAGCGCTCATTCCAGCCTAAGTCCTATGGGTCTCGCGATGAGTGCCTGTGTCGCTCATCGGAAGTCCTTCAATGAGTGCCTTTGGCGCTCATTGTACTTAGGTTGCACCGGCCTCTCGATGAGCGCCTGCGGCACACATCGCAAGGCCTGCAATGAGCTCCCACCCATGCTTCTCTTTTGCCCCCTCCCTCCCCTGAGTTTCTTTTCCCCTCTCCCTCCCCTGTGTGTCTCCCCACACTCTTTTCTCCCTCCCGTGTCTCCTTTCTCCTCCCCTCTCCCTCCCCTGTCTCTCCTTTCTCTCTCCCTCCCCTGTGTCTCCTTGATCCCTCCCCCCTCCCATGTGCCCCCGGCGTAAGAAGCATGCACATGCAGGGCCTACACTGCGCATTGCGCAACTCTCAAGTTATAGTTGTAGTAATTGAGAGTTTGTTGTAACTTTTAACATAGAGTTACCGTCAAACTCACATTTACCACAACTATTATATGTGACTAGCTACGGAAATAAAATTGAGCTGGCAATGCTGTTTGCCACCTAATGTGAGCACCTTTGGTGCTCACTGCGAGTCTCTCCCCCTGTATACTTCCTCCCTTGTGTCTCATTTCCCCCCCTCTCCCTCGTGTCATTCCTCCCCTCTCCCTCCCCCGTGTCTCTCCCCCTCTCCCTCCCCTGTGTCTCTCCCCCTCACTCTTTCCCCTGTGTCTCTTCCCCCCTATGTTTCTGCCCCCCCCCCTCTCCCTCCCATGTGTCTCCTTTCTCCCCCTCTTCCTTCGTTCTCTGATTGAACACCTCTGTTTTTGTTGTTGCTTATGCAAATTACTGTTTTGCATGCGCAAGTCTGTAACTTTGTCACTCATGGCGGGCCTCGCTATGAGTGCCTGTGGAGCTCATGGCGGGCCTCGCGATGAGTGCCTGTGGAGCTCATGGCGGGCCTTGCGATGAGTGCCTTTGGAACTCATGGCGGGCCTCGTGATGAGCGCCTTCCGCGCTCATTGCTAGCCTCTACCCACCCCTGTGTCTCTTTCCCCACCTCCCTCCCGTGTCTTTCCCCCTCTCCCTCCCCT
Organism: Discoglossus pictus; assembly: GCA_027410445.1. Lineage (NCBI taxonomy): Eukaryota > Metazoa > Chordata > Amphibia > Anura > Alytidae > Discoglossus > Discoglossus pictus. The sequence goes on along the minus strand of CM050170.1, from coordinate 109,754,171 downwards.
GTGTCTCTTCCACCCCCCTCCCTCCCCTGTGTCTCCTTCCTCCCATCTCCCTCCCCTTTGTCTTCCTCTCCTTTGTCTCTTCCTCCTTCTCCCTCCCCTGTGTCTCCTTCCATTACTCTCCCTCCCCTGTGTCTCCCTCCACCACTCCCTCCCCTGTGTCTCCTTCCACCACTCCCTCCCCTGTGTCTCCTTCCACCACTCCCTCCCCTGTGTCTTCTTCACCCTCATCTCCTCCCCTGTGTCTTCTTCACCCTCATCTCCTCCCCTGTGTCTTCTTCCCCCATCTCCCTCCCCGGTGTCTCCTTCCCCCATCTCCCTCCCCGGTGTCTCCTTCCCCCATCTCCCTCCCCGGTGTCTCCTTCCCCCATCTCCCTCCCCGGTGTCTCCTTCCCCCATCTCCCTCCCCGGTGTCTCCTTCCCCATCTCTCTCCCCTGTGTCTCCTTCCCCTGCGTCTCTCCCCCTACCTCCCCTGTGTCTCTTTCCCCCATCTCCCTCCCCCTCTCCGGTGTCTCTTCCCCTTCTCCCTCCCCTGAGTCTCTTCCCCCCTCTCCCTCCCCTATGTCTCCTTCCCCATCTCCCTCCTCTATGTCTCCTTCCCCATCGCCCTCCCCTATGTCTCCTTCCCCCTCTCCCTCCCCTGTGTCTCCTTCCCCCCTCCCCTGTGTCTCCTTCCCTCTCATCTTCCTCCCCTGTGTCTCTTTCCCCCATCTTTTTCCTGTGCCTCCTTCCCCCCTCTCCCTCCCCTGTGTGTCTCCCCCCCACACATTCCCCCCCTCCCTCCTGTGTCTCCTTTCTCCTCCCCTCTCCCTCCTCTGTGTCTCCTTTCTCTGTCCCTCCCGCTCCCATGCGGTCAAATTTTGAATGTGCGCCCCCGGCGTGACGAGCATGCTTGGCTTATGCCACGCATTGTGCAACTTGCATTGCAATTAGCTTGCAGGGCCTACGCCGCTCATTGCGCATGCACAATTCGCAAGTTATAGTTGTACTAATTGAGAGTTTGTTGTAACTTTTAACATAGAGTTACCGACAAACTCACAATTACCACAATTATTATATGTGACTAGCTCCTTGCCTGTCAAAAATGAGGGGAATAAAATAAAGCCTGGTAATGCTGTTTGCCACCTAATGTAAAGCACCTTCAGCGCTCATTGCGAGTCTCTCCCCCTGTCTACTTCCTCCCTTTTGTCTCATTTCCCTCCCTCTCCCTCGTGTCATTCCCCCCCTCTCCCTCCCTTGTGTCTCATTTCCCCCCTCTCCCTCCCCTGTGTCTCTTCCACCCCCTCTCCCTCCCCTGTGTCTCCTTCCTCCCATCTCCCTCCCCTTTGTCTCCCTCTCCTTTGTCTCTTCCTCCCTCTCCCTCCCCTGTGTCTCCTTCCACCACTCTCCCTCCCCTGTGTCTCCCTCCACCACTCCCTCCCCTGTGTCTCCTTCCACCACTCCCTCCCCTGTGTCTCCTTCCACCACTCCCTCCCCTGTGTCTCCTTCCACCACTCCCTCCCCTGTGTCTTCTTCACCCTCATCTCCTCCCCTGTGTCTCCTTCCCCCATCTCCCTCCCCGGTGTCTCCTTCCCCATCTCTCTCCCCTGTGTCTCCTTCCCCTGCGTCTCCCCCCCTACCTCCCCTGTGTCTCTTTCCCCCATCTCCCTCCCCCTCTCCGGTGTCTCTTCCCCTTCTCCCTCCCCCGAGTCTCTTCCCCTCTTTCCCTCCCCTATGTCTCCTTCCCCATCTCCCTCCCCTATGTCTCCTTCCCCATCTCCCTCCCCTATGTCTCCTTCCCCATCTCCCTCCCCTATGTCTCCTTCCCCATCTCCCTCCCCTATGTCTCCTTCCCCCTCTCCCTCCCCTGTGTCTCTTCCCCCTCCCCCTCCCCTCTGTCTCCTTCCCTCTCATCTTCCTCCCCTGTGTCTCTTTCCCCCATCTTTTTCCTGTGTCTCCTTCCCCCCTCTCCCTCCCCTGTGTGTATCCCCCACACACATTCCCCCCCTCCCTCCTGTGTCTCCTTTCTCCTCCCCTCTCCCTCCTCTGTGTCTCCTTTCTCTGTCCCTCCCGCTCCCATGCGGTCGAATTTTGAATGTGCGCCCCGGCGTGACGAGCATGCGTGGCTTATGCCGCGCATTGTGCAACTTGCATTGCAATTAGCTTGCAGGGCCTACGCCGCTCATTGCGCATGCACAACTCGCAAGTTATAGTTGTACTAATTGAGAGTTTGTTGTAACTTTTAACATAGAGTTACCGACAAACTCACAATTACCACAACTATTATATGTGACTAGCTACTTGCCTGTCAAAAATGAGGGAAATAAAATAAAGCCTGGCAATGCTGTTTGCCACCTAATGTAAAGCACCTTCAGTGCTCATTGCGAGTCTCTCCCCCTGTCTACTTTCTCCCTTTTGTCTCATTTCCCTCCCTCTCCCTTGTGTCATTCCCCCCCTCTCCCTCCCTTGTGTCTCATTTCCCCCCTCCTCTCTCTCCCTTGTGTCTCATGTCCCCCCTCCTCCCCCTCCCTTGTGTCTCCTTTCCCCCCTCCTCCCTCCCTTGTATCTCATTTCCCCCTCCTCTCCATCCCTTGTGTCTCATTCCCCCCTTTTGTCTCATTTCCCCCTTCTCTCCCTTCTTCGTGTACCTGTTTATTTTCCCCATCCTTAATAAAATTAAGCCTGGCAATGCTGTTTGCCACCTAATGTAAAGCACCTTCAGCGCTCATTGCGAGTCTCTCCCCCTGTCTACTTCCTCCCTTTTGTCTCATTTCCCCCCCTCTCCCTCGTGTCATTCCCCCCCTCTCCCTCCCTTGTGTCTCATGTCCCCCCTCCTCTCTCTCCCTTGTGTCTCATGTCCCCCCTCCTCCCCCTCCCTTGTGTCTCATTCCCTCTCCCTCCCTTGTGTCTCATTTCCCCCTCCTCTCCCTCCCTTGTGTCTCATCCCCCCCTCCTCTATTTCCCTTGTATCTCATTTCCCTCCGCCTCTCCATCACATGCCCCCTACCATCCCATATGTTACCCAGTGTCCCCTACAGCCCCAGTGCCACACTCACCTCCACTTTCAGCACGCTGCCCCCCAGCAGGTGATATTTATGGGGCAGTCTGCGCACATGGGACAGAAGTTTGGAGAAGCATTTGCTGCCCATGGCCCTGGCCAGCAACAAGGCCTTGAAGGACCTCCTGGGGGGCGGCCGTGGAACTGAGGGTCGCTGGTCTGAGGATGAGAACTGGTCCTCTGAGATGGGCACACTGAGCATGTGCTACCCCCAAACAGTGACTGAGGCTGCGGCGGGGTCTCACCCCTGCCGGTGCGTCCTCTCTTCAGCGTAGGGCATAGCAATGACGCCATGAAGAAGGTCCGTAATTTACGAGTCCGTAAGTTCCGGGCACTGGGGGAGGCAGAGAGAGAGAGGCAGAGGGGAGATGAGAGAGACAAGCATAGGACTGCACACAGTGGGCCTCTCGATGCAACCGGGAGTGATGCGAGCCCTGTGGGCCTTGCAATGAGTACCTGCGTCGCTCATCGCAAGTCCTGCAATGAGGGCCTTTGGCGCTCATTGCAATCATATATAGTTGTGGATCTAAACTGTGGCCCTCGGTTTGCGAGGCCCACAATTTTTAACATTGCATGACCAACATCCGCAAACGGGACCAACAACCCTGTAGATCCACAACTATATATGAGATAACTAATGGTTAACATAACATGACCATATTGAAGGAGTTAACTGAGCTTCAGCACATCAGTATGTGCACCTGAAATCAGCAGGAGTTGCTATAAGGGCCTGCAGTTGGTATGTGAGGGGGAGAGAGAGATCTTTTCTAGAGAAAGCTGCAATTGAACTTGAGGCAAGCATAGTGCAGACTGACTGTGTTGGTAGAAGAACTCTTAAACACAGACTGTTTAAAGAGACAGCACTATATAACCTTAGGGAAAGGTTTGTCAATTAAACCCTTAAGTGTACAGTGCTCTATTGTCATTGATACCTATTCCTCACACTAATGGAGTTTTACCACATAGTTGTTTGGTCCCCAGGCCAATTAAGACTGTCCAAATCTCGCTTTTGCAATACCATTGTTGTTCCTTACAGTGTAGCAAAACTGGCTTATTCTAGCAGGGGATGGCCGTGACGATTTTGGACTATCCAGATCTTAACGGAGCAGTAGCCTAGCATAAAAAATATCCCAAGGTCCAACAGAGATTGGTAAGTAGCAACCCGGAAGCCTGGACTTTCTTAGCTGGGGGTCTGGAAGCCTGGACCTTTTTAGCTAGGGGTTATTCAGCTCTTTTGTGGAAAATGCCCTCCTCATCATGACCTAAAGTAATGTTATGAAACTTTGGAAACTTTATAAGGCCAGTCTTTTGAATTAAGACTGTTGAACTGGGACTATTACAGCTCTTGAAATGTCTACGATAAGGGACTGATATGAGTTGAGCAAAAAATAGTGTTTCTTTTCAAGATCATGACCCATGTTATTGACCTTTTGCCAATGATATGCACTAATTATATGACTTCGCCACGGAATGATTTGTCTTTGAGACAACCTAGATGTGTGGTAAGAACAACATTGTGGGACTTATGTGGTGCTCTGTATGGGTATTCAATCTAAGTGGAATTGAAAAGTGAGCTACAGTAATTCATGTTTAATGCATTCCCATGATATAGGTTGTGGAGAGAAGAACTGAAACCCAAGTTAGCTCTACTGCTAAAATCTTGAACTCAATACTTTATTGTGCGACAGTGGAAGGAGATGTTTCACTCAGTCAGCTCTGGGATGTGGGCGCAGCAGATTGAACCCCACGAGCGCTCCAGGTGCTACCCCAATCGCTCGTACCGTCTCCATCTTCTCAAAGCTTTTGGCCTTACTGCAAGTTTTGTTGGAGAAGTGGGGACTGGTTAATCCTGGATTGTGAGGCTTTAGCTGCTGGAACAGAAAGCTTATTGGAATGACCTTGAGGAACAAGGATATAGTTTCTTAAGGAACTCTGGAGCGTTTGAAGTTTTTTATTGGCTCCATAATACTTCTCTAACCAATGAAGCATGGGGGCGATTTTAAGAAATCTTAATAACATTTTCTTCTTCAAGAAATGCATCTTAATTATGTTGAAAGTGAAAAACTACATAAATCATGAGTTCAAGAGGTAATATATACTTCTTATAAAAAGAAAAAGGAGGTGTTGCCATCTTGTTTAGGAAAGGCCAAGAGTGTAAAATATTATTATTATTATTATTATCTTTATTCCGTAGCGCTGTACAGGGGTTGAGTACATGGCAAAAACAAAATGAACACCTTACAATTGTAAAAAAAGAAGGAAGCTTTATAACTCTGAAAGATCTTTCTTTGTAATGTTTATGCTCCAAACAAGGGGAAATTGAATTTTTTTAATAATAATAAATTCTCTTTATAAATCTGCCCGTAATAGTTGGAGGAGATTTCAATATAGTGCCTAACATAGCTTTAGATAGGGCTAATAACTCTTTTCCCTTCTGGATCGCTAGCCTGTCCCAGTGAAGGAGCTTGTGTACCTCAGTGAAGCTATGAGCTATACCATATAGGGTCATCCAAGATGGGCAGGTCATATTGTAGTCCACCGGAGAAGGAACTGCCAACCCACTTGTGATGTCCAGGGGGGCCCCCGAGACTCTGTGGGACTATGGTGGACCCTGGATTAACATGGACTTTTGCTATTCTTTCTAACGTTTCTCCCCTGATACCGCCCCCCCCAGCCTGAATACTTGAACTGTAACAGCCACATTCTTATTGTGTGCCCTGTGGAATGGGGATCCAGGTAGTTCATGGATAGGGCCACAATATGGGGTTAATTGGAATTATTGTATGGTTGTGTGAATTTATTGATGTAACTGTGGCAACCAAGCATGTTTGGTATTGAAATTGTGTAATACCGGTGTCAGTGGGGTGATGGGCGTCCAGTTACAAAGGTTGCCTTTTTGTGGGGACAACACAAGGTCAGCAGAGTAGTATCGGGGGTTAAGTAGACACATTGTCTGCAAAATATATTATTTACAATATCACCCCCCTTGCGTTGAAGTCTTTTTAACATTAACGCGTGAATGTTCCTCTTCCTGGGCAAACATGCATTAAAAGGCCCCCCAGATGGGATGTCTCAGAAGAGGTTATTTAACAAATGCCCCCTGCCAAGTATAGAGGACAGGAAAGAAATTCCTAAAATGGTCCATATGGTTAGAGAGAGTCGGATACAACTGAACGACTAAACAATGACAATCTCTAATTAAAATTCCCAAAGTTAAAATCGCAAAAAGTCACCAGTGGGAAATTAGACTCTGTGGGGCTGGATGTGCAGCGTAGTGCCATAGCCTATCAGGGCCCCTGTCTCAGCCGCATGGTAGAGATGGTTTTATTTTTCATGTTTCAGTTCTTGTGTTTCTATTCTTATGTTTCTTTTGACAAACTTTTAACAATATTTCCTTACCCCCCCAGAAAAGTTATATAAGGCAAAAGCAAAGTGTGATTTGACCAGACCACTGCACATTTCCTTATGCAATCTGTTTTGCGCTCTCCAAGCTTGTAAATCTTGATTGACGTCACTGGTTTCAACTCCTTTATTGACAAAGCGTACAAGAGGATGCACCGACAAAATATTTTTGCACTTGGTTTAGTATGGTGTGTGTTGGGGGGGTAGAAATTATTTTATCCTCCCTTTTCCTTGTTATCATTCCTAACGGCTAGCCCTGCATGTAAATGTGTGGATGAGGTGCTCTCTCAGCTTGTAAACAGAGACTTGATTGAAGACCTATTTTCATCCCTTGATTGAGTGTTGGTAATGGAGGAGGAACTACAGCTATTCATGTGATCCTCACATATTATTTTTCCATTTACTTGTATTGAGGTATTACTATTCAACTAAGAAACAGGGACATCTTGTGGTGAGAGAGACTAATGACATATCTATCTATAAATCTGTAGACTCCACTAATACTGAGAGATCTTTTTAATGTGATAGGAGTAATCACAGGAATTCTTTGTTTGAACTCCTGGCCCTACACTGTAATACTGTATAAAGTGGCAGTACTACATAAATACTACACGAGTAATACATGAATACTACATGAATATTGACATAACTACTGCTAGTTAAACTGACCGTGGGGTATCCACACTCATTGACATAGAGGTACTCTAACTTGACCAGTGGTTATCCACATTTACTGACATAGAAGTACTCTAACTGACCAATGGTTGTCCATGCTTACTGACATAAAGGTACTCTAACTGAACAATGGTTGTTTGTACTTCCTGACATAGAGGTATACTCTAATTGACCCATGGTAGGCTGCACTTATTGACATAGTGGTACTCTAACTTTACCAATGGTTGTCCGTACTTATTGACATAGATTTACCCAAACCGACCAATGGTTGTCTGTAGTTACTAACATAGAGATACTTTGACCAATTGCTATCCCCACTGATTGACATAGAGGTACTCTAACCGACCAATGGTTGTCCAAACTTATTGACATAGAGGTACTTTAACTGACCAATGATTGTTCACACTTATTGACAGGGAGGCACTCTAACAACAGTGGACCATACTATTTGAGATAGAGGTACTATTTTCTATTTGGGTTATGATTGTGCAACTAATCTGCATGCTATATGGAAAGGTCATAGTGCCACCTGCCTTCAAACTGCTTGGAAAGGTCATGGTGCAAAATATCTGCAATTTTCATTGTGCAGTGGTTCTTTAATTACTGATTACCTACAATGTACTGGATCCATTGAGCATAAATTCAAACTTCAGTTAATTTACTGCAGAAAATTAATTTGTATAATAACATTTAAATAATAAAGTTGTTGTTTGTGACCTAATACAATTAGAAACAAAGATACCAAAGATAGTAAAATAAAAAAAATAAAAAAGTTAACAAAAATAAACCAAAAATAGTAAAATTAAAGACAGAGCCATGATTTAGGCGAGACACTATGTGAGGACACAGAAACAGGGCACAGAGAGAGAATAGGCAGAGAGAGGGCACAGAGAGAGGAGGCACAGAGAGCAGTTAAAAAGGGCACAAAGAGAGGGCACACATAGAGAGCGGGCACAGAGGGATACAGAGAGAGGGCACAGATAGAGAGAGACAGAGGGCACAGAGAAACAGAGGGCTCGAGAGAGAGGGACAGAGGGCAAATAAAGAAGGCACAAAGAGAGCGGGCACAGAGAGAGACAGGACACAGAGAGAGAGACAGAGGGCACAGAGAGAAAGAAAGCACAGAGAGAGAAAGAGGGTGCACAGAGAGAGAGAGGGTGCACATAGAGAGAGCTAGAGCGCTCACACAATTGAACATAACAAATGATACCATATCATTTATGATGGGTAAGTTACTAGTATTATATATATATTTTAAAATATAAATATCAATTATTTTTTTATTTTTTTTGTTTAATTTGCGATTTGTTTTTATCTTTTGCTTCACCAGTTATTTTGTAAAATTGCGTAAACCCATAATTAGTATGACACTGTTGGTGCAAACAAGGTTTTTTTTTCCTTCTAATGTATTTATGCTCAATGTCTTAAAAAAATACCACCTTTTTATATTTAAAATACACTCCTATTTTGAAAAACGACACTAGAAAATATGGAAAATAATATAATTTTGTTTCCGGGCCGGTCAGCTTCCTGAGACTTTGAAGGCAGAGGAAGCTTCTATCTGCACAATTGAAGAAAACCATGCCCTAATTAGATCTAATAGATAGCTCATTAGTTGAGAAAGTAGGGGAAACAATCAGCCGAAAAATAAACCATCAATAAAGAATAAAAAATAGGAAAATAGTAGAAGATAATGGTCATTTTTATAACTGTGACTCATACAGTTATTTATTTAGATCTCTAATGTCTATTCAATAACTATATAATACTTTATATTTACTATACATTTTCTTGCTGTATAGTATTGTATGTCTCCCATGTTGTGGATGGCATGGTTGGCATTACATTCAGGCATGATCTCTCTCTTACAGCGTATTCATAGATTTTGCCATCTTGGTTGAGGGCAAATATCCACCAATAAGTTACTTGCGGCGACCATATTTGGTGAGGATATCCTATTGGGATTTGTATATGTTTGGTGGGCAGCTGTTCTTTGGTTTGTAAGTTGTTTCTATTTCTTGTGTGGACGTGGCCATCTTAGATAAGGGCAGATGTTCACAAGTTACTGTGGCTGCATATATGCGGGGTATTCTAACGATTTAAGGTGGTGTTAACTGCCGTCCTTGGTCCTAGTCTATTTGGAAGCCATCTTGTCAGAACACTGGGGTGTGCTGCTGCAGGCAAAGAGCTATTCCATCCTCTGATCTCGCTCATAAGGCGCGCCAACAGAAAAGGCCTTGAGCTATGAAAGGTGCGACCGACAAGCGATGGCCTAGCTGTCAACTCAGCGCCGATCAAGTTGCGCCACGTCGGAGGATGGAATAGTTATTTGCCTGCAGTAATTTTTTGCACCACCAGGTGGTGCTGTGGCACAGCCACACACCCCGGTGTTCTGACAGGATGCAGCTTCCAAATAGACTAGATCTATTGACTGAAATATGTTATCTTATCTTAGGAACCAATGGAGTATGATGAAGTAGCAGTTTATTTCTCAGAGGAAGAGTGGGGCTGTTTAAATAAAGATCAGAAGGAGCTCTATAAGGAGGTGACAATGGAGAATTACCGGACACTCAGGTCTCTGGCTAAGAAATATTATTATTAACATGTAAAGAGCATGGCACATCTCAACAGGCGACCAATGTCCCGGGCCAAAGGTTGAGACAGCACAACGTGTTCGGGTATGTGCAACTATAAACTCTCGTCCAAAAAGTTAGAGTAGTAGTTTATTTAGGGCTCAGACAAGTGCCAGGCACTCCTTCTCAATTGCCGCAAAGCTAATCTTTCAGGGTAACAGTTTGACCTTTCCACTTGACTCAAAACAGAGCCAATGCCATAGTTGGAGGCATCCGTCTGAACCAAAAAGGGGTGAAAATAATCCCGGGCAACCCTGATGAGTTGGAACATTTGGACAGCCTTCAGGTGTTAAAAAAGCTTTTTCACATTTGGGGGTCCACTGTACCAGCCAGGGCCTTTTCGTTCTGGTGAGATCTGTCAGTGGCCTTGCGGAGGTGGAGGCTCCAACGTCCGCTTCAATGAGCCGAAGGCAAAGCAAGTGTCCGCATTTGCGGAGGTGTAGGCTCTATGGTGCCTCACCCTTTGGGTAAAAAAAAAAAGCAGGACTTTAAAAAAAAAAAATTATTATCGAGGATACTCAGAGGAACAAAAGTACACAAGGAGAGAGGCTCGCAATGAGCACTGAAGGTACTCAGAGGACCAAAAGCCTTACTTTGTGTGGCAAACAGCATTACCTGCCTTACAATTTTATTGCGTCAGTTTTGACGGACAAGTCGCTAGTATTATATAACGTCCATCTTATAAAAGGCTCATCTAAGCAAACAAAAGCTTTGGCCCCAAATCCTCAGGACATGCTATATCATGGGACAGGACAGGCTATATCATTCTTGAATTTATTTATTTTTATTTATTTAGACTCAATTTAGTAGGATTTCTGCACCTTACGGTTGACAAGGGTTAGAAAAAAAACAATTTCACCATAAAGAAAGAGTCCTTCAGAGTAAGGACAGACAGATTGTGGAATTAGTTACCAAAGCAGGTTGACAGCATCCTTAATAGATCACTTTAAAACGCGGTTGGATGTAATTTTTTATTAAAAAGTTATGTATGTTATACAGAATAGGTAGTATTGTGATCCAGAGTATGACCCTTGTGTCAAGTTACCAGTCTCCTCTGGGTTTCTGTTCGTGTTTCAGGCCCTTTGATGGAGGACACAATACAAGAAGCTTTATATATTTTCCAAGTTTTACATTAATGACAAGCAAAAACAAATCAAAGAAAATAATAGGCCTAGCTTCCACTGTAGCACTACCTTAACTGATATACAGTCTCCTCACTAACCAGCTCTCATCCAGGTCGGCGAAATAAAAAGTCCACCAGTTGGTTAAGCACTGGCCCGTATCTCTCTGCAGGTCTCCACTCTGCTCCAAACAATCATAAGCTGTGTCTTCCTCCAGCTCAAACTTCAAACACTCAGTCCATCGATAGCTCCACCCATACTCCAAGACAGTCTTAAATAATGTCTGCTCAGGTGCATCTAATTGACTTCTCAGGAAAGTTAACTCATTCATTTCTCCTGGGGAAAGAGAGCTTTGCAAAGTCCGTGGCTCATATAAACCCCTTGTATAACTCTGGGTTTTAATTTTTGAGATCAGGAAGGAAGTGTTTTACCCTAATGAGACAATTGACAACAATTCTTATTTTTTTGTTTGCCTTCCTCTGGATCAATTATCAATTCACTTAATACAAGGATCAGTAGACATTTAAAAAGGTTGAAACTGATGTATTAAAAAGTATTTTCTAACCTCAATTAATATGTTATATATTTTTTTCAATACTCTCTGATATATTGATACATCTTTCTGTACAACAATGGCAGGAGTAGAGTAATCCTTCTATGAAACAGATTTTTGGTGCTTTTAAATATTAGAATTGTTAAAGCTAGAGTAAAATATCAAGGAAAGGGTGAATTTTTCAGGTAGATACAGAATTTTCAGATACAAAGTATACTACCAACACAGTGCTCCCCACCGGCTGCAGGCTTGTTATTTTAGAGGCTTCCCTTGGCAACAAGCTTTAGCTTATCAATGATTATTTATTCTCTTATGATCTCTGATTGTTCTTAAAATTCTTTAGACTTGCGTCACAACCAACTCCTACCCTTCACTTATTGACCTTATAAGTGTAGAGACAAACGCTGACTGCTTCTAATATTGGATATGGCTATTATAAGTTACTAGCGATTTGCCCGTTAAAAATGACGGTAATAGAATTTGAAGCCTGGCAATGCTGTTTGCCACACAATGCAAGCCCCCCCCCCTCACTTTCTGGCCTCGTGTTGAGCGTCTTTTGCCTTTGGCGCTCATTGCGAACCTCTCCCCCCTCTACTTTACGGTCCTTGCGATGAGAGCCTTCTGGGCTTATCGCGGGCCCTGCAATGATTGGCTTTGCCTCTCATTGCAGCCCGCGGCATGTGCTGCGCGCATGTGCAAGTCTGTAACTTTTGAAGCCTGGCAATGCTGTTTGGCACACATTGCAAGGCTCTCCACCGCCCACTGTCTTTCCCCTACCCTTTTTATTATCTTTACCAGTTACTTGGACACGGTGGGAACGGTGTCCTGTGAAGAAGCTGCACACCTCTGGCATCTCTATTATTGTGGTTTTGGACTTGTATGGACGGATATTCACTCCAATTTCCATTTGTGCATCTCTCTAGAGGAACTGTATGTAAACACATTGAATATAGTTCATACATATATATGTATACACAGTAGGTAAACTATAGAGCGCTTCTATTTTGTAGCAATATAATATATGCAAATTGCTTCTTTGTTTTCTGTCACCCTTTACGTTCCACCCCTTAAGGAACTGGCCTGGTATATATAGCTTTCATTTCCATTTGGGGGTTGTTAAGCTGCTCTTTAGATTATACTATTGTGAACTATCTGGACAGTATTTGGTGATATTTAGGGCTTGTGTATTCATCCACTATGGCCAGTAATAGAACTTTTGGGTCATACATTAATAGAAACGAACGAGACAGTGTTGTTTTCAGCCATACACATAAGGAACCTCTGGGCACAGAGGAGCCATTGTGCTTGCTGAAGGAACTTGAAAAATTGAACAAACTTGAAATTAAAACATGGTATGACCTGACTAGTTTGGAAAATGATCTTACTAATAAAATAATCCCTAGAGGTTTGAGAATGCAAAAGTGTTGCTCGTTTGATATTGAGGGTCCTGAATTATTAGCCCAATGGAATACAATCCTTGAGGATTGTTCATTTAGCCTTATTAAGTTTTTGATAGACTTTAGGAGAATGAAATTGAATGATTTGACCATACAATTAGAGGAGGTCACTAATAAATTAAAGCCATATGCACCTGATCCTAGATGCCAGAAAATGGACGATGAGATTAGACTAAGGATTACAAAATTAGAAGCAGAAATCAGTAAACGGAAAAAGGATAAATTTTTGAGGGATAAGATGGACTACCAAAGAGGTGGGGGTAGTTATCATGGTTTGGATAAGAAATCTAGGGATCGACACCAACCAAATCCTGCAGAAGGAGCTATATCTAAGCTAACTTATGTATCCAATAAGTAACTTGCAACCCGTTCAGGGGGGCAAAATAGGAACATTTTAAACCATTTCCTTAAAAATAAGGACAAAGATATATCCCGAAATGTACATCCTCCCAACCTAAATAGAGTAGGGAGCAACAATAATAAGTATGGTTTAGCCAAGTTCAAGAGGGACAGTACTATACCTATTACAATGACCCTTTAGAGATTGGAATAAAGATGAATGTACTAATAAGCCACCTCTCCCGCCTCCCGTTCAGAATATGGGTTCTTCTAGTTTAGAAGAATGTGCACTGGTAAAAAATCATCCTTCCCCTACAAAGTCTTTTTTAGTCAGGGATGGAAAACTTCAGGTACACAACAGGCCCATGGTCAGGAACGGGAACACCAAACCTCCGCCCCCACCCCTCCCACTCCTTCTGATGAGACGAAAGAGAACGTTACAAGGGGGAAGGAGAAGGGGATGTAGGGGAGGCAGAAGGGTCCAACTCCAAAAGAGCAAAAAATTACAAGATGGAACGGTAAAAATATTCAATCTCTCTAAAAGGATTTTGAGTATACATGAGACCAATGTTCTTAAGAAGGGTCTGTCTTTTGCTCCTGACTCGGAGCCAGATACATTCGATCTATTTGTGGATTTGAATAAATTAATTAGAATGCTTACCCTGAAACGGCATTTTTTTAAAATTGCTAAAAATAATGAGACATATGGACCAAAAGGTGACAAGTATGGATTTTGTAGGGAACCCGGTTAGTGCTGACTTAGATGCTCTGATATCTCTTGCCGATTTGGCGATTGAGGGTGGAATAACAGATGATCAAGCGGGCCTGGACTCTGCTCTCATTGACCGGATTGTTACAAGAGAGATAGAGGACATTGCTCTAGATTATGAAAACTCTAGCTATAAGCACACAAATTGCATACCTAAATCTGTCCCCGTGTTTAAACAGTTAGTACAGGGAAAATTTGACCTTATGGCTAAGAAAACATTTGTTAAACATAGGTCCAATTTATCCCACAAAGAAATTGAAGCTTTGGCTACTCTAAAAAACGACCAGTCCATCATTATCAGGCAGGCAGATAAGGGAGGAGGGTTGGTATTACAAGATAGGGATGTGTATCTCAGGGAGGCCTTTAACATCATCAATGGTTCCACGTATATTCAATTAGAAGGGGACTCCTCCTTGGCTTTTCAGGCTGCCTATGACTTGCTCATTAGGGGAGCAAAGGATAAGGGCATTTTGAATAAAAGGAATTGTTTTTTTTGACCATCACACATCCAAAGACTGCTATCTTTTACCACCTTGCCAAGGTTCACAAGAATCTGTCTAACCCTCCGGGAAGGCCTATTATCTCGGGTATTGGGTCTCTGAGAGACTCTCTTCGTATATAGATGAGTATTTAAAGCCCATGGTTCCCAATCTAAGGTCCTATATCAGAGACACTCCACACCTTTTGGAACTACTGTCACATCAGGTGTGGAGTGACGATCTCTGCTGGATTAGCCTAGATGTCTCGGCGCTCTATTCATCTATCACCCAGGATTTGGGGATCGAGTCAACTAGATACCATTTGGACCTCTACAACAATGTGGAACACTCTCAGGTGAATTTTATCTTGGAGGCCATGGGATTTATCCTTCACCATATATTTTTTTTCTATTTGAGCAGAAATTCTATCTACAAAATACCGGTACAGCTATGGGGACCAAATTTGCCCCTAGTTTTGCGAATTTGTTTATGGGGCAATGGGAAGATAAGTACATCTGGAAAGACAATCCATTTGCTGATAACATGTTTTTTACCGAAGGTATATTGACGATATTGTCATTATTTGGGCCGAATCCATACAGGGTTCTAAAGAGCAATTTATAGAATTTGTTAACTTAAATACTATGAACCTTGAGTTTACCATGGTGACAGCAAAACCGGAGATTCCGTTCTTGGATGTCCTACTCAGAGGAGGAGAGGGCAGGGTCACTACGAGTTTATATACCAAACCCACGGATACTAATGGATATTTAGATGCGACCAGTGGCCATGATCCAAAGTGGATCAGAAACATACCCTATGGTCAATTCCAAAGGGTGAGGAGAAACTGCAGTGACCTTGCTGACTTCGATAAAGAGAGTATACGATTGGGACATACATTTTTGGCTAAAGGATATAACCCTCATGTAGTGGAGGGGGCTAGACAGAGAGCACGGGATTTGGATAGAACAAGTCTTCTATATAAGAAGGACCCCTGTAGAGGAGAGAATATTCACAAAACATCAGATTACGGTTTCTCACTAAATATAACGCAGCAGCCCCATCTATACGCCATGTTATGAAGGAATTTTGGCCCATTCTATTACAGGATGATCTTTTGAGAGAGATTTTAACTGCAAATCCCATAGTCACATTCAGAAAAAATGTTAATTTAAAGCAGAGATTAGCTCCTAGTGAGCTGAGGCCAGTTAAAAAGGATGAAAGCATGTGGATTAGGGGGACAAAAGGATAATTTGGCTGTAGTACAAAGAATTGTGGTACGTGCCCATTCCTCAAATCTAGAGAGAGACATATGGTAGTATCCACTAGCAATAATAATAAGTTTAGAATTAAACATCTTACTTCGTGCAAATCAGAGTATGTGGTTTACACCATTACTTGCAAATGTGGCCTACAGTATGTGGGCCGCACTAAGCGTTCTTTAAAAAACAGATTTAGGGAGCATCTGTATAATGTTGATAGGGGGATCCTTACGAATGGTTTCTCCGCTCATATCATTATGAAGCATAACAAAGATGTCTCTGGCATAATGGTTCATAAAGTGGAACAAGTAAAACCAAATACAAGAGGGGGGAATAGACTGTTAAATTTGAGACAGAAAGAAACAAAATGGATACATCTTTTGGGCACCTTGGAATCGCTAGGTCTAAATAGGGATATAGACCTGGCGGCCTTTTTAGAAGGCTAATATAAATAGTAGTCTATCTATGGATGCCCCCTAGTCTTGTTTTAGGTGTCTATGATTGTCTTCCCATCCTTGAGTTCTATATGATGTCTCCCCTGCTGCATTTATGAATGACAGTAGTTTCTGTATATGTTTGCTTTTTATTAATCTCTGTCTATGAGATATATGTGTACTGCTTTTGTTTGACAAGAGTGGGGATATGGATTGTGCAATATGTTGGGCTATTGTCCTTTATTGATTTTTATATATTTACATGTCCTTTTTTGTATTTTTATCCTTTTTTATATGTATTTTAATTAATCATGAGATATATGTGCAATGTTTTTTGATAGATAAGAGTGGGGATATGGATTATATCATATATTGGGATGTTGTTCTCTATTGATCTATATATTTTACATGTATTTTATTTTATATATTTTCTATATTTATGTATATCTCCTTTTTATATGCATCCTGATTTATCAATGTCTTTTTTATATATATTTATTCATTCTTACACCAGGGTGATCCCCTTTCTTGGGGGTATACATGTATGTGTATGTATATATGTATGTGTAGGTGTGTGTATGTGTATATATATATATGTATATATATATATATATATGGATATATATTGTAACAAAATCCCCTATTTTACAGACTTCACGAACCAACCTGTTCAGTTATTTAAGGATTTACAATGGGCTTTCGTGGAAATATCTAATAAGGCGAACAAACTACCAAATCTCCGACCTCCCACTGAGGTCGTGTGGCGCTTATTGACCACCCTGACTGTTGCGGTTAACCACAAACTAATTGGGAAATAGCTGGTGGTCCCGTTCGTATACCGAACACGAGGCAATCGCCATTTTGTTTTGTCGAACACCGCTGTTGCCTTCCTTCATCCGCGTTCGCATGGTAGAAACCACACGAATGAAGTGGATAATACTTCATTCGTGTGCTAAAGTATGCGAATGTACCGGCCCCAGATAGCTATACTAGGAAACTTGTAGTCGACTGCAAACGCACGAACGGCCGGCGAAAGACCAACTTCAGTCGACGATTCTGAGAACTGTGTTTGTGGCATCTGAGCGCTATTCGCCTAGAATATGCACTCAGATCTCAGCTATCTGGGGATATGTGGAACTTCAAGTTTATATTGTGTAAAAACAAAGTTATACATTTTGATTCTGTTTTATTAAAATAAAGAAGCCATGTTTCTTTCTTCCTGGAGATAATTAAGGCTCTCTGTGCTACCTTAATTTAATTATCTCCAGGATAGAAAAGAGGGAGTGAATTATGTGTAAGGGGAGTGCTTATGCTATAGCCACTGTGATTGGCTACTGTATTACATTTGTCCCAGTCTTCCATCTGGTCCCCTAGGGGAGTGTCCACCAGGTGGAAGACCTGCATAAATACCGGGCAGGTAGCCCACAGTAAAAGAGTTTCGTTTTACCCCTTCATGAAGTCTCGACTCATGTTTGGGGGACCGGGAGCTATAATCACTTTGTTTCAGCTGGAGTTCGGGAGAAGCTGCAAGGATCAGCGCTGCACGAATGCAAGGATCCTTTACATATATATATACATATATATATATATATGTGCCCATATCTGGAGAAAGACATGTAATGTGCCTGTAAAGCCACAGGAGGGCATTCACATAGGATGAGAGTTTATGTATCACTGTTATGTTGGTCACGTGATGTTGTCAAGAGTCACATGATGCACGCCACATGGGGCAACGCCATTTTGGATGCACTTCCTGATTGTTAAAACAATGGAGGGTATATAAGCCTCTGTGTGAGAGCAGAAAGGGTTTGATGTTGGTAAGTGCTGATGAGCAGTACTTATACACATATTTTGACACTGTTTATGTTTTTATATCACTGAGGAAGCCTTTGGGCGAAACGCGTTTGATATTTTTTTATGTTTTTAGATTATTGATTTTATTCATTTTAATGTGCCTATCCCTATTGGCCATATATGGCATGTATTGAGGATTATATGGTGCAATAAACACATGATAAACACATTATTGTTTGTATTAGTGTGTTTCAATTGTCTCCTATAGTAGACATTAGGAGTTGGAATCACATTTTGTTCTGTAGACACTATATAATAGTGTACCAAATAGCATTGGTGATCCAACTGTACCTGCTACAAAACCATCTGGATCGTATCCTGAGCTTTGGATGGAGATCTAAGGATTGGACATCGGGTACTTCCAGAGCTATCTTGTTTAAACCATACAGATACCTCATAACCTTGGGGTTACCACATGTGAGTGAAACAATATATGACTGATGTTTTGACATGATTATACACTCATGTTGCACTAGGAGGTGGCACGCTGTCTTTCCCCTACCCTTTTTATTATCTTTGCAAAGTCCGTGGCTCATATAAACCCCTTGTATAACTCTGGGTTTTAATTTTTGAGATCAGGAAGGAAGTGTTTTACCCTAATGAGACAATTGACAACAATTCTTATTTTTTTGTTTGCCTTCCTCTGGATCAATTATCAATTCACTTAATACAAGGATCAGTAGACATTTAAAAAGGTTGAAACTGATGTATTAAAAAGTATTTTCTAACCTCAATTAATATGTTATATATTTTTTTCAATACTCTCTGATATATTGATACATCTTTCTGTACAACAATGGCAGGAGTAGAGTAATCCTTCTATGAAACAGATTTTTGGTGCTTTTAAATATTAGAATTGTTAAAGCTAGAGTAAAATATCAAGGAAAGGGTGAATTTTTCAGGTAGATACAGAATTTTCAGATACAAAGTATACTACCAACACAGTGCTCCCCACCGGCTGCAGGCTTGTTATTTTAGAGGCTTCCCTTGGCAACAAGCTTTAGCTTATCAATGATTATTTATTCTCTTATGATCTCTGATTGTTCTTAAAATTCTTTAGACTTGCGTCACAACCAACTCCTACCCTTCACTTATTGACCTTATAAGTGTAGAGACAAACGCTGACTGCTTCTAATATTGGATATGGCTATTATAAGTTACTAGCGATTTGCCCGTTAAAAATGACGGTAATAGAATTTGAAGCCTGGCAATGCTGTTTGCCACACAATGCAAGCCCCCCCCCCTCACTTTCTGGCCTCGTGTTGAGCGTCTTTTGCCTTTGGCGCTCATTGCGAACCTCTCCCCCCTCTACTTTACGGTCCTTGCGATGAGAGCCTTCTGGGCTTATCGCGGGCCCTGCAATGATTGGCTTTGCCTCTCATTGCAGCCCGCGGCATGTGCTGCGCGCATGTGCAAGTCTGTAACTTTTGAAGCCTGGCAATGCTGTTTGGCACACATTGCAAGGCTCTCCACCGCCCACTGTCTTTCCCCTACCCTTTTTATTATCTTTACCAGTTACTTGGACACGGTGGGAACGGTGTCCTGTGAAGAAGCTGCACACCTCTGGCATCTCTATTATTGTGGTTTTGGACTTGTATGGACGGATATTCACTCCAATTTCCATTTGTGCATCTCTCTAGAGGAACTGTATGTAAACACATTGAATATAGTTCATACATATATATGTATACACAGTAGGTAAACTATAGAGCGCTTCTATTTTGTAGCAATATAATATATGCAAATTGCTTCTTTGTTTTCTGTCACCCTTTACGTTCCACCCCTTAAGGAACTGGCCTGGTATATATAGCTTTCATTTCCATTTGGGGGTTGTTAAGCTGCTCTTTAGATTATACTATTGTGAACTATCTGGACAGTATTTGGTGATATTTAGGGCTTGTGTATTCATCCACTATGGCCAGTAATAGAACTTTTGGGTCATACATTAATAGAAACGAACGAGACAGTGTTGTTTTCAGCCATACACATAAGGAACCTCTGGGCACAGAGGAGCCATTGTGCTTGCTGAAGGAACTTGAAAAATTGAACAAACTTGAAATTAAAACATGGTATGACCTGACTAGTTTGGAAAATGATCTTACTAATAAAATAATCCCTAGAGGTTTGAGAATGCAAAAGTGTTGCTCGTTTGATATTGAGGGTCCTGAATTATTAGCCCAATGGAATACAATCCTTGAGGATTGTTCATTTAGCCTTATTAAGTTTTTGATAGACTTTAGGAGAATGAAATTGAATGATTTGACCATACAATTAGAGGAGGTCACTAATAAATTAAAGCCATATGCACCTGATCCTAGATGCCAGAAAATGGACGATGAGATTAGACTAAGGATTACAAAATTAGAAGCAGAAATCAGTAAACGGAAAAAGGATAAATTTTTGAGGGATAAGATGGACTACCAAAGAGGTGGGGGTAGTTATCATGGTTTGGATAAGAAATCTAGGGATCGACACCAACCAAATCCTGCAGAAGGAGCTATATCTAAGCTAACTTATGTATCCAATAAGTAACTTGCAACCCGTTCAGGGGGGCAAAATAGGAACATTTTAAACCATTTCCTTAAAAATAAGGACAAAGATATATCCCGAAATGTACATCCTCCCAACCTAAATAGAGTAGGGAGCAACAATAATAAGTATGGTTTAGCCAAGTTCAAGAGGGACAGTACTATACCTATTACAATGACCCTTTAGAGATTGGAATAAAGATGAATGTACTAATAAGCCACCTCTCCCGCCTCCCGTTCAGAATATGGGTTCTTCTAGTTTAGAAGAATGTGCACTGGTAAAAAATCATCCTTCCCCTACAAAGTCTTTTTTAGTCAGGGATGGAAAACTTCAGGTACACAACAGGCCCATGGTCAGGAACGGGAACACCAAACCTCCGCCCCCACCCCTCCCACTCCTTCTGATGAGACGAAAGAGAACGTTACAAGGGGGAAGGAGAAGGGGATGTAGGGGAGGCAGAAGGGTCCAACTCCAAAAGAGCAAAAAATTACAAGATGGAACGGTAAAAATATTCAATCTCTCTAAAAGGATTTTGAGTATACATGAGACCAATGTTCTTAAGAAGGGTCTGTCTTTTGCTCCTGACTCGGAGCCAGATACATTCGATCTATTTGTGGATTTGAATAAATTAATTAGAATGCTTACCCTGAAACGGCATTTTTTTAAAATTGCTAAAAATAATGAGACATATGGACCAAAAGGTGACAAGTATGGATTTTGTAGGGAACCCGGTTAGTGCTGACTTAGATGCTCTGATATCTCTTGCCGATTTGGCGATTGAGGGTGGAATAACAGATGATCAAGCGGGCCTGGACTCTGCTCTCATTGACCGGATTGTTACAAGAGAGATAGAGGACATTGCTCTAGATTATGAAAACTCTAGCTATAAGCACACAAATTGCATACCTAAATCTGTCCCCGTGTTTAAACAGTTAGTACAGGGAAAATTTGACCCTATGGCTAAGAAAACATTTGTTAAACATAGGTCCAATTTATCCCACAAAGAAATTGAAGCTTTGGCTACTCTAAAAAACGACCAGTCCATCATTATCAGGCAGGCAGATAAGGGAGGAGGGTTGGTATTACAAGATAGGGATGTGTATCTCAGGGAGGCCTTTAACATCATCAATGGTTCCACGTATATTCAATTAGAAGGGGACTCCTCCTTGGCTTTTCAGGCTGCCTATGACTTGCTCATTAGGGGAGCAAAGGATAAGGGCATTTTGAATAAAAGGAATTGTTTTTTTTGACCATCACACATCCAAAGACTGCTATCTTTTACCACCTTGCCAAGGTTCACAAGAATCTGTCTAACCCTCCGGGAAGGCCTATTATCTCGGGTATTGGGTCTCTGAGAGACTCTCTTCGTATATAGATGAGTATTTAAAGCCCATGGTTCCCAATCTAAGGTCCTATATCAGAGACACTCCACACCTTTTGGAACTACTGTCACATCAGGTGTGGAGTGACGATCTCTGCTGGATTAGCCTAGATGTCTCGGTGCTCTATTCATCTATCACCCAGGATTTGGGGATCGAGTCAACTAGATACCATTTGGACCTCTACAACAATGTGGAACACTCTCAGGTGAATTTTATCTTGGAGGCCATGGGATTTATCCTTCACCATATATTTTTTTTCTATTTGAGCAGAAATTCTATCTACAAAATACCGGTACAGCTATGGGGACCAAATTTGCCCCTAGTTTTGCGAATTTGTTTATGGGGCAATGGGAAGATAAGTACATCTGGAAAGACAATCCCTTTGCTGATAACATGTTTTTTACCGAAGGTATATTGACGATATTGTCATTATTTGGGCCGAATCCATACAGGGTTCTAAAGAGCAATTTATAGAATTTGTTAACTTAAATACTATGAACCTTGAGTTTACCATGGTGACAGCAAAACCGGAGATTCCGTTCTTGGATGTCCTACTCAGAGGAGGAGAGGGCAGGGTCACTACGAGTTTATATACCAAACCCACGGATACTAATGGATATTTAGATGCGACCAGTGGCCATGATCCAAAGTGGATCAGAAACATACCCTATGGTCAATTCCAAAGGGTGAGGAGAAACTGCAGTGACCTTGCTGACTTCGATAAAGAGAGTATACGATTGGGACATACATTTTTGGCTAAAGGATATAACCCTCATGTAGTGGAGGGGGCTAGACAGAGAGCACGGGATTTGGATAGAACAAGTCTTCTATATAAGAAGGACCCCTGTAGAGGAGAGAATATTCACAAAACATCAGATTACGGTTTCTCACTAAATATAACGCAGCAGCCCCATCTATACGCCATGTTATGAAGGAATTTTGGCTCATTCTATTACAGGATGATCTTTTGAGAGAGATTTTAACTGCAAATCCCATAGTCACATTCAGAAAAAATGTTAATTTAAAGCAGAGATTAGCTCCTAGTGAGCTGAGGCCAGTTAAAAAGGATGAAAGCATGTGGATTAGGGGGACAAAAGGATAATTTGGCTGTAGTACAAAGAATTGTGGTACGTGCCCATTCCTCAAATCTAGAGAGAGACATATGGTAGTATCCACTAGCAATAATAATAAGTTTAGAATTAAACATCTTACTTCGTGCAAATCAGAGTATGTGGTTTACACCATTACTTGCAAATGTGGCCTACAGTATGTGGGCCGCACTAAGCGTTCTTTAAAAAACAGATTTAGGGAGCATCTGTATAATGTTGATAGGGGGATCCTTACGAATGGTTTCTCCGCTCATATCATTATGAAGCATAACAAAGATGTCTCTGGCATAATGGTTCATAAAGTGGAACAAGTAAAACCAAATACAAGAGGGGGGAATAGACTGTTAAATTTGAGACAGAAAGAAACAAAATGGATACATCTTTTGGGCACCTTGGAATCGCTAGGTCTAAATAGGGATATAGACCTGGCGGCCTTTTTAGAAGGCTAATATAAATAGTAGTCTATCTATTGATGCCCCCTAGTCTTGTTTTAGGTGTCTATGATTGTCTTCCCATCCTTGAGTTCTATATGATGTCTCCCCTGCTGCATTTATGAATGACAGTAGTTTCTGTATATGTTTGCTTTTTATTAATCTCTGTCTATGAGATATATGTGTACTGCTTTTGTTTGACAAGAGTGGGGATATGGATTGTGCAATATGTTGGGCTATTGTCCTTTATTGATTTTTATATATTTACATGTCCTTTTTTGTATTTTTATCCTTTTTTATATGTATTTTAATTAATCATGAGATATATGTGCAATGTTTTTTGATAGATAAGAGTGGGGATATGGATTATATCATATATTGGGATGTTGTTCTCTATTGATCTATATATTTTACATGT
The DNA here is from genome assembly GCA_027410445.1 of Discoglossus pictus. Taxonomy (NCBI): domain Eukaryota; kingdom Metazoa; phylum Chordata; class Amphibia; order Anura; family Alytidae; genus Discoglossus; species Discoglossus pictus. Next base: position 109,730,289 of record CM050170.1, on the reverse strand, counting down.
ATTTTATTTTATATATTTTCTATATTTATGTATATCTCCTTTTTATATGCATCCTGATTTATCAATGTCTTTTTTATATATATTTATTCATTCTTACACCAGGGTGATCCCCTTTCTTGGGGGTATACATGTATGTGTATGTATATATGTATGTGTAGGTGTGTGTATGTGTATATATATATATGTATATATATATATATATATGGATATATATTGTAACAAAATCCCCTATTTTACAGACTTCACGAACCAACCTGTTCAGTTATTTAAGGATTTACAATGGGCTTTCGTGGAAATATCTAATAAGGCGAACAAACTACCAAATCTCCGACCTCCCACTGAGGTCGTGTGGCGCTTATTGACCACCCTGACTGTTGCGGTTAACCACAAACTAATTGGGAAATAGCTGGTGGTCCCGTTCGTATACCGAACACGAGGCAATCGCCATTTTGTTTTGTCGAACACCGCTGTTGCCTTCCTTCATCCGCGTTCGCATGGTAGAAACCACACGAATGAAGTGGATAATACTTCATTCGTGTGCTAAAGTATGCGAATGTACCGGCCCCAGATAGCTATACTAGGAAACTTGTAGTCGACTGCAAACGCACGAACGGCCGGCGAAAGACCAACTTCAGTCGACGATTCTGAGAACTGTGTTTGTGGCATCTGAGCGCTATTCGCCTAGAATATGCACTCAGATCTCAGCTATCTGGGGATATGTGGAACTTCAAGTTTATATTGTGTAAAAACAAAGTTATACATTTTGATTCTGTTTTATTAAAATAAAGAAGCCATGTTTCTTTCTTCCTGGAGATAATTAAGGCTCTCTGTGCTACCTTAATTTAATTATCTCCAGGATAGAAAAGAGGGAGTGAATTATGTGTAAGGGGAGTGCTTATGCTATAGCCACTGTGATTGGCTACTGTATTACATTTGTCCCAGTCTTCCATCTGGTCCCCTAGGGGAGTGTCCACCAGGTGGAAGACCTGCATAAATACCGGGCAGGTAGCCCACAGTAAAAGAGTTTCGTTTTACCCCTTCATGAAGTCTCGACTCATGTTTGGGGGACCGGGAGCTATAATCACTTTGTTTCAGCTGGAGTTCGGGAGAAGCTGCAAGGATCAGCGCTGCACGAATGCAAGGATCCTTTACATATATATATACATATATATATATATATGTGCCCATATCTGGAGAAAGACATGTAATGTGCCTGTAAAGCCACAGGAGGGCATTCACATAGGATGAGAGTTTATGTATCACTGTTATGTTGGTCACGTGATGTTGTCAAGAGTCACATGATGCACGCCACATGGGGCAACGCCATTTTGGATGCACTTCCTGATTGTTAAAACAATGGAGGGTATATAAGCCTCTGTGTGAGAGCAGAAAGGGTTTGATGTTGGTAAGTGCTGATGAGCAGTACTTATACACATATTTTGACACTGTTTATGTTTTTATATCACTGAGGAAGCCTTTGGGCGAAACGCGTTTGATATTTTTTTATGTTTTTAGATTATTGATTTTATTCATTTTAATGTGCCTATCCCTATTGGCCATATATGGCATGTATTGAGGATTATATGGTGCAATAAACACATGATAAACACATTATTGTTTGTATTAGTGTGTTTCAATTGTCTCCTATAGTAGACATTAGGAGTTGGAATCACATTTTGTTCTGTAGACACTATATAATAGTGTACCAAATAGCATTGGTGATCCAACTGTACCTGCTACAAAACCATCTGGATCGTATCCTGAGCTTTGGATGGAGATCTAAGGATTGGACATCGGGTACTTCCAGAGCTATCTTGTTTAAACCATACAGATACCTCATAACCTTGGGGTTACCACATGTGAGTGAAACAATATATGACTGATGTTTTGACATGATTATACACTCATGTTGCACTAGGAGGTGGCACGCTGTCTTTCCCCTACCCTTTTTATTATCTTTGCAAAGTCCGTGGCTCATATAAACCCCTTGTATAACTCTGGGTTTTAATTTTTGAGATCAGGAAGGAAGTGTTTTACCCTAATGAGACAATTGACAATATTTCTTATTTTTTTGTTTGCCTTCCTCTGGATCAATTATCAATTCACTTAATACAAGGATCAGTAGACATTTAAAAAGGTTGAAACTGATGTATTAAAAAGTATTTTCTAACCTCAATTAATATGTTATATATTTTTTTCAATACTCTCTGATATATTGATACATCTTTCTGTACAACAATGGCAGGAGTAGAGTAATCCTTCTATGAAACAGATTTTTGGTGCTTTTAAATATTAGAATTGTTAAAGCTAGAGTAAAATATCAAGGAAAGGGTGAATTTTTCAGGTAGATACAGAATTTTCAGATACAAAGTATACTACCAACACAATGCTCCCCACCGGCTGCAGGCTTGTTATTTTAGAGGCTTCCCTTGGCAACAAGCTTTAGCTTATCAATGATTATTTATTCTCTTATGATCTCTGATTGTTCTTAAAATTCTTTAGACTTGCGTCACAACCAACTCCTACCCTTCACTTAATGACCTTATAAGTGTAGAGACAAACGCTGACTGCTTCTAATATTGGATATGGCTTGTAACGGAGCTGGAACACGCAGTCCAATATCTCCGCTGGTATACGGTAAAATACCCAAGAGGCACTACAGTTTCACCATCCCCGACCTCCCATATTGGACGACACTCAATTTGGGAGTCAAATGAATACTGACTTTATTTTGTTCTGTAGAAATATTTATACCCATCTCTTCCCACAGGCAATACACATGCCCATATTTGGCCACACAATACACATAAAGAGAACAATAGGTGGGTCACACCTCCCCGAGGCTCCCTGGCAACTTTGATACAATCAGACATTGATTCAATTACACTTCTTTGTTCTTATCTGAGAATGAAAACACTATACAATAGACTTCCTTTATCTTATGCGGAGTCTCTGTAACAGGATTATCTCCCATGCCAAGTAGCTGCAAATGTCTGGGACAATATTCTGCAGAGCATAAACCAACATACATATAGTAGGATCATATTTTTAATCATAATAATTATAAAACAGGGTATAACAGTGATGGGTTCCGTTACACACCTCCCCTGTGACCATAAGCCGGCATACACGGTCTGATCCCAACGGATCGGCCTGGGGATGTCCGGACAAAAGTATTTGTTGGTCAATTCTCTAGTTTGACAACCCATCAGCATTACTGCAATTCACATTTACTCACATTTCCCATATCCCCAGATAGCTGGGATCTGAGCGCACAAAACTACCGAATAGCGCTCAGATCCTCTTCACACAGTTCAATTGCCAGGTAGCTAAAGTCTTTCCCATAGTCTTTCATTATATGAATGGGCTCCATGGCATAGCTATCTGTGGTATCACCGCTCCCACAGGGCAAGTACAGAATGACCCCCCTGTATGTAAAGGGCCAGAATGAGTGACATACACTCTGGTATGGCCGAACACTGGTTCCAAAGGCAATATGTACCAGGGCCATAGTCGCAGGGCAGGAGGCTGGCAAACAGTCCTCTCCAAGCCAAAGTGGCGAAGGGCACTTCGTCACACATCTCCCCTTTGGGGGGAAGTCTAACCAGGCACCTGGATATTTCGCTGGGGTGATGGGGCAACACGCTGAGGGGACTTGAGGGGCAGAGGCCAGCGGCACTCTGCCCTGATGCCAGCTCTTCCGCTGGTATAACCTGCAGGACATCCTGCTCTGTACAAGGGACAAAGGGAGGGCAGAGGCCGACTGCACTCTGCCCCACTGTCAGCTCTTCTGCTGGGGCACTTGGGACATATTCCGGCTCAGTAGCCAGGGAAAGGTGGGGGTCAGTGGGGGTTAACATTTCCTCTGTTAACCCTGGGGCCACATTAGGAGTTAGCTGGGGAGGGGAATTTGTACTTACCCCCTCCTCCGGTTGTCCCAGTGAGGGTAGTTGGGGATCTGGACAGGCTTTCCAGCATCCCGGTAGGTCAGGCACAGAGACCACGGTCCCATCTGCGCCGTCTGGGAGATTGGGGTCTCCCCTGGTTAGGGTAAACTGTCGTTGGGGAGCAAGGACGACACCTTCTGCCCCCTGTGGTTCACACTGCCGCTGGGGGGAAGGACGACACCTTCTGCCCCCTGGGTTTCACACTGTTGGGGGGGGGAAGGATGACACCTTCTGCCCCCTGGGGTTCACACTGCCGCTGGGGGGGAAGGACGACACCTTCTGCCCCCTGGGGTTCACACTGCTGCTGGGGGGGAAGGACGACACCTTCTGTCCCCTGGGGTTCACACTGCCGCTGGGGGGAATGGACGACACCTTCTGCCCCCTGGGGTTCACACTGCCACTGGGGGGAAAGGACGACACCTTCTGCCCCCTGTGGTTCACACTGCCGCTGGGGGGGGAAGGACGACACCTTCTGCCCCCTGGGGTTCACACTGCCGCTGAGGGGGAAGGACGACACCTTCTGCCCCCTGGGGTTCACACTGCCGCTGGGGGGGAAGGACGACACCTTCTGCCCCCTGGGGTTCACACTGCCGCTGGGGGGGAAGGACGACACCTTCGGCCCCCTGGGGTACACACTGCTGCTGGGGAGGAGAATTAGTTGGAGTATTCCATGTGGAGCGGTTTCTGTTTCTGGGACAGTCTCTCTGCATGTGGCCCTGCTGGTTACACGTGTGGCACCTGATGTACCGTGGAGGGGTTTGGTAGTTCCCACCACCCGGACGCAGTGCTGGGGGGGGGGGTTAATGGTGGGAGGTGGGTTAGCAGCTCCCGAGATGGACCGCTCCCGTGCCCGCTGCTTTTCCATTATGTATTTGTGGACATCTGTCCTGCTCTGTACAAGGGACAAAGGGAGGGCAGAGGCCGACTGCACTCTGCCCCACTGTCAGCTCTTCTGCTGGGGCACTTGGGACATATTCCGGCTCAGTAGCCAGGGAAAGGTGGGGGTTAACATATCCTCTGTTAACCCTGGGGCCACATTAGGAGTTAGCTGGGGAGGGGAATTTGTACTTACCCCCTCCTCCGGTTGTCCCAGTGAGGGTAGTTGGGGATCTGGACAGGCTGTCCAGCATCCCGGTAGGTCAGGCACAGAGACCACGGTCCCATCTGCGCCGTCTGGGAGATTGGGGTCTCCCCTGGTTAGGGTAAACTGTCGTTGGGGAGCAAGGACGACACCTTCTGCCCCCTGTGGTTCACACTGCTGCTGGGGGGGAAGGACGACACCTTCTGTCCCCTGGGGTTCACACTGCCGCTGGGGGGAATGGACGACACCTTCTGCCCCCTGGGGTTCACACTGCCACTGGGGGGAAAGGACGACACCTTCTGCCCCCTGTGGTTCACACTGCCGCTGGGGGGGAAGGACGACACCTTCTGCCCCCTGGGGTTCACACTGCCGCTGGGGGGGAAGGACGACACCTTCTGCCCCCTGGGGTTCACACTGCCGCTGGGGGGGGAAGGACGACACCTTCTGCCCCCTGGGGTTCACACTGCCGCTGGGGGGGAAGGACGACACCTTCTGCCCCCTGGGGTTCACACTGCCGCTGGGGGGGGAAGGACGACACCTTCTGCCCCCTGGGGTTCACACTGCCGCTGGGGGGGAAGGACGACACCTTCGGCCTCCTGGGGTACACACTGCTGCTGGGGAGGAGAATTAGTTGGAGTATTCCATGTGGAGCGGTTTCTGTTTCTGGGACAGTCTCTCTGCATGTGGCCCTGCTGGTTACACGTGTGGCACCTGATGTACCGTGGAGGGGTTTGGTAGTTCCCACCACCCGGACGCAGTGCTGGGGGGGGGGGGTTAATGGTGGGAGGTGGGTTAGCAGCTCCCAAGATGGACCGCTCCCGTGCCCGCTGCTTTTCCATTATGTATTTGTGGACATCTGTCCTTAACCATTCCAAGGTTTTTATGGGGTAATAAGAGGTACTGTAACCATGAGTTCCTTTCTGTCTGCATCCCTGTAGTCCGCGGCCGCCTCCTCCTCCTTATGATGGAAAGCTGTCCGAAAACTAGCCGGTTCCATCCTGCTGTAGCCAGGGGCGCTGTACGGATACTAGCGTTGCCCTAAATTTGTACTCCACAGAATGGTGTCTCCTGTAGCTGTCCTTCTGACCGTGGGAACAATCCCACCACTGCCACCAAATGTAACGGAGCTGGAACACGCAGTCCAATATCTCCGCTGGTATACGGTAAAATACCCAAGAGGCACTACAGTTTCACCATCCCCGACCTCCCATAAGTTACTAGCGATTTGCCAGTTAAAAATGACGGTAATAAAATTTGAAGCCTGGCAATGCTGTTTGCCACACAATGCAAGCCCCCCCCCCTCACTTTTCTTTACGGTCCTTGCGATGAGAGCCTTCTGGGCTTATCGCGGGCCCTGCAATGATTGGCTTTGCCGCTCATTGCAGCCCGTGGCATGTGCTGCACGCATGTGCAAGTTCGTAACTTTTGAAGCCTGGCAATGCTGTTTGGCACACATTGCAAGGCTCTCCACCCCTCTCACTTGCTGGCCTTGTGATGAGCGCCTTTGGAGCTCATTGCAAGCCTCTCCCCCCCTCTACTTTACGGTTTTTGCCCCTGTGTCTCTTCCCCCTCCCGTGTCTCTCCCCTCTTTCCCTCCCATGTGTCTCTTCCAGCACTCCTTTCTCCTCTGTGTCTCTTCCCCCCTCTCCCTCCACTGTGTCTCCTTCCCCTATCTCCCTTTCCCCCCTCTCCCTCCCATGTGTCTCCCCCCATCTCCCTCCCCTGTGTCTCCTTTCCCTTCCCCTCCCCTGTGTCTCTTCCCCCCTCCTGTGTTTCTCCCCCTCTCTCGATCCCCTGTGTTTCTCCCCCCTGTGTCTCCTTTCTCCCCCATACATTCCTGTAGAACTTAACGCCCGGTCCCATATGTCAGTGCTCCTCAACTCCAGTCCTCAGGGCACACCAACAGTTAACCTTTTAGGTATATCCCTGCTTGAGTACACGTGAGCTAATAAGAGGTTCAGTAATTCTGTTTAACCACCTGCTGAGCCTCTGATTAGCTCACCTGTGCTCAAGCAAGGATATACCTAAAATGGGAACTGTTGGTAGCCCATGAGGTCTGGAGTTGAGGAGCACAAACATATGTTACTGCATCAACTCTACACCATACAAGCAGGATGCTATGACAGTAACCATATGCACACATTCTATTCATGATACACTATACTCACACATTACACTCATGACCGTACTATACGTACACATTAATTATTTTACCATAACACAGAACACAGTAATATTACATGGGGAATTACATACAGTATAAAGGATAAGGCAGGGGCATATGCCAAGAGATTACATGAAGCATGGTTGTACACTATGGCCCTATATCTCAGGGCTATTCACCCCAACACCCACCTGCCCACATTTCCCATGTGGCAATAATGTCCCTTATGACTGGTTATTGATGGATAATAATAACCCAGTTATTGCCTGGTGTAACAGAATCATTGATGTAGTATACGTGGGAGAGAGACTGAGCAGAGCCCTGTGTCCACTAAGGGAAGAAAGGGTTAACACAGCAGGCTAATCAAGCAGGCCCAGCTGGGTTTCATCTTTAAAGGTCTGATTAGCACCCAGCTGAAGGAGGGAGCTCAGTCTGAGCTGGACAGAGGACACCAGAGCATGCTGTGGAAATCCCCTGCTACAAGGGAGACTTGATATCCAGTAAGCTTTTGTTTGGACTTTTGTTTTGTGTGGACTTTATCTTGCATGTGAGGGAACTACAGCCAAGGGTAAAGTCAGTGCTTCTATCAGAAGCTAGGATTTTGTTTTGCACCATTTATGCTGTTTTGCTACACTCAAATAAATACTGCTGATATTTTAAAAAGGGCTCCTGAGTACTCCATTGTGGTGCCAGATAGAAGGGCATGAACCCTGAGTGGGACAGCAGCTTTATAACACTGGGTAATAATATCCCTTCTGAATGCGTATTGATGAATAATATTCCAGTTATTGATTGAGTAATAATATCCCTTATGACTGGATATTAATGAAAAATATCCAGTTATTGACAGTAGAATAATATCCCTTATGAATGTGTACTGATTAATAATATCCAGTTATTGACAGGTTAAAAAATATCCCTTATGAATGTGTATTGATGAATAATATCCTGGTTATTGGCTGGGGAATAATATCCCTTGTGACAGGGTATTGATGAATAAATAATATCCCAGTTATTGACTGGGTAATTCAATCCTCTCTGACTGAAAATCAATGAATACTATCCCAGTTATTGCCTGGTTAATACTGGAGTATCACCTACTATAACCAAATTATTAAATAGTATTTTCATTAATGATCAATGCATGAATAAAATAACTTGCTCAGGCATTTCAGCGGGACATGTTCTTTCTGGGTGTTTCCTTCAACAGATAGATCCATGTTCCGGGATATTTCTGGACAGTGGCATATTGCAGATACCTGTATCAAGCAATCTCGAAAAGGAACTGTACAAGAAATTAATCCGAATGTATCTGTAAATACAAATATGTGTAGTAAACGGTTCCAAATGCTCACACTACAGGACATTCACGGAACCCGAGCATCATTTGACTGTCCTGATTGTGTAAAATGTATTATGAGGGCGACAGGTCTCATGCTACATAATTTTATTCATACAGGGGGGAAAACCCTATCCATGCTCTGAATGCGGGACATGTTTTCCGAGCAAGAGGAATCAGAAAGTTCAGAAAGACATCAGAAATTTCATACTAGATAAAAAACATTTCAATGTTCCGATTGTGGAAAATCATTTTCATTAATGCTTAAGCCTTAGACAAAGCTGCATTTACTTCAAAACGGGTAGGTGACCGGGCCTATAGAACAAACTTACTCAGTCGTTGTTCATTCTCAAATCAAGCATTTCTGACTTTGTTTTTCCCTTATAGTTTGTTTCCTAGGGAATCACTTTAACACAGCAAGTCTTCAGCAAATGCATTGTGTTGATATGACCTTGTGCCTGAAAATGTAACACTGCCTGCTAGAAAACTCTCTCCCAAATTAATTTTGCAGAAACCAGTAGTAACCTGAGTTTGTTCTTTGAAAGTAAGTTTAATATTGATAATAGTTTTTTTAATCGTTGAATATTTTTATATTTCCATTTCTCATGTTGTGCACTCATTACAAGTGCCATTGAAAGCAATCACAGTTTTACTATAAGGTTCTGAATATTTGTACTTGATAAAGGGAAATGTTTTAAAAGATTATCTCATGTAATACACATTGTGAATTAATATACTGTATATGCTCGAGTATAAATCGAGTTTTTCAGCCCTTTTTTTAAGGATGAAAAGGGCCCCCCTGGCTTATACTCGAGTCACTACCCCGTGTCTCTCTTTCCCCCCTGTGTCTCTCTTTAACCCCCCTGTGTCTCTCTTTAACCCCCCCGTGGCTCTCTTTAACCCCCGACTCACCCTTGTATGTCCCACATCACTCCTCTGTTACTCTGGGTTTACTCCAGTATCTCCTAGATCACACCTTCTGTATCTACTACATCACTCCCTCTGTATGTTCTAAATCTCTCCCTTTATATCTCCTAGGTCACTCCCTGTTTCTCCTAGATCATTCCCTCTACAGTATATCTCCTAGTTCGTACCATCTGTTTCTCCTTGATCAGTACCTCTGTATCTCCTAGATCGCTCGCTCTGTATCTCCTAGGTCCCTCCCTGTTTCTCCTAGACCATCCCCTCTGTTTCTCCTTGATCAGTCCCTCTGTATCTCCTAATTCATCCCCTCTGTATCTCGTAGATCACTCTGTTTCTCCTATATCAGTGCCTCTCTATCTCCTAGATCACACCCTCTCTTTATCCTATAGCCCGTTTCTCCTAAATCATCCCATCTGTATCTCTTAAATCACTCCCTCTGTTTCTCCTAGATCCTTCCCTCTATATCTCCTAGATCACTCCCACTCTATATCCTAGATCACTGTTTCTCCTCGACCAGACCCCCTGTATCTCCTAGATCAGTCTCTCTCTATCTCCTAAACAAGTCCCATCTGTATCAACTAGTTCACTCTCCATATCTCCCAGATTACTATTTCATCACTCTTCTACACCTTCTAGATAACTCTCACTGTATTTCCCAGGTTACTCCTAGATCACTCACTCTGTTTCTCCTAGATCACTCCCTCACTATCTCCTATATCACTCCCTCTCTGTCTCCTAGATCACTCCCTGTTTCTCCTAGATCAGTCCCTCAGTATTTCCTAGTTGACTCTCCGTATCTCCCAGAATACTCTTTCATCACTCCTCTATACCTCCTAGATAACTTTCACTGTATTTCCTATATTACTTCTCTATTTCCTAGATCACTCACTCTGTTTCTCCTAGATTAGTCCCTCACTATCTCCTAAATCACTCCCTCTCTTTCTCCTAGATCACTCATTCTGTTTCTACGAAAGATGTTCCTCTGTATCTCCTAGTTCACTCTCTTCATCTCCAAGATTACTCTTTCATCACTCCTCTGTACCTCCTAAATTACTTTGGATGTATTTTCTAGATTATTCAACTGGCAACACACTCCAATACCTTTGCCAATAAAATCTTATGTGTGATCACAAGATACTGTATATATTCTGCCTGGCGTCTTGCGGTCCAAAGGTTCATGGATGGTCGGGAACGACTGAACAACAACAGCTGGCTCACTATAAGGTGCAGAGGCGGAGCTACCGCAGGCGCAGATAGTGTAAGGCACTGAGGGGCCCCCCTTGGACCTCCTGCTGCCACTGGGGACATCCCGTGGGTCCCCTGTGGCCCCCACAGCCCTTCTGTGGCCCCAGCGGGCATCAAATGGCCCAGTGAGTTCTCTGCGGATCCCCTGTGGCTCCCGTGGTACGATGTGCCCACCTGGGGTCCATATGGCCCCCAAGGTCCCCTCTGACCTCCCGTGGGTCCCCTGCAGCCCTTTATGGCCCATTGTGGTCTCCCACAGGCCCAGGCGCCCCCTGCAGGCCCTGTGGCCCCCACGGCCCGTTATGGCCCCCGCAGACCTCCTGTGGGCTAAATGGCTAATTGGTCTAAATTTGGACATTTCCACTTAGGGTTGTACGCACTTTTGTTGCCAATGGTTTAGACATTAATGGCTATGTGTTGAGTTATTTTGAGGGGACAGCAATGTTATACAGGCTGTACACTTACTACTTTACATTGTAGCAGAGTGCCATTTCTTCAGTGTCAGATGAAATGATACAATAAAATATTTACAATTATTATTTATAATTTCATATATGTACTGCGTTGATGTTGGAGGGGGCCCCCTGTGCACTAGCGCAACCACTGATGAGGCAATCCGCATGTTATACCATGGGATATACTTATACTGAGCTGTATGGAGGCACAACATTCCTCCTGATGGAAGAGTAGTGCTGTGTACCCCATGGTGCAGGCCCTACAGCTCAGCCCAAAGGGTGACGTAGATTCGGATACGACTAAACGGCTAAACAACAAATGCATACCGGAGGGACATACAACCTGGGTAAGCCAGGGCTATGCAGAATGTCCAGAGGAACAGGGCTCGACAATCAGAGTTTGGGCCAGGATCCCTGTGGATGTGGTGCTATGCAGTGATTTGGGGAACATAGACTGTAGTTATTTGGATTTTGTCTCCTGCAGCTACAGTTGGGCTTCTGTCTCCATGCATCTATTCCATGTAATTTGTAAGCTCAGATACCTTGCCATCTTCAGTGTGAAGATCCATCATCCTTTGTGAGAAGTATAACTGGAAGCTAAAAACCGTGATGTGCACCTTTGTAAATAATGAAAAAGGATAAGGCTAGGCTGTAACCCACCTCCTCTTTACCTAACACCACAACAGTCTACAAGATACTGCACATTTGAACTGCTATTTAGGCACCTAGAGCCCCATTCAATTGATCAGTTGTAACTTACAGTAACCCGTAATGGAGGCCGTAAGTTATTTTGCTATTCAATTGGCGTCTTTTTGCGGGCTACAAACCGGTTACGGGTTATAGCCTTGAAATCCTTGCAGTTGTTAAAACCGTAACTTACAGCCTATCGAAGCCTTTGATCTTTCACGTCCGCAAGAGTTCCGAGCACTAAAAGCGCAAATTGCTGTTCAATTGCTACAATTCCCCAAGCCCGCAAATGTTTTCACACCCGTAAACTGCTAATGTAGGAGAAAATCCAACGAGTACCAGGTAGGACTCGCAAGGGGTCCTCTGTCCGTAGCAGTGTAAATGCAAATAACAAATCAATACTGCACTGTAAGTGACGGACAAATCGATGAAATACATTAGAATTAATTGCATGACAGTCTCAAGCTCGCAAATCGGCAATCAAACATTATTTTTTTATGTTTCATTTCGGGGTATTATCGATCTCGGGAATCAATGAGTTAATACATATCAGGCCACCCATATGGACTAGAACAGTATTGGCATTCATTTTTATTATTTTGTATTTTGTGGTTTTGCAAGTCTGATTGCATATCGGACACCCAAACGCTAATTGATTGACATGTAACCTCCATGTATTACTGTATCAGATTTTGGGCAGGGAACGGATTATTCTAATATTGGTTAATTCATATGGAGAAATGGATTCTACATTAGTCCAATTAAGTATTCACCTGTCGAATAGGTACTAGAAGCGATCGAGGCTTGATTGCGAGGTATTTATAATATAACCCAACAGGGTTTAATATTGATGGCACTATTATAGTCAATTATTGCAAAATGTGTACTAGGTTAACTTTTAAACTGTATAATGTTAATCACAAAATGCATAATTTGGAAAACTTTATTTCCTCTGTAAAAATGTAAATTAAAATTGGGAACCTATTAGTTAATAAGTGACCTTTATAATATGAAATATTAAAATATTGCGGCTTCATAGATACTTGTATCAGGCATTTAAACACCAGAAAGTCATAACTGGCATTCAACTAGCTAAAGTTTCATATTAGCCTAGCTTTTGACAAAACTACTTGTTTTGTGTCGAAACGGTATTTAGGTAGTCTTTCTCTGATACTGTGAGGTTACCACATGGACAACTATTTATCCTAGCTATTCTGGTGGATGGCAGTTGTTACAGCCTACAGTTATATGACTATACCAGATAATGGTCCCTACAACATTGGCAATTTGTCTTTAATTGTATTTTAAAATAAGAGATCTATTAATATTGCATCATATCTGGAATGTGGGTCCGATCGCAAACTGTATTTGAATCACGTAGGACTTCGAAATCTATCCGCCCCTTTTCAGTGACGTCACGCTAACAATCTCAAACTTAATAGCGCCGTAAATGGTACCTCCTTAGAGGACGCTGCATGCGTGGAAGGTCGATAAGGTAATAAGTAAAATCTATATAATGAAGTTGTGAAAGGCACATGTTAATTTATGACAAGTTTTACTTTAGTTATGTTGATATAAATCGAATGACCAGAGCAGGTTATCTAACGGATGTTAGACATATTTAGTGCACTGATTTGCGGATAAACTATCTAACCAGTTCTAGGTTGTTTTCATAGACTGTTTCAATAATAGAAAAAGGAAAATGGAAGTGGTTGACACACGGTGACATGTATATTTTGTTAAAGGCAAATAAGAAAGTGTAATAAGATTACCATTGAGAATGGGGGACCTGCGTGTCACTCCTTGTTTACAAAAGTGCTTGTCCTATGTTTGTGTCAATAAAAATTTATGGAAAATAAGAGATCTATTAAGCAATTATTGTGACTAGAGGAGGGTTTGGTTTGGATATACTCTTTTTTGTGTTTTGGTAGACTTTATTGCTTTATATGTAGGAACTCTAGCCAGATTTGGGACATCAAATTAGTTGAGTCTTCCAGGCAGGAGGAGCATATGTTCTCCTTCTCTCACTATCAGTCTGTCATCTATTGTTCCCTACATGGGAGGATCTCTTTAACTGGACAATTTTTATTAAGATTGGTTGGTATATTATTTATGATGTTTCATACAGTAGATAAGGAACCTATGATACCATTTTAGGATGTATGCCATATGTAATGCCTCATATAGGAGACAAGGAAAGTGCAATTTTTTTTCTTGAAATCATTATTACTTATTTTTTTCCTTTTGCACATTCAAACTGTAGCTTAATTTAATGTCGGTTATGACTATCTGGTGTTGAAATGCCTGTACAAGTATCTAGGAACCCACAATATTTTAATATCTGGTATTATAAAGGTCAAATATCAGCTAATAGGTTCTCAGTTTGGACCTTTCCTGTTTTCTTCCCACCAGCAGTGACAAGATTTTTAGGGGTTTAGTTTAGGGCTAGATTTAGGGGTTAAGGTAGTGGAATGTAAAATATGGCTTATATGCCTGCAATTTTTAACATGACTTCAATGTGTATTTTATAAATATAACGTATTATATAGAGATGTCGCGGACAGTTCGCCCACGGACTATTCGCAACGATTTTGGCTTGTTCGCGCTCGCATCAGACGGCGGACACATGCGCTTTTCGGTTCGCTCCATATTCTTTTTTATTGAGGAAACTCACCTCACAGTCAGCAGACACATTCCAGCCAATCAGCAGCATACACTCCCTTCCAGAGCCTTCCATCTGAAGGACAGCATACATTTTAGAATCATTCTGAAGCTGCATTCATTGTGAGAGGACAGATAGTGTAGTTGTTGGAGATTTAATAGGGAAATAGATAGCCAGGCTCTGTATTTAGCTTCCACTACAGACCTGAAGCACTCATCTGATATCTGCTGCAAGGACAGCAACCCAAAAAGCCCTTTTTAGGGCTAGAACATAATTTATTTTATTTTATAATTGTTTTCTGTGTAATCTAATTGCATATACCTGCCTACCAGCGTGTGTGTGTGACAGGCTAACACCTAACAGCTTATATTGTGCTTATTTTCACTACTCATACCTAGTGGTGTACCATACATTGAAAACAACCATTTTTTTCCTGTAATCTAATTTCAGTTGCCTGCCTGTGTCAGGCTCACAGCTAATATTCTGCTCTGTTTCACCAGTCACAGTTGGTGTACCATACATTGAAAAAATACAACCCTTTTTTCCTTTAATCTAATTTCAGTTGCCTGCCTTTGTCAGGCTCACAGCTTATATTGTGCTCAGTGAAATAAAACAACACTTTTTTGACTGTAATAGATTGAATAGCAATTGCCTGCCTACAGGCGTGTGTGTGAAGCCTATTGCACCTACTCTGCCAACTTTTGACAGTGCACAGTGATACGTCATATCTGTTGCAACCGTAGTGTACAGTGACATAAAACAACACTTTTTTGACTGTAATCGATTGAATATCAGTTGCCTGTCTACAGGCGTGTGTGTGAGGCCTACAGCGCCTACTCTGCCAACTTTTGCCAGTGCACAGTGACACTCATATCTGGTGGCACGTTAGATTGCACGGGCAGTGCCCCAAATTTGAAGTAGGAGGTCCGACCAAGCATCTTTTTCCATCTCCCTGTTCCAAAAATCAATGCCATATACACGTCCCCTAATAGTGGACGTAACAGGGAATAAACCTATAGGAATAGTACTACTTAACAGTACACACCTTATAATAACGCAGACAGAGGCAACGCAGAGAGAGGAGTCTGAAGAAGTGGAGTCAGAGGAGGAAGGTGGCTTTGAGGAGGTGGAAGACCAAACACAGCAGGCGTCCCAGGGGGCTTGTTGTCACCTTTCGGGGACCCTTGGTGGATGGGTGGAGGAAGAGACCTTCAATGACATCAGTGAGGACAAGAAACGGGACATGGCTAGCTTGGTATCCAACCTTGTGCAAATGGGGAGTTTGCGGTTGTGCAAAGGGACTGTTTGCGCTTGTTTGCGGTGCATTAAACGGGGAGATTGGTCTGTTACTGTGAAGCGGGTGTAACCCTTACGCTACCTGATCGATACAACATCATACCTGATGTTTTAAAGCATGTTATTCCAAACAATTTAGGAATGTTAGGTGATGTATGCTCTTTATGGCTTAAAACCAGACTCTGCATCAACTATGTAATTTTCCATGGGAGTTTTGCCATGGATCCCCATCACTATTGTGGCCAGAAAGAGTCCCTGTGGGTTTTGAAATTCGCCTGCCCATTGAAGTCTATGGCGGTTCGCCCGTTCGCAAACATTTGATGAAGTTCGCGTCCGCGGTTCGCGAACCGAAAATGTAATGTTCGCGACATCACTAGTATTATATATAGAACTAGCGACTTGCCCGCCAACAAAATGACGGTCAATAACATTTTGAAGCTGGGAATGCTGTTTGCCACACAATGTGAGTCTGACACTCTTAACCTTTTTGTTATGTATAAAGAAGTACAACAATTATAATATATATTTTTTTTATTTTGTTAACAGTCAACTTGTATTTCAACAACTGGTAAAAAATAATTTTTTAAGCATGTTAAACTTTTTAATCGTCATGTATGCAGGAATAATGTAACAATGGATGAAGTTTGTATGAATACATGTTGTAAACGATTACATAATGCTTTGCAACATGCAAGTTATATTTGAAGCATTAGTGAACCATTTTTATTAACAATACTAACATTTTTAAATCTGAGGTATGGATGAGTAACATAACATTAGGTCAACTTTATATCAATGAGTATATTAAACGATTACATAATGGTTTGTAACATGCAACTTTTTATTTAAAGTAGTTAAACCACATAGGTATTGAATCCAGAGGAAGGCAAACAGTAAAACCCCCCATTCAAACTTAGCCAATTGTATGAAAGAAGGGAAAAAATGAATTCCTTCCTGACCCCATTAACTGGCGATCAGATTACTCCCTGGATCAATTCTCTGTATTTAGTTATACATTTAATTTTTACAACAAATGATCATCCTCCTACTAACATGAACCCTTAATTACATACAATGAAACAACTTTTGTGACCTTTAAAAAAACAATTTTAACATTACAAACATAAAGTTAATGTATTAAAATGTAAACAGTAATAGTAATAAAATGCAACGTAACTGTTTTGTGAGGTCAACCCTGGCAAAAGGCCACTTCCAAGACATTCCAATATTTTTTGGTTTTGCTTTCCAAGTGGTTCCCTTTTAATGTTGTCTATGGCATATAACCACTGTTTATTCTTGTTGTTTTTATTTCCAGTTTTTGTTGTTATTGTTGTAGTTTTGTAAAATTGTACATAGAGTTTCCTATGTGAAATAGTGGTCCTTTAAAAAGAGCCCGAGTGACATCAAATTTCGTCCTCAAAATCAAACCACTGTTCTCTATGTTTACAAAACCTTATAGTACACAATGTTTTTGGTAAAAATGCGTCCATCGTGTAATAGGTCACCCTGACTTGGGTTGTCTTCAATTGAATCTTTAATATCATCTGGATTTGTGCACCTTAAAAAAGCAACATAAAGTTGTCCATGTGCAAAAACAGGTTCCTGTAAAAAAAAAAAAACACAGACTTAAAAGTTTGTCCTTGGGAATTATTTATGGTCATAGCAAATGCCGTGATAACTGGAAATTGTCTCCTTTGAAGGACAAAAGGCAAACCACTCTCACTTGGAGCTAAATCAATTCTTGGTATAAAAACTTGTTCACCTTTATGGGTCCCAGTCATCATTTCTGCATGTATAAAATGATCTTTTAACTTGTGCACAATTCATCTGGTCCCATTACAAAGTCCTTTTTTTGGATTCATATTTCTCAGTAGCATGACAATTGCCCCTTTTTTCAATTGCAAAACATGTGGTGGCATTCCAGATTGATAAATTCTATACTAAAGTTAGATTCACTGACTTTATCGTCAGCCAGAACTGAATCTGCACTGCAAAAATTATTGCTTGTTTATGATATGAGTGATATGATATGAGTGATTCCTTGCAAACCATTTGTGATGGAATTTTAACGGTATCATCCGGTAAATTATTTATTTGTGGATGTTTTCCTTCTCCAATTTAAATGAGCCAATCATTGAATTAATTTCGGCCTTCAGATCTCATATTTAATTCTAATTTCAGGTGTGTAAATATTTTTCACAGTTTACTTGTCTTAATACATGTTTCAATGATGTCAATCCTATTTCCATGTGGCACAACAGGTAATGCTTGACTAAAATCTCCTCCTAACAACATCACCTTTCCACCAAATGGCAAATTATTATCGATCACTTCTTTTAATAATCTATCAATACATTGCAAGGCATGACATGACATCATTGTTGCCTCATCTATGATAATTAATTTACTTTTTTTTAAATGTTTTTGCTTGTAAAGAATTCAGTCGAATATCTGACATTGATGTTTCTAAAATGGGAACTGGCAGTTTAAATCCACTATGCACAATTCTGCCACCTTCTAACAAAAGTGCGGCAATTCCAGTTGTTGCAAATGGCATTGCTATTTGACTTTGTGCTCGAATGTAACTCATCAAACAACTGTACAGATAAGTTTTTCCTGATCCACCAGGGTCATCTAGATAGAAATAACGGTAGGGTCCTGGATCAGGCAAATTAAAACGTGCACAATTTAATCCATGAGCAAGAAATATTTCTTGAATTTCCATTAATGTTTTTAAGAGTGCAATAGGCTCATTGTAACGTTTCAAGAAGTCTTCACACATATTTAATTTAAATGTTTCCCACCAGGCAAATGCATCAGGTACATTGCAAAATATGCAAATTAATGCAAATTGTTCTCTCATTTGCTTTGGCATTTGACATAGTGCTGTTTCTTCCAGACACCTCTCCCATTCTGTATCATCTGCTATGAAATTTTTATGTCTTGCAGCTAATAGGAAAGTATCATATACTATGTAATTCACTGTGCATAAATGTTCATAACTTTGTGCACCGGGAACATGTAAAAGAAGTAATCTTAAACTGAAAAGTTCAATGTCTCTTGGACTGACGGTATAAATTTGTGGTATAATTTTATGAGTATCTCTTTTTCGTTGTCACCATTGGCCACTTAAAAAAACATAGTGATATGGAATCAAAATGTATAAAAATTGTCTGGCCTCAGTGTCCTGGCAGTTTAATTGAAACTAAGCAGTATGTGTTGTTTCTCAATGTTCACTTTGGGCTAAGGCAGTTCTTTCATTGCCTGCAATAAAGCAAACAAACTGACTTTGTGGCAAATGTACAGCTAATCGATACACAGCATGTGACCGATCTTCCATCTCAAATTTTAGAAGACGCCACATTGCTTCTGGAGCACTGACATAGCGAGCATCTAAATAACATGAAAGTTCGTCATGTATAATTGGATTTTCCTTTTCGTTTTGTGTAGCCTGCACAACAACAGTTGCTGCATCATATCCTTTGTATATATATTTATACAGATATTTGATGGATTTAATAGAAGTGCAAGCTTTTATGTGTGCATTGTACTTCATCAGGAAATGTGGATTGTATGGAACTACATATCTATTACCGTATTGGTCCGAATATAAGCCGCACCTTTTTTTCCGATTTTTGAGCTTGCGAGTTACGGGTGCGGCTTATATTCGCGACCGTAAAAAAAAATCAGTGCCGATTTGCGAACTTTGCTTGTTACGGGTGCGGCTTCTATTCGCAAATGCAAAATTACTGCCAATTTGCGCGATTGCGAGTTAAAAGTGCCGATTGTTGTGCTTTAGACTGCGGTATTGAATAGCGATTTACGGTTTTAGTGATTCTAACATCCTGTAAAGCCTGTAACCTGCTAAAAAAGCTACAGTTCTAATTAGAAAGCCTGTTTCTTGCAATGGCTGATCACTTGGATGGCTATGGCTTATATTTGAGTACTATCTTTTTTCTATTTTTTCCCCTTGAACTTTATGTGTGCGGCTTATATTTGGACCAATACGGTATCAACCTTTTGGCCACGGATAATAGCTGTTTGTCCTTCTCTTCTTTTATACAAAGGGTATCCATCACAATTAGCATAAATTTGCATTTGAAATTGTATTGGGAACTCTTTTGTATATTTTTTATTTTCCATACATGTTCTGTGTGTTACAATCTCATAAAGTTTTTAATATTTTTCTGGATGTGGCAATTCAGCAGTAATTACTGAATCCACTCTCTCTGCAGTATTCAATGTATCTTTTTCCTGCAGTATTAAAAGTACGTGTGCATATGGCAGGCCTCTTTTTTTAGATTCAATGGTATAAACAGAAGCCACACATTTTCCAAATAAGTGTGCTTTAGTTATATCATGTATTAATGAATTGAGTTTTATTTTGAATACTCTTGCCACTAAATCTGGTCGGTCAGAAGTATTTTGTCCAAGATTCAAATGTTCCCTGATCTCTGGCCATTGTGGATTACATGTGAATGTAATGAAAAAATCCGGTTTTCCTAATTTTGTGACAATAGCCATGGCATCGTTATATCTTTCTTTCATATTGCGTGGAGATCCTTGGAAAGTGGATGGCAAAATGATTGCTCTTCCAGCTGGAATGTCTCTGTTGGTAGCCAATTCAGCGACATAATCCATCAATCCACAATATTGTTCTATGCAAAGCTTGTTTTATTGAAATGTGATTATATTTAGATATTTGTTTCGACTTGTAGAGAGGAATCAATAATCCATTGTTGTGTGAGCAGTTTGTGCCACTTTATATTCCAGCAAAGAAATATTGCTTTTCACAAGAACTTTACTATTGGCATAACTTTGCAATTGTAATTTTGGTTCCCATCCTGGCTCACCATTTGGAAAGAAAATGGGATAGGCCACTAAATCCAAATTACAACTTAATATATTGTGATGGAGTGCCATTAGGGGTCACAAGAGAGCTCTGTAAGACTTCTCCCCTGAGAATGAAAATAGTTAAATCCAGGCAGTTATCAGAGGCTAAATGGAAGCACAGCTGTGAACTGCCTTTAAAAGCAGCAGAGAGATGGGTGGAGTCTCTCTCACTTAGGCTTGGGCCTAAGAGCCGTGAGCTGTGTGTGAAAGCCCTGGACAGCTCAGCTGCGGGGATCCTGAGAGCTGGGATTTGTGCTGGAGCGAGACAGTCAGGAAGGCTGCTGTGTTCTAGAGTTTGCGCACAGAGAAGACTTCTGTGGTATTGGAGATATTCCACTGAGATAGGATTATCTGAAGACCCCATCCCTAAGAAGCCGGATGCAATAAGGGATAAAAGGTTGGTGCCAACGCATGTTATTCTCATTGTATCCAGAGAAGGATTACAAAGGTCCCAGGGAGAAGAAGAGTGCATTGAGAGTGAGAGTAAGAGTCCCTCATCACAAGAGGGTGACAAGGGCCCTATGCTTCACCCACGATTGATAGAAGCTGTAGAGGAAAAGGCAAATAAGAGACTGTTTGGTTCCTGGCCACAAGGTGGCGATATAACACAAATAAGAGACTGTTTGCAATTTGGCCACAAGGTGGCACTCTCCGGAGCAGAGAAGCTGACCGGATATAGTTAGGGTGTTCCTGAGTATAGTAAGCACGTTTATGTAGGATTTATTTTATTGCTGACGATAAGCACTGTTTTTTGTTCTGTTTATGCTAACAAATAAAATAGCAGTAAAACTCAACTTTGGACAAGCCTGCTGTGTCTTCCTCCCTGTATAAACGTGAAAGAAAACAGGACGCAAACCCCGCCAGAAGGAAGTGCCCTGTTACAATATTTATGTTTATAAAAGGTTGGTCTTCATTGCGTGGATATATTCTAATATCCCACTGAAAAGGTGGTACACCATTCTCATTTTTAAAGACCACAGCAACCTCATTTACTGTTGGTAAATTATAAGGTCTTTGATCTGATTGCAATCTCTTTTCAAAACCATATTTACTATTGGCATTGGCAATTGATGTATTTGAGCATGTTGCTCTTGTTGCTGTCTTTTTCAACCTGTGCTAATTGTTTGTATGCTTGACTGTATGGGTTGTTGGCCATAATTTTATCCAGCTTTTCAAAGACTATGCGCAAACACTGTTTATTATCTGGAAGTGTCATCCGTTGTTCAACAGCTTCCATTATATCTAAGACATATAACTGTGCAAATTTCCTTTGCTCTCCTTCTTGTGGGTGTAAATGTGAAGTGCGGTGGTAATTTTGTCCTTGAAATCTAAAACAGCAAGGACCATGTCCTGGGACATTTTCTACTAATGTAGCACCCATAGAAGCAAATGAAATTGCATTGTTATTTTTTTTATTGTTATAATTTGGAAATGTTGATCCGCTCATTAGACTTTGCAAGTAATCTGGAAATGTGTGTCTTTGTGGAAGTCTTACCTTTCCTTTCTGACAGCAACTGATGAAGTCTCCGTCAGTTTGATCTTTTCTTGAGAAAATGGTAGGCCCCCACAAAACTGACAAATCACATTGAGTAATTCACAATAATGAGTGTCTTCCTCAACATAGATATCACTACAACTTTCTATATCTACATTGCTGTCATGTGCATGAACATTGGTGTCATGAGGCAATATTGGATCATTTGGCAATGTTTCACAGACATTTTTTGTTTACTTTTTCTTTTCTTTGAAGCTCCAGGACACTCACTTTGTGCTTTCTTACTCATTTTTCTTTTATTTAAAAGTCTCTGTCGGTTTTCTTCTCTTAAGCGTTGGGAAGTCTCGGGGGACTGTGCATCTCTCCACTTTTGCTTCCTTTCCCTTGCCGCTCTTCTTTTGCGTTCAATCCTGTCTTCACCTTTGTCCGCCATTGTCATCTGTAATTGTAAATAGAAAGTGTAATAGTGTAGGATGTAATGTTTTTTTTTGCATTGTACATATTGTTTTTACCTGCTCTCAAAGCCAAAGCTAATTAGCATTATTAAAAGAATGCAATGATTAGAAAAGCATTTGGAAGTTTTCTATGAAATAAATTAATCCATTAGGTTTTTTTTTTTTATTGGCATACATTAAAAAGGAAAGCGCTGCACATATCTATAGATAGATAAGTGATGTTTTTTTTGTAGAAATTAATTATTAAGTCATTAATAAATGAATATACATTAATGAATTAATCAATAACTGACATCAATGGTAAACCTAAAGAGATAATTATGTTTTCCTAAAGAAAGGCAAACCCAAAGAGCTATAAGCAAAGTATAGATCGTGGTCAATGAAGTTATGAGGTGTAATTTCCGTTCTTAAAAAGTTAATTAGGTAAGCATATATGTATGCATAATTTTTTTATTATTTTTTATTATTAATGAATAATTCAATATTAAGGGCCTCATTCATTTGCAATTTGTGCAAGGAAATAGGGCTCTATATAAGCACATAGCATATTTTTGTTCCTGAAGTTTTGAGTTGGTGAAGACCTTGGTTTTGGATAGATGTTCAGTAACTACAAAGTTATGTAAAAAATATATACTATGTCCTTATATAGAGCCCTATTCAATTCGCAAATTGCAATTGAATGAGGCCCTAAATAAATATAGGTTAATTAATTAATCATTAACTGTCATCAATGCAAAACAAAAAGGGCATCATATGAGGAATCTGTGAAATGACATGAAAATCATTGTGAATGTTTGTTTTCAATTCATTTGTGACTCATTGAAACTATGATGTTTAATTGGCATAGATGCAAAACATAAACTCATAATCATCAATATATTCATAAATAAAAGCAGTATAAAATATTAACTGTAGCATGTGTCAGAATTTAAGAAACTGCTTTAAATATTTAAGTGATTTGAAGGTCCTATCCCTGTCAGGCAATTATAAGCACTCCAGATATGTAAGTGCTTTGTAAAATGTACATATTTTTTATGTATTATACATTTTTTTGGGGGGGAATTATTATTAATTATTATTAACTAGCGAATTGCCCGTCAAAAAATGACAGCAATGAAATTGTAAGTGAGCTAATGCTATTTGGTGTATAATAATAAAATAACTAATAGATTAATAAAGTAATATACTTTACCTATTTTGAAGTAATATATGCAGGAAGCATTGTGTTAAAGAGCTGGCAATCTGTTTTGATGTTGCTGCAGCATTAGTGATGTGGAGCTGCTGTGTAAGCGTGATGAATGTGTGCAGTTTAATAGTGTGCGTGCGCGAGACCAAACCGTTAGCGTAGTTGTGTACTTCCGCATTGTTCTAAAATGGCGGGTAATGTGTGGTCTACGTCTGTAGCGGAATATCCGTAGGTGTTTTGTGGTGTTTTGCGTGTTTCTTGTGGTGTTTTGCGTGTTTAGAGTGCTGTAGCATCGTTTTCGTTTTGTTCAGCGGCCATTTTTTCTCTCGCTTAGAGAATTTGAGTGTCTAAACTCTTTTATTTTTAGTTAAATTAAGGTGTAACTTCATTTTTTGAGGTCCTGGATGCTCCCTCTTGCTGTAGGTAAGCTTTTTATGAATGTGTTGTGTGTATTTATTGTGTTTTTCATTTTTTCCTGTCCGCGGTTGCGGACGATTTTTGCGAGGTCGTAATGAGTGGTAACGTGTCTTGTATGTTGTTTGCGTTGCGATGTAAAGTTTGCGAGGGTCGCAGTTGCTGTGTCGTATGTTGTTTGCGTTACGACGTAGAGTTTGCTAGGGTCTCAGTTGCTGGCAAGGAGCGCCTTTGGCGCTCCTTGCCAGCAACTGCGGCCCTCGCTTCGCTACTCGAGATCCGTGGGCTCGCGTAGCGAGCCCGCAAGCGTTAGCAACAACTTGTATGCTCACAACTATATATGTGATTAATAGTTCCAAAAGCAATGTACATGAATGAGCAGTAAGGCAGAAATATAAGTGTAGGTTAAAAATTTTTATTAATTTTATTGCAGTATAAAATGTAACCTTTTTTTAATAATGATTACTAATTATTAATGAATTAATATATTAATATACGTTAATTAATAAATAACTGTCATCAATCCAAATTAAAAAGACTTAATCCTTTTTTGTTCCATATGAACATAATTAAATGATATACCTGTAAAGGCAATCTTTATGCTGTTGAAAGGCTGCAAACGTCACTCTCTGTGTTAAGTCAGCTGCAGAGACGATGAAACAGTGAAATACAATGGAAAGCATTTGTAATATTTGGATTCATCACTATCAGGACATCAGCAGCAACACGGATTTATCAGTGCATTTTAAAATATACATGTTTGTGGTCTTTATTTTTTAATTATTACTAATTAATAGTTAATAAAGTAATGTAGGTTAATGATCAGTAATGCAGATATATAAGTGCAATCTGAAATCTATATTTGTTTTATTGCATTGTAAAATACACTTTTTTTGTAATGATTACTAATTAATAATTAATAAATTAATGTACAGTAATAATCAATTAGTGAATGAATCAATGTGTCCGAAAGAGCTAGACATAAACTAAAGGCATTGTAAAATATAGAATATCTGTTGTTCATAATGATTACTAATAATTAATTAATTAAATAATGTACATTAATAATGAATTAATCAATGTCTAAATATATTAGAAAGATGTAAGCATTAATATATTAATAAACTAAAGGCAGTTTTAAATGTTGTAATTATTTTTTAATAATGATTACTAATTAATAAATGCATGTACATTACTAATTACTTTATCAATTAATAAATATATTACGAAGAGCTACACTGCCTTGCAAAAGTATTTACCCCCCTTGACTTTTTACCTATTTTGTTACATTACAGCCTTAAGTTCAATGTTTTCTTAATCTGAATTTTATGTAATGGATCAGAACACAATAGTCTAAGTTGGTGAAGTGAAATAAGAAAAATATATACATAAAACTGTTTTTTAGAAATAGAAAACAGAAAATTGGCATGTGCATATGTATTCACCCCCTTTGTTATGAAGCCCATAAAAAGCTCTGGTGCAACCAATTACCTTCAGAAGTCACATAATTAGTGAAATGATGTTCACCTGTGTGCAATCTAAGTGTCACATGACCTGTCATTACATATACACACTGTCACAACCTACAATGATGATGGAGTATAGAGGATCCTAGTCCTCTTATCTCCTGTAGGTTTTAGACCTAAGTTTGGGTGACTCCGGACCTATGGACATTCTTTGTAGATGCAAGAACATATGTCCCAGCCTAAGGTAGTGTGCCCTGGGAAACCTGGAAGGGAGTCAGAAACGATCTACTCTACCAGCATATGCTCCTGGGTCAATAATACACCTGCACACAAAGTCTTGATAAAAATTATGAACAACTTTATTTGGAAAACAACATCTTTTAAACAGGCATACAACATTACCAGGAGGGGCTACCTTTAGTCAGCCCCTAACTGCCTCTGGCCAATCAGGTAGGGTCCCTACGTGGGAACCATGAGACTCCTCCCCAGGTCCACCCACTAGGCGGGGCCAACTAATTCATTTGGGCTCTGAATCTCCAGGGCAAAGCATGCCTTGGTTCTCCTGTGCCCATGCTATGAAGGCTGAGAAGCCTCAGGCCATCCCATTGTTTCTGGGTGCCTGCCTGTCTGCTCTCCAGCTGTGAGCTCTCCATTGTTAGTACTCTGCTGGACACTTAGCTAATGGGATTAACAGGCCTTTGGGAACAAAGGAGGCTTGGCTGTATTCAACGGACTTCCCCTCTACAATATAATAACATACTAATATAATAACATACATTCATATTTACAAATATAACACCCAATGTTTTACCCACATACAACCAATATATCCCATTAGATCCCTCACAGGATACTCATTACAATGAGCCTAAACATGGGAGGTATGGGAATATGCTAAGGGATAAACTTATAATACTTTATCCCCTAGACCACAAAATAACAATATAACCTTATAACAGTATAACAGGGGGTCTGTGAGCCCAAACCCCACTAAGCACAGATGTAGGTATCCTGTAATCCAGTTGTCTTCTACATGGCCATGTGGAGAGTAGAGTCTGATCATAAAATGGCTCCTAGAGGTGACCACTGCTGCCAGTCCTAATATGGATGCTGACTGAGCCATGAACTGTCCAAACACAATATGGCCACTGGCTGATTCATGACACACACCTTTTTTGAAAGGCCACAAAGGCTGCAACACCTAAGCAAGAGGCACCACTAACCAAACACTGCCATGAAGACCAAGGAACTCTCCAAACAAGTAAGGCACAATGTTGTTGAGAAGTACCATTCAGGGTTAGGTTATAAAAAAAAATATCCAAATCTTTGATTATCTCTAGGAGCGCCATCAAATCTATCATAACCAAATGTAAAGAACATGGCACAATAGCAAACCTGCCAAGAGACGGCCGCCCACCAAAACTCACGGACAGGGCAAGGAGGGCATTAATCAGAGAGGCAACACAGAGACCTAAGGTAACCCTGGAGGAGCTGCAGAGTTCCACAGCAGAGACTGGAGTATCTGTACATAGGGCGACGATAAGACATACGCTCCATAGAGTTGGGCTATATGGCAGAGTGGCCAGAAGAAAGCCATTACTTTCAGCAAAAAACTAAAAGGCACGTTTTGAGTTTGCAAAAAGGCATGTGGGAGACTCCCAAAATGTATGGCGGAAGGTGCTCTGGTCTGATGAGACTAAAATTTTACTTTTCGGCCATCAAAGAAAACGCTATGTCTGGCGCAACCCAACACATCACATCACCCAAAGGACACCATCCCCACAGTGAAACATGGTGGTGGCAGCATCATGCTGTGGGGATGTTTTTCAGCAGATGGGACTGGGAAACTGGTCAGAGTTGATGGAAAGATGGATGGTGCTAAATACAGGGATATTCTTGAACAAAACCTGTACCACTCTGTGCGTGATTTGAGACTAGGACGGAGGTTCACCTTCTAGCAGGACAATGACCCCAAACACACTGCTAAAGCAACACTTGAGTGGTTTAAGGGGAAACATGTAAATGTGTTTGAATGGCCTAGTCAAAGCACAGACCTCAATTCAATAGAACGTCTGTGGTCAGACTTAAAGATTGCTTTTCACAAGCGCAAACCATCCAACTTGAAGGAGCTGGAGCAATTTTGAAAGGAGGAATGGGCAAAAATCCCACTGGTAAGATGTGGCAAGCTCAAAGCGACTTGGAGCTGTGAATGCCGTAAAAGGTGGCTCTACAAAGTATTGAATTTAGGGGGTGAATAGTTATGCACATTGACTTTTTCTGTTATTTTGTCCTGTTTGTTGTTTGCTTCACAATAAAAAAAAAAAAAAACATCTTCAAAGTTGTGGGCATGTTCTGTAAATTAAATGATGCAAATCCTCAAACAATCCATGTTAATTCCAGGTTGTGAGGCAACAAAACAAGAAAAATGCCAAGGGGATGAATACTTTTGCAAGGCACTGTAAGAATGAAAGTATTCACAAACTAAAGGCAGCGTAAATTATAAGTTTGTTGTCAATTTTTTAACTAATAAAATATACCTTTTTTTAAGAATAATTAATTTATTAATTATGTATTAATGATTATTAATATAAAGTGATATACTTTACCTATTTGTAATTAATATTCAGCAATCAGTATCCTGAAGAGCTAACAATCTCTGTGGATTTTCCGCCAGCAGAAAATGTCCACTAAGCATGTCATCACCTGAGGGAAAAGTGTGAGCTCTGTGGCAAGTGTGCCCTATATATAGGCTGTGTGCGCGAGAGAAAACCGTTGGTTTAGGAGGGAAAGCCGCCATTTCAGAATCTTAATGTGTAAATAAGTTCTGTAAAATGGAGGCGTTAGTCTATGATTTACGCGTTTCGCAAGCATTTTGCGTCCTTCCTATTAGTATTTTTTCTACCTTGTACGTCGCTGGCTGTGTTTGGCGCGGTTTGGGGTCGTGTAGCCTTGTTTCATTTTTTCTGGCCATTTTTTTCTCTTGCTTAGGCTTAAATTGGACTTAAATTCGCATTCCACCTCACTCCCAGGCGTACTGGCTCTTCTGCTGTGCTGTGTGTGATGTTTTTGTTGTATTTGTTTTTGTATTTTTTTTATTTTTCATGTTTTTTGCTTTGCGCGGTTTGGTGTTAACTTGGTATTTTTCCTATCTCGTATTTATTTTTCTAAGTCCTGCATCTCGTATTTTTTTCGCCTCAGTGCTACGATAGGCGATAAGCGCCTTTGGCGCTCATCGCCTAAGTGCGCAGAGTTAATGGCTCGCCTCCCTATTCGAGGCTTGCAGGCGATGAGCGCCTTCGGCATTCATTGCCAAGTCGTACGCACCACGCAAAGCGTGACGACATCTTGGAGTTCGACAGTTATATTACATGATTCATTTAAGTATTATATTTGTAAATATCATCTTAATACTTCTTGTCTTTTATCTGTTTTGTTTAAACCCATTGTGTAACCGTATCTTGATTTATGTAAAATATATATTTTTAATTATACCTTCTTTGTCTGCTTGTTTATTGACCTGTCCAAAAGAACTTATGATTTATGGATATTATATATTAATTTCTTACAGGAAGATAAGCTTTACACAGTAAAATAGTGGTGTGCACAGTGTATTATCTGCCACTACCTCTAAATCTAATTCTAACTTTAACCCTAACCCCTAAATCTAACCCAAATCCTTAAATATAAACCTAACAGCTAAATCTAACCCTAACCCCTAAATCTAACCCAAATCCTTAAATATAAACCTAACAGCTAAATCTAACCCTAACCCCTAAATCTAATCCTAACTCCCAACTCCCAAATGTAACCCTAACTCCTAATTCTAAACCTAACCCCTAAATTTAACCCTAACCCCTCAATCTAAACCTAACTCCTAAATCGAATTCTTAAATCCTAAAATCCTTAAATTTAACCCTAACCCTAAATCTAATCATAACTATTAAATCTAAACCTATCCCCTAAATCTAAACCTAACTCCTAAATCTAACCCTAAAATCTAAACCTAACCCCTAAATCTAACCTTAACCCTAACTCCTAAATCTAAGCATAACTATTAAACCTAACATAATTTTAAACCTAACTCCTAAATCTAAACCTAACCTTAACCCTAAATCTAAACCTAACTCTTAAGTCTAACCCTCACCCCTAAATCTAAACCTATCCCTTAAATCTAACCCTAAATCTAATCCTAACCCCTCAATCTAAACCTAACTCCTAAATCCAATTCTTAAACCTTAATCTAACTTTTAAATGTAACCTTAACCCTAAATCTAATCATAACTATTAAATCTCAACCTATCCCCTAAATATAACCCTCATCCTTAAATCTAAACCTAACTCCTAAATCTAACCATAAAATCTAAACCTAACCTCTAAATCTAACATTAACCCTAACTCCTAAATCTAATCATAACTATTAAACCTAACCAAAATCTAACCCTCACCTCTAAATCTAAACCTAACTCATAAATCTAACACTCATCACCCCTAAATCTAAACCTATCCCCTTAATCTAACCCTAAGAAATTGAACAAAGTCTAGGCAAACGCCCGTAGCGCCACCTATCTGTCACTGCACACCACTGCTGGTTGGCACAAAACAGGAAATTTTCTGTATTTATTTTTTGACGGATTTCTTTTTCAGCCATAAGTGTGAAGTTTCTACCACTATACCACTGGGTTTCATTCTACATTTTGTCTAATATCTAGTCTTTAAACTGATGGAAACAGTTGTTTATTTCAGTAAATGAAGTGATAGATCCACCCTTGTCATAGTCTTGTAAAAAATAATAATAAATAAAAATTAGCAGTGGAAATGATGAAGATAAGCATGCCCTGCTGAAAATAGTGTAATAGTGACAGAGGTGCTCAACAATGATTTTGTTGTATATGGCATGCTTGTTTGGCCAGCCACCACTGATAGGGTTATTACCTCAGAGGACGGCTATTTTAGTCGGTTTATACATCACTGTAACTTCATTTAATGCCTGGGACATTTTATTTAATTATCACCGTTCTCTATCCGAACAACATGGAGTCCCCGCCCTCAGCTCTGAGGTAAAAATATTATCAGGCGCCAACGCCACGCCCTCAAACTCTACTAACCAATTTCGCTATGGCTGTGAGCCGGCAATAACTGAGATCCCGCCCACAAATCAGAACGACAAACAATCATTGGGTGCATAGCGCATCTTAAGAAACTAAATCCTGCCCAGACATCATTGTCACAATATGTAATTGATAGCAGTAGCTGAGGTTACGTCGACAAACTCCGCCCATAAACTGCACTTCAATCTGCTCCTGAAAAACCCGCCCCTTGCGCGCTGATTGGCTGTTTCAGCACGAGAAACTTGGGATTTGTAGTTTCTATATCAAACACCCGATCTCTTACTTCCGGTCAATTTTTATTGCGCAGTTCTGAGGCAAATATATTATAATAACATCGCGTATGTGGTGTGTACTGGCTTTTTGTCTATAAGAGGCGCTTTATATAGTGTACATAGGCTGCGTGCTCCTCAGGAATATAACCGAATGTCTTTAGCGGAACCGTTCTTCTGCTGTAGTTTCCAGAGGACACATTACGAAGTAGCACTCACCGTGTAGAATCCACTTCCGGTTCTGTTCAGAAGGATTCAGCAGCTGAAGAAAGAAAACAGAACGAAGTATGATTGGGAAAGATAGGTAGGAGACGACATTTTATATACATAGATATATGTTATGTCTTTGTGTTTATATAAATATATATATATAAAAAATAAATACATATATATAATACTATTGCAAATATTGAGAACAGTGGCTCACAGGCACATTAAAAACAAAGACAGGTGGCAGCCTGCAGGAGACTATACAGGAGGAAAGTGGGTAGTTCCAGAAGTTGAAAAACTTTTACTCATTGGGTCTCTTACAAGACAAGTTGTGTAAATTAAATGTATTAAATGTGATAATTACACAAAGTAGTGCCAAATCAATTAATGAAACTTAGTTAAAATATTTATATGAGACATAAAAATGATGCAGGGACCTTTCATATTTACCATTTAGTTATGTGAAAAACTAAAATTGATAATGTAAGGTGGCATTTTGTCTGTATGTTTATTTGTTCAGGTTGCTTACATCTTCCCCTCGGACCGCTGGCTGACAGATATGATATGATGTCCATCAGATCTGTCATGTCAACTCCTTGATGGAATCCTACCAAAACACAACGTCCACTCTTAGCGAAACAGACTCTGTGATGATGAACACAGACAATATGGAAGTTAATGAAGAGACTTCACCAGAGATGATCTCTAAACTGGATGGACAGGTAAAAGAGGTAATTTTACCCAATGCCTTAGCTTTGTGTGCACGAATATTGGTGGGCAGGCATCTTTAGTAGAGTCTACAAGGATAAGTTAAAGGGCAAGTTCTTTTGAAAACATTTTTTTTTTGTAATTTAGTTATTATATAAGAAATGTATTCTTAATTTGCTGCTGCCCTGGTGGTCATTTCTGGTACTACATTTCACTGAGACTACAATAGAAAAAATCTGTCGGTTCAGCAAAAATATCAATTCGAAAATGTCTCACTGTAACAACTTAAATCCTAAGAAAATAAATATACTCCTTAGTTAAAAAACAATATTATTATTCAATGTAAATATATTATGTTTGAAAGTATTGGACAAATGTTACAGTACTATTGATTTTTGATGCACTTTCTATTTAATTTTGTCATTGTTCAGCCAGGTCCAACTCTTAGTGACCTCAAGGACTTTAGCATATCAACCACTATCAGCAATCACTTCTCTGAACTCTTGCTCATGTTTGTTGCTGCCGTAATACTACCTATCCATCTCTTCCTCTGGCATCCCCTCTTCCTTTTACAGTATATAGGCAGATGTGCACTCATAATGGAACAAAATCTGTAATGTTCCATCCATGAAGAAATAGTTTTTATTAGATGAGAAGAAAACCAAAAATGTAACCCTTACCATGTCTGTCTGTACAGGCATGGAATGCTGGACTCACCTAAATCAGGAAAGCTATGGGTTACCTGGTCAGTACAGTTACAATTTATTTTTATTTTTAGGAACAATATGAGTTTGATGAAATTGCAGTTTACTTCTCTGAGACGGAGTGGAAAAAATTAAATGAAGAGCAGAAGAAGCTTTACAAGGATGTGATGATGGAGAATTACCAGCATCTCCAGTATGTAGGTGAGACAATATTATATGTTGTGTATGCATCTCAAGTGAATACTTCACAGCAATGCAAAATATTATAACTTCTAACAAGTGTGTTTTTTACTCTTTTTATACCCACACAGGACGTGTCTGTGTGAAACCTAGGGTTGTATCACTGATCGAGCAAGGACAAGAGCCGTATGTGACGAGCCACCAAGAGATTAAGGAAGAAAGCCCTTTAATTATTACATTAGGTGAGTTCGTTTTACTTTTAAAGGATCTCAGTAGATCGGTACCATCATCATATTTTTTGTGAAGCTTTGTTTCTGATCTCTGAAAGTTTAGCCACCACCCACATTGACCTTATAGAGGGTGGAAATATGTCTGATTAAGTTCAATATTTAATATTGTGTTTTTTTAAATAATTGAATATAAATCTTATTAATGATCAATGTCTAATTAAAACACTTAGCTCATGATGTTATGGTTCTGGTCCTGTTTTTATGAGCCCAATGAAGAAAGCAATTGCAATAAACCTAGTTGATAACAAAAATAATTCTGTATAAAGTTTTGTAATATAGTTCTAAAGAAGCTTAGAAACAAATTATACATTATAGATAGCCAAGACCTACATCGTATTTGTAGTTTACATTTTGTTATTGTTGTTGCTCAGACGTTTCCGATTCTCCGTGACCCTATGAATCTCAGCACACCAGGCGCATCTGCCAGCCACTGCCCCTCATTGACATTTTAGTTCATTTGGTTAATCCCAACATATTATTAATATTTTTGAGGGGTGTACATATATATATATATATATATATATATATATATATATATATATATATACACACACACACCTCTGAGGTATATGAGTAGGATCAATGATAATATACAATATAGATTTGAGACATACATCTGCCTTATTACAAATGAATTAGCATTTACACATTGTTTAATAAAAAATATGTTCAATCAGCTGTAAATAATTAAAGATATTTTATAGGTTCCAGGATCTTAATCAATCTGTAACTGCTTAGTGATTTGGAATATGATTACTGTGTATATCTCGGGAATCACTATACTAGAGTATTCAACAATAGTTCAGATATCATTTTTAAAAGATGTATTTTTTTTGCTCCAATATCAATAAATACTTTCATTAATAGTTTCCTAATTCCCAGTGTATTTTTTCCCAACAGACGGTTCCACAACTAAAAGTATCTCTATTGACCAACAGGATTCCTCAACTGCTACAGAATTTTTGGTTGAAGGAATCAAAGCTGTTCCCCTTTTACAAGAAGCAACTTATATTGGTATGGATTCCTCCAGTAAAGTTATGAAATACGTGATTATATCTAAGGAATCACACTTACCTACAGAAAGACATGTGTCAGAACTTCAGGCGTACGATGATGATACAAGGATAGATTATGCAGCGGAAGATGGCTTGTACAACTGCTCTGAATGCCAGATGTATTTTGAATCTAACTCAGATTTTGTTAAACACATGATTGTTCATAAGGAATATGGAGAGTCTATCACTTCTGCACCACAGTGTGTTACTCCTCCAGGAATACAAACAGAAGCAAAGCCTTATGAATGTTCTGAATGCGGGAAGAGTTTTGCGCAGCACTCGTCTCTTGCTGTACACGAGAGAACTCATCAAGGGAACCATCCCTTTATATGCTCAGATTGTGGCAAATCATTTACCAACAACTCCAGTCTTGTTACACACCAGAAAACCCACACTGGAGACAAGCCATTTCCTTGTTCTTTCTGTGAGAAGCATTTTATAAGTAATGCCGAGCTTGCAAAGCATCATCGAATTCACAGAGGAGAGAACCTGTTTCCGTGCTCATTTTGCGGCAGGAACTGTATTAGTAATAGTGATCTTATTAAACACCAGAGATGTCACACGGGGGAGAAGCCATTTGTATGTTTAGAATGTGGGAAGTGTTTTACCCAGAATGCCTCTCTTGTTGCACACAGGCGGATCCATACAGGAGAAAAACCGTTTAAGTGTTCAGAGTGCGGGAAATGCTTCTCTCGGAAATCATATCTTGTGGAACATCAGAGAACTCACACAGGTGAGAAGCCCTTTGTGTGTACGGTGTGTGGGGAGGCGTTTACCTATAATTCGACTCTAGTTACACACCAACGAATTCACACAGGAGAGAACCCATTCACATGTCCCGATTGTGGGAAGAATTTTACTAGTAAAGTCAGTTTCATTCGACATCAGAGAATCCATACGGATGAGAACCCATTTGTGTGCCCTGATTGTGGCAAAAAATTTCCAAATAACTCTGCGCTTGTAAAACATCACAGGGTTCATACATGTGAGAAACCATTCATGTGCTCTGACTGCGGAAAATCTTTTTCAGATCATACATATTTTATTGCACATCAGAGAATTCATTCTGGGGACAAACCCTTTTCATGTGCCGATTGTGGTAAACAGTTCTCTCTAAAGACCTATCTTGTTAAGCATCGCCGAGTTCACACAGGTGAGAAACCGTATGAGTGTTCAGAGTGTAAAAAATGTTTTTCTGATTACTCAAATCTCATGGCACATCAGCGACTTCACACGGGAGAAAGATCTCCAGCCTGTCCCGTATGTGGGAAAAAGTTTGCGACTATCTCGTATCTTATTAACCATCAAAAAATTCATACGGGAGAAAACAACTTTACGTGTTCTGAATGCAGGAAGCAGTTTGCTACAAACGCAAATCTTATGGTACATCAGAGAATTCATACAGGTGAAAAAGTGTTTACATGTCCCGTGTGCGGGAAACATTTCACTAAAAACTCCTATCTCTTCAGACATCTGGGAACCCATAAAGGAGCACAACCTTCTGCATGAAATGTTTAATGTTTCTGTGTTAGACTAGAAAATAAAGAACCAAGTGTTAGGTGATTTAGACGATTCAGTGCTTTATTATCTCGGGTGAGTTAAGCGTCAGATAAAGGGCTGTGATTATCAAGGCCACCACTTGTTCGTTTAAGAAATGTGCGTTTATAAAACCAATAATAAAACCATTTGTCTCCACCTCCCTCTCATCATAATATTTATCTGGAAGATATGAGACAGGCATTCCTTTCACTTGGTTTAAAGGGACACTTAATTCAGCAGAATGTGGACCACATTACTATGAAGATCTCATAAACGCATTTTGAAATACTTTTTGAATTTTTTAAATACAATCATTTTTCACTGAGAAAGCAAATACAATAAAATGTGTGTTTACATGAATAATTGACTGCCAACAGATTGATCCACGTCTGCTACATTAGTGCAACAAATCAGGTTGCAGGGGTGTCCCCCCTTTCAAGTTCTATTTCAAGTTTGAAGGAAATAGACCTTCTAATTGGTTTATTCTTCTCTTACTGCAGAACATTCAGGTTTCTGCTCTCTTGTCACTCTGGAATTAGACCAATGCAGTGGGGGACAATGCTCTGGGGAAGCTATGGGTTAACTAGTCAGTGCAGAGTAATCTGACTCCAGTCTTGGAACATACAGTTTTGTGCTCTTTCCCACCATCAAGAGCACTTATAGTGAGGTAAAAGGCCCTTTAAATATTGAGGATTTATGACTTACCCCACGCTATGTGTATATGTAACCATAACCCACACAGTGTAATTAGCTATGTAATTTTGTTTTTGTTACATTATTTTCTAAGCAATGGTTAACAAATCTACCTGAAAAAAGTAACAAATCTCAAATAGCTTCAAGACAAACAACGTGAGTCATATGCAGGAGGGAGGTAAAGATAGGCCCAGCACCTAGGTTGTTGTTGATTATTCGTTCAATCGTGTTTGACTCTCCATGATCCTATGGACCGCAACACGCCAGGCACATCTTTTTTTTTGGTAGTGCTCATCCATAAGGTTTTCTTGGCAAAGATATTGAGGTCGGTTGCCAGTTCCTTTTTCAGTGGACGACAATTTGTCTGACTTCTATGCTTTGACCTGCTCATCTTGGGTAACCCTACATGGTTTAGCTCTCACCTTCACTGAAGTTCACAAGCCCCTTTTACATGACAAGCTAGTGATACAGAAGGAGAGCACTGAGGTAGCTAATAGTTATTTTCAAACATTTTTTTATTACAGATGACTTTATGGTTGATGTCTTGAACTAACAAGTGGTACTCACAGCCCTGGTGCTTACCTTGCCCCTTTAAATTGGAAAGGTTGCATGTATGTTGATATGAGAGAAAAAGGGGGCATATGAGTTGGGAGCGTCAGTATTCTTATGAAGTAGAAAAGCAATATTAAATAACTAATAAAGTGGTAGAGTTTAGATTCCTCATTGTTACATTTTTTGTGTTGCCACCAATGGATAATATGATCGTATTTTCTGTGGGTCAACTACATTCCCTACCATTGATATATAAATTTGATTGTGTTTTGTGGTACAGACAATGTATTTGCATTGTTCAGTCATGTCCGACTCTCTGTGAGCTCATGGACGGTAACGCACCCTGGTTTTCATGGCAGAGATGATGGAGTGGGTTGCTAGTTCCTTCTCTAATGCATACAGCTCCTGCTATTCCTAGCCGGTCTCCCATCCAAGTTCTGCATGGCTTCAGGGTGGTGTGACCTCTTGGTTCCCTGACTGGAATCGAACCCAGGTCACAGCGGTGACAGCACCAAATCCTAACCACTGGACCACCAGGGTACAGACAGTACAGCCTATAATATATTAGTTATTATGCTATGACTAATGTAAATGTATAAATCCGTCGCCATCGAGAAAGGAAGCTAACAAATCAACCCTTGTCCCTAGAGCCGGAACTTAAATGTCACTCCTCTTTTATGGTTGCTTCCATTGGTGTGGGAGGAGTCATAAGCTCCTCCTATATGATATTTAGACCATCTTTAGTTATTTAAAACAATGGTTTATATTTATGCTAACTGTAATGAATAATTACTGCCCAGGCAGTACTGACGGATCATACTGTAAGTGTGCTTAATAAAGTATAAGCTTGCATTTATGACCACAATATTTCTGTTTGTTTTTATGTATGTGTATGAGTTTTAAGTAGTATAACTTCCAGTGAGGATCCAGCAATTTCTAGATATGCTGAGCCTATCAATCTTTTCAGCTTAAACTTTACTAACAACTTCTAAGATATGTTCAAAGAAATACAATATTACTATATCCTATATTCATCAAATCCAATATATTTTCAGCTGAAAGATTCTCCGATATTCATCTAAAATCCAGTATTCATCATGAAAAATCACCCAACACATTGTAATCAAAATATAAATTCATTCAATGAAAATGTGATTCTATATTAGGCCAATTCAGTATTTGTCCGTCACTCAGGAACAGAGTAATGACGAATATAGAGGTAATGCCGTTTTCAGCATACCTAATTCTCCCATGAAAGTTATAAGGCATGATCCCCATCATATTACATATACAAAAGTGAACGGCATAATGGAACCATGCTTAAAATTACGTTTTGCATCTCACTACCCAGAATCCTTAGCTGTGTCGGAAGTACTATATATTAAGTACCTCTGAAGAAAAAGTGGTTCTGCTGATTTGCTTGGAACAAATAACGGAGGACTATTATGTAAAGCTTATTGAACCGACAACATGAACATAACCAACATACCATGGAACAAAGTTATGGTACATAAACATCATTATATAACTAATTTAACATGGAAGTTAAAAAAAACCTTTGATTGACTATGAAGGCTACTCCATTTCTTCTGTGGGATTCTTGACCAAATTGGAGGATCTATTGGATGTCTGATATGAAATGTCCGATTCTAGTCAATCTGAGTTCACTAATTCCCAGAATATCAAAGTGTAACCTTGTCATGTCATGTTTGAC
Source organism: Discoglossus pictus (assembly GCA_027410445.1). Classification (NCBI taxonomy): domain Eukaryota; kingdom Metazoa; phylum Chordata; class Amphibia; order Anura; family Alytidae; genus Discoglossus; species Discoglossus pictus. The sequence goes on along the minus strand of CM050170.1, from coordinate 109,691,558 downwards.
ATGTCCAGTTTGCCGTGGTTCATAGTTTTAATGTTCCAGGTTGCTATACTGAATTGTTCTTTGCAGCAGCAGATTTTCCTTTCCCCTCTAGACAGATCCACAGCAGGGTGTCCTCAGGACTTTTACCCAAAAACTTCATTATGTCTAGTGTTTCTTGTACTCAATCTCTGTTCTTATCTAGTAACATGGGATCTGAGGGTCTCATCTACTGGTACCATATCTTTATGTCTCTGGTTGTGCTTATTCATAAGGTTATCTCGGCAAAGATACTGGAATGGACCTCCGTTCCTTCTCCAGTGGGCCACAATTTGTCTGACCTCTCTTCTATGACCTGCCCATCTTGAGTGACCTTACATGGTATATCTCACATCTTCACGGATGTACAGAAGCCGCTTCACCACAACAAGGACGCAATCCAGAAAGGGGAAGAAATACCTACACACAAAATCACAGTTTTATAATGAGCAATGTTAATAGGGACCAATTCACAAACTAAACAGTATGAACTCAAGAGTCACAGAATATAAAAAGTAAACCTATTCCAAGTTCCTTATCAATAATTTCTAATCTCTTTATTATCAAACAAGATATAGCTTACAGTGCTGGGCTATATAAGGTGATTGGATTATGGAAATGGATCATTGCTAGAAGAAAGTTAAAGGTAGCCTGGTAATGGTTACATTAGGACTAATGAATCTAAGTATAAAGCAGATCGTTAAAAGAAGGAGGGACAAGTAAATCAGTTCCCTTTGTCCCAGTGAGAAGTACATGTTGAACTCGACGAGGCTATTGGAAGGCCACATAGTTCAGGGGAGTAGATGGTCCTTGTGGATAATAAATCTCAGTAGAACAGTTGGCTTCTGAACATATGCTATTGTACTTTGATTTTTTAGGGCAACAATGTAATGGAGTTTGTTGAGAATAAAGTGGGTGATACGTACAATCAAGGATTACGGGATTGTTCGTAACAGAAGGATCCAGCATATAATTTTCATGTTATTAATTCATCTTTTCTTAATAGTAATTTTCCAACTGTACCTTAGATAAAGATGATACACTTCAACTATATAGTTGCATAAATAATTATGTCAAAACTGAGTCTAGATGAGCTAGCCTGGTATACCCATAAAGTCACTAATGAGAGAAGAAACGAAAACGAGGACATGAGCCCTTCAGTATAGGGGCAGTACCTAAGATATGCCACTAGATGTCGCTCTAAAACTGTGCTTTAAACTTTCAAGCTTCTGTGTATTGTCTCCACAATTTTAGGGGTCATTTCTGTTGCACAGTAATTTCTTATGCTTAGATGTTTGTATTTTTGCTGTGCTACCTTTTCATACTGTGGCAGTCTGGCTCTTGCAAAACCACAGGTAAGCTCAGGAAATTATCTCCACTGTGCTATTCAGGTCCCATGGTCATTGGTCTTGGGATCCTCAGGACCCTCAGTATGTTTGTAGAAAGTGATCCTTACCCCCGATATAGGATTCCACCTCTGTGATTGCAAGCGTTCAGGTCTGACAGTGTGGTAGGCTTAGTAGGCCTTAATTTTAAAGGTTATCTAATATGGGCAAAAACACCCCAAACTTTAGGTGTAGGTGCTTGGTAAATGCTCAAGATGTTTTTATGTAAGAAAAAGGTCTCAGATTAGTGGATGGAGTTGGATTAGCTTGCATCTCTTGGAGCTTCACAACTACATGTCTGGTCTTGTTGATAGCCGGTCACATCCCTCTACACAGTATATATCTAAACAAAATAATTATAAATGAGCATAAAATTATATTAAATATTTAGGTATTAAAATAAATCACAAACCACATAGTGAAATCTATATTTCCGTTTTAGTCACCAGGCTGTTTGATTCTGCAGATACATTTTTTGGGAACCAGATAGTCTGGTCATGCTCAATGCATCCCACTAGTTGGGATTTTGCAATGTATGCAAAGGGTAAAGAACAAAGGATTTAGGCCAACATTTACATAACCAAGGCTTTAGCCACCTGGCTTACAAACAGCCAAATAGCGAAGCACCTAGGTAGGCATGATGCTGAGTGGTTCATGAGGAAGCAATCAGGAGGTATCGGCAACGTGGGGTTTAAATTGCCCACTTTAGTGGGCATGCTTATGGGAGGCTGCCTATGTCGGCCTGGGCCCGGATTGGCTGAGTGATAGTGTCAGCAGCCAATCAAGATAGGCACGAGGGACAGGGAGTTCCAGGATTGCCGCAGCCCCAGACCTATTGGCGCTAGGAAGCACACATAGGGATAGAGCAGGGAGGGAAAATCTAGTATGATCCAGACTTCTCTTACTTCCTATGAGATTTAACCTGGGGAAAATAAAATGCTTGCATTTCACAAAAACCCTACACTGTGGCTCTGCAGGACAACACATGAACTAAGAGCTGCTTTATATCCCAGTGATTAGTTTTCTTTTTTTTACACGTTTAGGCCCAGAACGGCCTTTGGGGGTTAGCGGGCTGATTTTCACATCTTACACCTCCCATCTTCTTTTTATCATGACATTGTTGTATAGTGATAAGTCTTACAAATGAGCCTGGTACAGTGTACCAATTGACTTTTTAGCACCATCTAACATTCCTTATTCACAGAACGTTAAAAGGAATGTATAACCCCTTAACTATCGAGCTACAGTGAGTTTTAACCACTTCATGGACTATTTGTGACACAGTAATAATCAAAATATGTCTGTATTGACAAGAGGCAGAAATATCTAATATTGTTTCCATATTTTGTAGAGTAGTAAGTAAGATATATATAGATAGATATATAATGGTGATATTGTCAGTTCTATCAACTGGAGAGGTGGGATGTGTTATGGCACAACCAGTATCAGTAAAGTGTTGGTAAGTGGTGTACAGGGTGATAAGAGTCTGTAAAAAGTGACTTTTATAGCGTTCTTGAAGCACCAAAAAAACAGAAAAGACTACCATAGAGTAGCTAAAATGCAAGAAAAGCCCTACAGAGTGTAATGAGTAAACAAGAGTAGTTGAAAGGGTCAGTCCAGGCCCTTCTAAAGCAAATGCAGCAGTTTGGGGGATATTTAAGGACAAGGATTGTGGGGGATTAATTGTCTTATTAAATGATTCAGACCAGTTTTTATAATCCAGCTGGCGCATGCTCAGGAGCAGGCAGTTCCACCTAAACTGGCACATCCTGCTTCCCCTGCTCTGCACCTCCTGAAGCACAGCTGATAAAATCGAAGAGCACTGTAGTTCAATAAAAAAAGGCATAGTTTGTCAATGTACCAAACAGTTGTGTAAGGCATGGACATAAACATTTTTTTTGAAAATTTTAATTTTGAAAACTCTTTATGAGTACAAGAATTCATTTTGTGTTTGTTACATTGAATCATGAGGGCTGGATTATAGTGGTGTATTTTTTTAGCTGTCATTCTATTTAGAGTTAAGAGAGGAGGGAACTTGGAGAGTCTAGAAGCATAGTTAGATAATTTGTTAAGATTTAAATTGATAACACATCTCTCACTGAAGCAGGAAGTTGCATCAACAGATTCAATTACAGCTCTCCAGGAATGGAAATGCCTATTTCACACACATAAACTCCACTAGGGTCCAGCAGTAGGATTCTTGACTGCCCTGAAATACCAGGCAATTCTACCCTGAACAGGAGAAACAGCAAACCCCAGACGTACGTTTCGGCCTCTATTGGGCCTCGTCAGTGAGGTGTAGCTGAACTTCCTAAGGCACAGTGATTCCACATCTGGATTCTCCTATAACCCTTAGTGAGCTCAGACTGAATAATGTTATCTAGATTAACACCCTATTTTTAACCTCATAATATTATAAATTGATTAACAAAGGATAGGTACAACCCAAAATGTTCTAGATTATAGGGGAGGGTGGAGTTGATGAACGGCACAGGGACACTGGAAATTGAGGCAAGAAATGGAACAATGTAAAAGAGAGCAAAAAGCACCAGATAAGTGATTCTATTTAAATCGTAGGGATCAAAGTAGGAAGCACATACATAAAGGATGAGGTTTAGTTTTTGGTTTATTATTTGGGGTTACAAAAGAAAACATGAGGGAGTTATCGTAAATTATGCTTTTTGTAGAATACCAGTGGAACCACTGTCAGACAACACTTGGCTTTTTATAGACATATGATCATGTAATTTAGGCTTATTTATTTATACATTTTCTAATTTCCTATGATGATATCTACTCTTAGACCATCTGCAAAGCCGTTTCTGGATACTTGATTTACGTGGTTGACTCTGACGTTGGCTTATCATTTTAGTGGTGACTATTGGAATAGATTGTATCTTTCTAATATAAAAAATGATGGCATAAAAATGCTGGCATAACATTTTCAAGCCTCACAATGCTGTTGTTTGCCACACAATGAGAGGCCCGCAAAGTGCGGATTCTCTCTCCTTCCCTTGTTCTGTGTCCTCTCCCTCTTCTCTCTTCTCTCTGCAAGCCTTGCGATGAGCGCCTTCAGCCCCCATTGCAGGCCTCGTAATGAGTGCCCTTGGAGCCCATTGCAGGCCTCACATCACAAATGATGGGATAATATTTCATTTTTCTCGCCCCCACCGTGTCTCTTCCCCCCTCGCTCCCTTGTGTCTCTTCTCCCTCTCCCACCCCTGTCTCTTCCCCCCTCTCTCCCTCCCCTGTGTCTCTTTGCCTCCCTCTCCCTCCCCTGTGTCTCTTTCACCCTCTCCCTCCTCTGTGTCTCTTTGCCATGTTATCCCTCCCCTGTGTCTCTCCCCCTCTCCCTCCCCTGTGTCTCTCTGCCCCACTCTCCCTCCCCTGTGTCTCTTTCCCCCATCTTTCACCCCTGTGTCTCTTTCCTCCCACTCCCTCCCCTGTGTCCTCCATTCCCCCTCTCCCTCCCATGTCTCTTTTCCCCCCTGTCCCCCATCTCTCACCCCTGTGTCTCTTCTCCCCCACTCCTTCCCCTGTGTCTTTCTCCCTCTCCCTCTTGTGTCTATTTGCCCCCCTGTGTCTCTATTTCCCCTCTCCCTCCTGTGTCTCTTCCCCCCTGTCCCCCATCTCTCACCCCTGTGTCTCTTCCCCCCCACTCCCGCCCCTGTGTCTCTTTTCGCCCTCTCCCTCCCCTGTGTCTTCCCCCCTCTCCTTCCCCTGTCTCTCTTTGCCCCCCTCTCCCTCTGTCTCATTTGCCGTTTATGGGTGTGAAAACATTTGCGGGCTTGGGGAAATAGATTTGCAGACCAGGCTGTTAGTTATGGGTTTAACAGTCGCCATATTTTTTTAAACCCGTATCTCGGAAACTGTTCAGAGGGCGCAAAAAGACGCCAATTGAATAGCAAATTAGCTCACTTACGGGCTCCCTGCCTCTCCCCCTGCCCCCATTGTGACCTTCGCCTGTTCCCCTGGGACTATTGCGGGCTTCGCGATGTGCACCTTTGGCGATCAAATCAAGCTTCTCCCCCAATCTATATTGCGGGCCCCGCAATGAGTGGTTTTGTCGCTCATTGCAGGCCTCGGTAAACCCCAAAATTGCGGGCCTCGCAATGAACGCCTGTGGCGCTCATCGCGGGCCTCGCAATGAGCACTTTCAGCTCTCATTGCCAGCCTCACCCCCTTCTACCTCATGGGCCTCGCGATGAGCGCCTTCGGCTCATTGCACGCTGCGGCCTGCCCTCTGCGCAAGCCTGTATCTTTGCGAGCGTTACACACAAACTCGCAATTCCGGCAACTATATATATAATATATATTAAAATGAATTCTTATGTAATATATTATTTGAGGTTGAAAATGAGTTGTTTTATCAAGCAGAACAATTTTTGCTTATATTATGCAAATTTATTTTAAAAGAATGCAAAATAAAACAAAAAGTTGAAACAGTGACAAATGTCTCATTGAGGGGAGATTCTTTGTGCATATTCATCCAGTCAGACAGTGGTATCTGATCCCTCACTTTATAAAGTCTGGAGCAAACCTGACAAGAAGTGGAGTGTAATGATATAGGAATCACAAAGTTGTGGAGACCAGTAGCCAAGGTCAGCAATAATCCGGTTCAGCAACTTGTAGGTTAAACAGGAACAAGCTTTTATTGAAGGGATCAGGAACCAACAATAATCTGGCAAGGATACAGAGACAGGAAGTTGTCACAACCTACAATGATGATGGAGTATAGAGGATCCTAGTCCTCTTATCTTCTGTAGGTTTTAGACCTAAGATTTGGGTGACTCAGACCAATGGACCTTCTTTGCGGATGCAAGAGCATATGTCCCAGCCTAAGGTAGTGTGCGCTGGGAACCCTGGAAGGGAGTCAGAACGATCTCCTCAACCAGCATATGTTCCTGGGTAAATAATACACCTGCACGCAAAGTCTTGATGAAAATTATGAACAACTTCTTTATTTTTAGTATTTAAACAACTCACAAAACCAGTACAGGGAGTGGCTACCCCTTTGTCCAACCCATATCTTCCTCTTGGCCAATGGGGTAATCTCCAGAGTAACTTGATTACCTCTAGCCAATGGACTAGAGGTAAGCTCTGGGAACTTCCAGACCCCTCCCCTGGGCAGCCCACTAGGTGTGGCTACCTAATTTAGTTGGTCTCTGGCTCTCAAGGGAGAAACATCTTCCTGCCCTCTAGACTTTGCCCTGATTCTCTGAGTGGGAATCCCTGTAGACCCCCTGGGGTTATGGTGCCTGCCTGTCTGCTCTCCAGCTGTGAGCTCCCCATTGTTAGTTCTCTGCTGGACACTTAGCTAATGGGATTATCAGGCCTTTGGGAACAAAGGAGGCTTGGCTGTATTCAACAATATAATAACATACTAATATAATAACATATATTCATATTTACAAATACAAAACACAATGTTTCACACACATACAACCAACACATCCCACCAGCTCCCTCACATGACACCCATTACAATGAGCCTAAACATGGAAGGGATGGGAATATGCTAAGGGGTAAACTTATAATACTTTATCCCCTAGACCACAAAATAACAATATAACCTTATAACAGTATAACAGGGTGTCTGGGAGCCCCAAACCCCCAGGTATCGTCTCTTGTGTCAACAGTCTGTGACAGACATCTGTCCAAGTCCCAGATGACTGCCAAGTGAGCCATGACAGAAGTGCCTTATATAGGCCAAGAACCAGACACCTGACCAGACACAGCTGAAGAGACTTAGGTACTGATAAAATTGCTTGCAGAGTCAAGCTTATAAGGTCTCAATGGAATTCACAAAAGGCAGGATGGCGCAGTGGTAGGGAAGAGGTATAGCAGCCTGGGGACCAGGGTTCAAAACCCAGCAGAGTCAATTCCTCACATTACCCCCGCCTCTATAGGTGCAGCCTCCGGATGCCCTATTACCTGGTTTAGCAGGGTACTGCACATGAAAAGACCGAAGTAGATCAGGAGCGTGAATATTGTCCACTGGTTCCCTTGAACTCTCCTCCTCACCATAGCCTTTCCAGCGAACCAGATACTGGAGTTTGTTACGGAAGATCCGGGAGTCAAGAATTTTGTCCACTTCGTACTCATCCTCACCATCCACGAGGACTGGAGGTGGGGCAGGTAGGGCTCGGCCAGGGAAAGTATTTTCATGAACAGGTTTAAGCAGTGCAACGTGAAACACTGGATGTATTTTCATGAAATTTGGGAGTTGCAAACGGAAGGTGACAGCATTGATCTGAGCAATGATCTCAAAAGGTCCCATGAACCTTTGACCCAATTTATGAGAAGGAATCCGAAGCTTAAGATTCTTTGTTGACAGCCACACCTTGTCACCAACGCGATAGACTGGGGCCTCCTTTCTATGCCTAACAGCAGCTCTTTTGTAACATTCCTGAGCCTCCAAAAGAGTCTCTTTCAACAGTGCTTGGGAATCACGTAAGGCGGTTAGCCGGTCAGTGACAGCAGGAATGGAAGTAGTAATTGGGAGACTGACTAGAAAGGTCGGATGGTAACCATAGTTGGCAAAAAATGGGCTCAAAGAAGTGGAGCAGTGTTGGGCATTGTTATAGGCAAACTCCGCCGTGGGTAGAAAATCCAGCCAGTCATCCTGCAGGTAACTAATATAGCACCGCAAATATTGCTCCAAAGTCTGGTTGGTTCGCTCAGTCTGTCCATTACTTTGCGGATGAAAAGCTGACGACAGATTTACATTAATACCTAGATTAGAACAAAAATGTTTCCAAAAACGAGACGTAAACTGCACTCCCCTGTCAGAAACTACTTCATCAGGCACTCCATGCAAGCGAAAAATTTCCCGAATAACCAGGTCAGCCGCCTGTTTAGCTGAAGGGAGACCACAAGCTGGTATGAAATGACCCATCTTAGTTAACCTGTCCACAACAACGAGAATGGTAGTGTGTTCCTTAGAGGGAGGTAGTTCCACAATAAAGTCCATGGATATAGATCCCCAGGGACGATGAGGAATCGGAAGAGGCTGAAGCAAGCCAACAGGGGATGAGCGAGGAGTCTTATGTCTGGCACACACATCACAAGAGGACACATACTTCTTAACATCCTCATGATACTTCGGCCACCAAAAGGATCGGGCAAGTAGGTCTTGCGTCTTTCGGATTCCTGGATGACCTGCTGGTTTTAAGTCATGGTATAGACGTAAAAGGTCCAGTCGCACTGACTCCAGAGCAAACAGACGTTGTTGAAAAATCCAAAACCCATTAAGCATCGTCATATGGAGATCACGAGGAGGATCACGAAGAACTGGGTCTTCAGCGTAGCCCTTTTTAATGCGAGACATCAGATCAGAAGGAAAAGCAACTCCTATAAATATATCCTCCGGCAAGATGGTGGTCTTGGTTACGGTAGCATGGAGGGGGTCAGCTATTCTAGACAAGGCATCCGCCTTACCATTCTTGGAGCCAGGACGGTATGTAACCAAACAATTAAACCTTGAGAAGAATAGGGACCAGCGTGCTTGTCTGGCTGACAGTCTCTTAGCTGATCGAATACATTCCAGATTTTTGTGATCTGTGAGGACAGTAATTGGATGGGTAGCTCCCTCCAAGAGATGTCTCCATTCGGTGAAGGCAGCTTTTATAGCCAATAGTTCTTTATTCCCTATGTCATAATTTCTTTCTGCTGGCACCATCTGGCGGGAATAGAAGGCACACGGATGTAACAGCATCTTAGGTCCAGTCCTTTGAGACAGTATAGCACCAACAGCTGAATCAGAAGCATCAACTTCCACAATAAATGGTAATTCTGGCTGAGGATGTACCAGGACGGGGGCAGATGTAAACAGAGTCTTTAATCGGGAAAATGCGGTATCAGCCTTATCGGACCACTAAAAAGGAGTCCCCTTACGTGTGAGTTCAGTGATCGGTGTAATAACGGCAGAGAAATTCTTAATGAAACGCCTGTAAAAATTGGCAAACCCCACAAATCTCTGGACATCTTTTTCATTCTTGGGGATGGGCCAGTCCAGCACAGCTTTAATTTTACTTGCGTCCATAGTTAAACCTTTAGGAGTTATGACATACCCCAGGAATTTAATTTCTGTTTGTTCAAACTCACATTTTTCTAGTTTAATGTATAGGTGGTGGGTACGAAGGCGCTCCAGAACTATACGGACCTGTTTTCTGTGGTTTTCAAGATTATCAGAGAATATTAGGATATCATCCAAATATGCCACAACAAACTGATCCAGGAGATCTCGTAGTACATCATTGATAAGATGCTGGAAAGTTGCAGGGGCATTACAAAGCCCAAATGGCATTACTAGATATTCGTAATGCCCGTACCTGGTTCTGAAAGCTGTTTTCCATTCATCATTTGGTCTTATGCGAACCAGATTATATGCCCCCCGAAGATCAAGCTTTGTAAATATTTTAGCTGAGCGAAGTCTCTCCAAAAGTTCAGGAATGAGAGGCAAGGGGTAGCAGTTTTTAACAGTGATGTTATTAATGTCCCTGTAATCAACGCATGGCCGTAGGCTGCCATCTTTCTTCTCTACAAAGAATATAGGAGCTCCTGCTGGGGAAGTAGATGGTCGAATAAAACCTTTGGCAAGATTTTCTTGTATGTATTCACGAAGAGCTTTCAATTCAGGCTCAGAAAGGGAATATATACTGCCAAATGGGATAGCAGCCCCAGGCAACAGCTCTATTGGGGAATCATAAGGCCTGTGGGGTGGAAGCTGATCAGCATTCTTCTTATCACAGACATCTGCAAAATCCCGATATTGTAGAGGAAGCTTAGTCAAGTTTGTAGCAACCATTTCATTAATTGTTGTGGCAACAGGTGTTACCTTAGTGGGTTGACAATTCATTAAGCAGTGTTCTGAAGGAAAGGACAAAGTTCTGATCTTCCAATCAATCTGTGGGTTATGCAGAGCAAGCCAAGGTACCCCCAAAATCACTGGAAACTGTGTTGAGGAAATTAGGTGGAAAGATATAGTCTCACGGTGATTCACTTCCAGAGTCAACTTTAAGGGCACAGTCTCATGTGTAACCGGGCCCGACGTAAGTGGAGAACCGTCCACTGTCTCCATTAGCACAGGTGAAGAATTAGGGATAGACTGAATTCCATTTCCTGCTGCAAATTTAATGTCCATAAAGTTTCCGCCTGCTCCAGAATCTATCATAGCTGTAGTTGAAATTTTATGATCACCACTTTGCAATGTGATAGGCACCACAAAATGAGGATGTTGAGTCAACATACCCTCTTCACCATGAGCCAGAGAAAACAAGGGTTGTGTGACAGAATCCAGTTGATCTGCAATCTGGGATTGGTGTTGAATCTGTGCGCCCTCAGCAGCCATAGCTATTGTTCTTTTGGATTTGCTAGGGCAATTGATGGCATAGTGCCCTGCACTACCACAATACAGGCATAAATTGTGAGTGCGTCGCCACTGTTTTTCTTCATTGGATAATGGCCCTCTTATTAGATTTACCTGCATAGCCTCAGGCTCAGAGTCTGAAGGTGTTTGTGGGGTTGGAGTAGAAATTCTTGAATAGGAAATAGGAGTAGTACTTGGTCTAAAAGAGCCCTGTCTTTCCAGTCTTCTTTCAGAAAGTCTCAGATCGATACGGATAGCCAAACGCACGAATGCATCAAAGTCAGCAGGAAGATCAACACGAGCTAGCTCATCTTTTATAGCTTCTGAGAGACCTTTTCTGAAGTGGAACCTCTGAGCTGATTGGTTCCAGGTAGTATCAGCAACCCACTGTCTGAATTCAGCAGCATATTCAGCCACGGAGCGCCTCCCTTGATGCAAATGAAGTAGAGTGGCTTCTGCTGTAGCACATCGATTGGGGTCATCAAAAACTAGGCACATGGCCTCAAGAAAGTCATTTAGATTACCCAAGACTGGACTGTCCTGTTCCAGAAGAGGGGAGCCCCAAGCCAGGGCTTCATCTTTGAATAGTGAAAAAATAAATCCCACCTTCTCTCTTTCAGATGGAGATTGGTGAGGTAACATCATGAAGTGCAAACGGCATTGATTTAGGAAACCCCTAAATTTTTTGCGATCTCCTCCAAACTTTTCTGGCAGGGGCAAGCGGGCATCTTGTGCAGGTGTAACAGTAGCAGCTGAAACATCACGTGCCCTGTAGCTGGTGTACTCACTGTGCATTGACTGAAATTTATTTTGCAGTTCAGCTACCTGGTCCTGCAGCACTTGGATGGTCTGTGCCTGGGTCTGCACAGTTCTTGCAGTAAAAGCAACCTGCTGGGCCAATGCAGAATCTGTCCCGGCGGTCTCCATGAAAGTGCCAGATTATTCTGTAATGATATAGGAATCACAAAGTTGTGGAGACCAGTAGCCAAGGTCAGCAATAATCCGGTTCAGCAACTTGTAGGTTAAACAGGAACAAGCTTTTATTGAAGGGATCAGGAACCAAGAATAATCTGGCAAGGATACAGAGACAGGAAGTGCCTTATATAGGCCAAGAACCAGACACCTGACCAGACACAGCTGAAGAGACTTAGGTACTGATAAAATTGCTAGCAGAGTCAAGCTTATAAGGTCTCAATGGAATTCACAAAAGGCAGGCTGGCGCAGTGGTAGGGAAGAGGTATAGCAGCCTGGGGACCAGAGTTCAAAACCCAGCAGAGTCAATTCCTCACATGGAGCTTTCAGTTTGAATATAAACTGTGATGCAGGGAGAGTGGAAACATCATGAGGTAAACATATATGGGGAATATACTACTGAGCCCAATCCCTACATTGGTGGGTCAGACAAGGTACAATTTCCCCATCCCACAACCACATAAATAAGAGTCCAGATATTGTTAGCTGCCTCAAGTCATTATGTGGTCAGAGTAATGGCCTGTTTTAAAAATCTTAGTCCATCCCGGGTGGATCCATCCAAAGGGGCTGTTGGTGAAGGGGATCATGACACCTCCCATTCTAACTATCCAATAAAAACGTTAAAATGATCTATTGTGTCTGCTGTCACAACTCACTTTGGTAGGGAGTTCCACAATTTGATTACGTTGGGGAACCAGTTTATTTAAAGTGGAAACTTCTCCTAACCTCAAAGAGTGTATTTTTTTTAGTGTACAAATGTCAGGGATCTCAGCTTTCTCAGAACCAGCAGCCCACACAACCTATAATCAACAATTATCTGAGCCTGGGTCCCTGTGCATCTAGCATCAATATGGAGGCATCATCTTCAGCACACACTTTCACAACATTGTTAGCGTCACTATTTTTGGGTGCACTGTTCTAGTGATTATTATGCTTCAACATTTAATAACCAATTGTGGGTTCTGCAATATTTTCTAAATTGAACGCCATAACTGTCCAAGCTCATGTTAAAGATTTGCTCAGAATATGGTTGTTTCTTTGCTTACGACCCAGGGCTAATGATGTGACAGTTCAACGGCTTGATGTCAGGCAGTCTTAAAGTTTTAATTATATCCCCCATCATTAGTTACATCCAACAGTATATTATATTATATTCAAAATGTAATTGGATGTGTTAACTGTTAACTGGAGATCAGAGGGACTGCTGGGAACTCACCAGGATAGGGAGGCCGGGAGAACAGTCCAGACCCTGGTAGATGCAAGACCGGGGAGCAGTGTAAAGCAGCACCAGCCACTGGGAGATGTCCAACAACCAGAAAAGTTCCAGCCGCTAACCAAGGGCAAGGAGCTGGAGACTGAACAGTTGGCAGAGGAGGGTGCAAGCCCTGAGAGTCTGCCCAACTACCCATGGATTGTTACCTGTCCTGAACCACAGGCCGCTGATTTCCGGACGCCAAGGCTGACAGTCATGGAGAGTGTGATGCCAGACCTGAACATGAAGCTATCAGTAGAGGGGGCGTCCCCTGAGACCCTGAAGCTCTTGCCCAGCATGGATCAGGTCGATCCAGATAAGGGTGGGGATCTCAGGTGAGGGCACTGCCCCTGAGACCCTGAGGAAGGAGCAAGTTGAGGCGCCACTCCCAAACCCTGCAGAATTACCAGCAGGGCTAACGGGGATTGCATTAGTCCAGGCAGAGTTAATATAAGCAAGAGGCCCATGGTACCAGCGTACCCTAGCTGCAGAGGTAATCCCAACCTTACCGGCCCTGGAGGATACTCAACCTAAGGAACTACCAACCCCAGAAAAGTCTGCTACCCTGGGTCTCAGCCAGGAAAGGGCCTCCATCCAGAGAACCTAATCCTGAGTCCTGCTCTTTTTTCACCAACCCTGCTTTGACAACTGACCCTGAGGAGATTGTGCCAGCGGGGTGCTTTTAAGCCCCCGCCTGAGCTGCTCCCTAGATGGGATATGCCAGAGCCACTACCTGCCTGTTGCCAAGGGGTAGCAGTATGCCCCTGGATGAAATCGTAGTTCCCGAGTCCTTGGATGTATCCCCAAGATTGATGCCTGCAATTTGGGGTGGATTATTTAAGGAAAGTGAGCTGGGGTGGGGCTGTGTTGCTACCTAGGACCCAGAGGATTGGGATCCCATATGTTGTGCAGGCAAAGGGGGGAGGTGGGCTGAGAAGTGGCTGCTAGCACAGATACCCCCTGGAAGGAGTATACAAATGGACTATGTGCCCAAGACCCTGCAGAAATTGGGGTTAGAGACTGTTTCCTGAAGGATGGGTAACCACCCCAGACCGGGCAAACCTCCTAACCCCTCCAGGAGGAGGACAGACACTGGGACTTATGCAGTGGCCACTTGAGACATTTTTTCTTTGGATGGGGGACTTGGGCTATGGGCTGCAGTTCAAGACTATCATCCGTTATAGGATCATAGCTCCAGAACGGCTGTCTGGAAGGGGGGAGTAATGTCACTGACCCCTTTTTCAGTTCCTGGGACTTAGCCCATTAAAGGACAGACAGCTTGGCTCCAGCCACTGGATTACGTATGTAAACAACTCCATTGTATTTGTAATCTGTTTTGTCCTATTGTTTTCCACATAAAGTTAATCACATCTGATGTGTTGGAGACACAGGATGTGTATTGGAGGTTAAGCCTATTGCTCTCAGAAAGCTACTGCTATACCCCATATGGGGACATCTCCTGTCTGGCACACCATCTCATTGTTATATTGTGTACACCCCCTCTGTATATAACTGCTATAAATATTGTTGACTTTTTAAAATAAAACTGCTCACTTTTGAGGCATACAGAAATCGTATGTCTCTAATTTTGCTCCTGTTCTCCTGGATGGCTGCATGGAGATACTGAGAGACTCTAGGATCCTGCTTGGGTAGGTTTGTCTGTAACAAGTCTTATCATGCCCCCTAAGAAGAAGCAGGTCTGGAGTCTCTTGGTAGCCTGGAAGTGCTGATTTCTGATGAAAGGACCCTGACCGATACAGAAGCCAGATATCAGGGTGCTGGCGCAGAGATTTCCAAGAACCCCACGTTGGGTAGTTAACCTGTAGTCTAGAGCAGGTGGCCCTGAGCTGGTTTAGCCCCTACCCTCGGTTCGCCACAACTGTAAAATAAAATGATCATTAGTATGCTATAGTATGGCTGTATAAGTTTAAAGGCCAAAAAGGTTTTCATGTCGTCACAACCACAGCATCGTCACTCTATGAAATTAGCACAACAAATCTAGACAATAACTCCCAGACTATCTCTGTCTGTTTAATACTGTTTTAGATGTCTACCAGTATGTATAGCTCAATGAATACCTGCTAAATATGGCATCAATAAAAACTTAACAATACATTTCTCAATATGTACCCTTCCCAAGTTTAGAGACTTGTGAGGACTAGGTCTCCAATGTGGCCAGGTTAAACACCACATTAATTGGGCGGGTTTCCCGTTTGATCCGGGACTTTCTTTACAAGAGGTTATTGTTATGTTTCCCAGTCCAGTATATAAAATACAAATGAATTCAGTGTGGAAGAGAGAGGTGGCATATTTGATGGCTACTGTACCTGGGATTATGGCTGGGGTTTGTTCTTTGTCTCAGAGATTAGGAGGAAAATAGACGTTCTTTATCTCCAACTCTATAACTATAGACTTAGTGGCCCAGTGGTATAGAAGAATCCCATGAGTATTTTAGATAATAATTTTGATTTTTAATTAAAAGACAGAAAGTGTATATAAACTGTAAAAGCAAGCAAGAATAGAACTTAGAAAGCTCTATAAGAAAGATTGGAGTTATAATCACTGAGCATTTAACAAGGTAGATAGTCTAGAAAAGGATTTATTATGAGTGAGGATCAATGGGTGCTGGAAAGGTCAATAAGTGCTCAAAGTGGGGTACGGCCAAGTGATGTTTTTAAATGAACGCTTATTATCACCATTAATGACATCTATTTGTTCTATTGTCTATCTGTGTCTTGTTTAATTCTTATCCAATACTACCTGTATCCTTCTCCAACACTAAATTGTACTGTTCTGTATGTTACAGTGCAATTATTAACTGAGGCACAAGAATATAGCAGCATTCACATTTTAACAATTTCTTACCATAGCTTTATATGTGATCAACCAAGAAAACAACTAAATTCACTATTGCTTAAACTTTTAAAATTGACGATTAATAACTCTAGGCTTTTATACATATGTAGAGCACAATCATCTTGCATTTTTTTTTAACTGATATTTCATATGGAATTTGAGCAAGTGCCTTGATTATTTGGAGGAGCACATTGATGCAAACGCATTTCTGGTTTGTATAGATAATTTTATAAATGTAATAGACATCACTGGAGAAGTTTGTTAGTTTTTGTTACTAAATCATACATTAACATACAAGAGTAGACTAAATTATTTCCAATAAACATGTTTTTACAAGAGTTGTCCCAACGTTATTGTTATGTTTCCCAGTCCAGTATATAAAATACAAATGAATTCAGTGTGGAAGAGAGAGGTGGCATATTTGATGGCTACTGTACCTGGGATTGTGGCTGGGGCTTGTTCTTTGTCTCAGAGATTAGGAGGAAAATAGACTTTCTTTATCTCAAACTCTATAACTATAGACTTAGTGGCCCAGTGGTATAGAAGAAGGAGAATGCAGCTTACCCCATGAACTTGTTTAGTGAGATGGAAAATACAGATCCAGTGTTACCTCCCATAAGGACTAGGCTAAAAGACGTTGAGCTGTCCTACCACTAACGGGGCAACAAGGCAAGCAAAATACACACAAGTTATTATCAAATACTGTGGAAACTTTATATTCGTCATAAATCCGTACCTGAAGGATGGACGAATACTGCATCAGATGAGTATAGAATCACATTATCATTGAATACATTTATATTTTGATTATCATGTGTTGGTGACTCTTTGTGATGAATATTGAATCTTTGGATGAATATCGAAGTGTTTTTTGCCAAAAAAATTGAACATTGGATTTGATGAATATAGTGCTAACGAATATAGAGGTTCCACTGTACCTCATAGTCTTTAGGAAAATGAAAGACAAGAGGTACCACCCTAGTATTTCCCATCAGAGATAAGACATGATTGTACTAACTAGTACTGGGATTTGATTGCATCCTCCTATAAATTTCTTTCTTATAGATAAACAAACTCAGCATATTAACACTTTAAATTCTGAATTGGAAGTTGATTGAGCTATAAAGGAACGTATTTGATTTTTCTTGTTTGAGTTCATCTACTAACAAATCCTGTTTTGAGCCACACATTTTATCTTGGGGCCCACTGTCCAGATGAACGGTGAAAGTCACTACTGTGATGTGACAAGGAATTACGTTAACGTGTATGTAAGTTTCCTGACCAGGGATCATTGTTATAATAGGTCATGATACCTGGTATATGATAGGCTACATTAGGAAGCCCTTACATGCCCCATAATAACATTATCTGGGAATATCTGTTAGCTCAATCTTCACTAAAGTCAACAAAGTGTTCTGTAACATCAGGTGAAGGATGGAAAAGCACATGGAATGAAGATAGTTTACTATTTTAATTTGAGTTATAAGCTTTTGTAGATAATGGTTTTACACTGCTTTTATCAGCAGAATACATAATGGCCTGCACCAGCCAATGGCACTAATTAGTACTAGGATGAGTAAGGAGCCGTTACCTTATCTATATTAGTTCTATATTAGTTATACTGTTCCATTTCACCTATTGCAAAGCCTATAGTTAAATCAACGTAATATTGTATAGAAGTTGTGGGCTCGAATCCCATGAGTATTTTAGATAATCATTTTTATTTTTAATTAAAAGATATAAAGTGTATATAAACTGTAAAAGTGAGCGAGAATAAAACTTACAAAGTTCTATAAGAAAGAGTGGAGTTATAATCACTAAGCATTTAACAAGAGGATAGTCTAGCAAAGGATTTATAATGAGTGAGGATCAATGGGTGCTGGAAAGGCCAATAAGGAGTGAACTAAAGTGCTCAAAGCGGGGTACAGACGAGTGATATTTTCAAATGAATGCTTATCACTATTAATAACATCTAATTGTTCTATTGTCTATCTGTGTCTTCTTTAATTCTCATCCAATACTACCTGTATCCTTCTCCAACACTAAATTGTACTGTTCCATGTTACAGTACAATTATTAACTGAGGTACAAGAATATAGCAGTATTCACATTTTGACAATTTCTTACCATAGCTTTATATGTGATCAACCAAGAAAACAACTAAATTAACTATTGCTTAAACTTTTAAAATTGATAATTAATAATTCTAGGCTTTTATACATATATAGAGCACAATCATCTTGCAATCTTTTTTATTGATATTTCATTTGGAATTTGATCAAGTGCATTCATTATTTGGAGGAACACATTGATGCAGACGCATTTCTGGTATGTATTGATAATTTCGTAAACGTAATAGACTTCACTGGAGAAGTTAGTTAGTTTTTGTGACTAAATCATACATTAACATACAAGAGTAGACTACATTTTTTCCAATAAATATGTTGTCACACACAGGCTATAGAAGCATAATTTGCATATGAATGGAATGCTATGACATAATGCCTTTTTGCATATAATAAATAATACATTTTTGCCTTTGCAAAATTATTTAACTCTGTACTGAAATAGAAATTAATCTTGTTCCCAAATTTAAACAAATGGCATGCTTTTTTCTGTGTGAATTTTCTTATGTACTATAAAATATAATTTTTCTTTGACACTTAGACCAACGTGCATGCTTTGTGTTGTATGAATATGCTTTAAGTACGTATAATCAGATATACTCATCACAGAAATATTTTCCTTATTTAGACCACGGATATCCTATATTCTGTGTGAATTTTCCTATGTATAAGACATAACTCCTTTTTTGAATACTTCTCACATTTAAACCATGACCACATTCTGTTCTACTGTGTGAATTCTCTTATGTACAATAAGATATAACTCCTCTCTGAAACATTTCCCGCACACAGAACAGGCATATGGTTTCTCCCCTGTGTGAATTCTCTGGTGTTTCACCAATGTGAGCTCATGGGTAAAACACTTCCCACACTCCAAGCACTCAAATGGTTTTTCTCCGGAGTGGATCCTCTGATGTTTAATAAGTGATGAATTCCGAGTGAAACATTTCCCACACTCAGAACAAGCAAATGGTTTCTCTCCTGTGTGAATTTGCCTATGCCTGGCGAGTGTTGACGAATGAGTGAAATATTTCCCACACTCAGAACATGCATATGGTTTCTCCCCTGTGTGAATTCTCTTATGTGCTATAAGATAGGATTCTTGTCTAAAACACTTCCCACAGTCTGAACAAACAAAAGGTCGTTTTCCGGAGTGAATTCCCTGGTGTTTAACCAGACCTAAATTACTTGTAAAATACTTTCCACATTCAGAACATGAAAATGTGTTATTGTCTCTGTGAATCTGCTGATGTCTTTCAAGATCTGTTTTACTAATAAAGCATTTGGAGCACTGAGAACACGCAAGTGCCTTTTCTCCTGTGTGAATTCGTTTATGTCTAATCAGATTAGACTCCTGACTAAAACATTTTCCACATTCCAAGCATTCAAAGGGCTTCTCTCCCGTGTGAACACCCTGATGAGTAACCAGATCCATGCTGCTGATGAAACCCTTGCCACATACTAAACATACAAACTGGGTTTCTTCTGTGCGATTAATATTATGTATAATAATATCTGTCTCAGAGCTGAAACGTTCCGCACTTTCTGACTGAGATAATTGCCTTTGTCCTATATGAATTTTCTGATGTCGTAAAAGAGAGGAATCATACTTGAAACATTTCCCACAATAAGAGCATTTGAATGGCTTTTCCTCTGTATGAATTCTCTTGTGTACATTCAGAAATGATTCCCATTTGAAACACTTCCCACATTCAAAGCATGCAAATGGTTTTTCTCCTGTATGAATTCCTTGATGAGCAATAAGATCCAACTCCTGCTTAAAAAACTTGCCACACTCAGAGCATGAAAACGATCTTTCTCCTATATGAACTCGCTGGTGCCTCACAAGAGATGAGTCCTGTGTAAAACATTTCCCGCACTCTGAGCACACAAACTTCTTTTCTCCTGTATGAATTCTCTGATGTCTAATAAGTTCTGACTTCCCTCTGAAACTTTTTCCACAATCAGTACATGGGTAAGGTTTCTCTCCTGTGTGAATTCTCTGATGTCTTGCAAGCCCAAAACTAGACATGAACCATTTTGGACATACAGTGCAAGAATAATACCTTTTTGGCACCTTAATTCTGAAAATGCATTCACTGTTTATATCATCACTAACGGCTACACCATTCATTTCGGGCAACTGATGTTCTTCCTTATTTTCTGTGTTATATATGTCAATATTAGCAGCTGGAAAATGGGCCTGCAACTTGTCATTATAATGATTAATACGATCATTCATAGGCTTTGGATTCTTCCTTGGTGCAATTCTTTTAATGTGGGTTGTTCCTCGATGCCACTGGATAACACTGATACCTTCTTTTGTATATTGTAATGGAGTAAGGGCAATTATATTTTTCTCAAGGACATTCTGGGTTTTGGATCCATCTGTTGGAGACAAATACATTTGTGAGAAAATACCTACAAGGCATCTAAGACTTAATAATTTTGCTTGTCTACAAGGTATCATCTATATAACTTTCTCTTTAAAGAACCACAGAAGTTCCCATAAGTGCTCTGCATCCTTAGATAGAGAGTAAAAAAGGATGTAAAAAAATATTTTTTTAAATTGATGCTTAATTCCTGGAGTTATGGTCAATGGAAGTCAGGCTATTTCAGTGTGTTGTCTCTGCCTGATGAGTAATCACTTCTGTACCGTGTGGTACATAATGAATATTAATTAGAATCAGGTGCAGAAACTTTGAATCAGGCAGTGGCTGAGTAATTGTAACCATTTTATTATATTCTAGCAGCTAGTGGAACAACTGATCAGATAGCATAGTAGGTAATGCTGCAGTATGTGGTACTGAAGGTCCTGGTTTTAAATCCCCAAAGAGACAAATATTTTCCTTTACAGAAATAATTTCTTTAAATTATACAAGGTAACAGTCTTTTTTTGTTTGTTTATTTAAAAAAAAAGGAATAATTATGTGAACCACTTTTTAAAGCAGAATGTATTGGTGTAGTTTAAAGTGTGTTATTTCATAATATGACTGATATATAAATAAATAAGTACATAAGTTAAACAAGAAAAAACAAAGGAAGGCAGGGGAATCAAACCTATGACTTACCAATGAAAACAATATTTGAAACAGAATACTTACCACTTCCCTTCACATTTTACGCATGATTTTCCACTCTCTAACTGATGGTGCAGAGTACATATGGAGACTTTTGTGGTCGTTTAATGTGTATTACATACCTATGCTGGTATTTATATGAATTTCCTCTTCCTTGATCTCTTGGTGGTTCCTCACATATAGCTCTTGTCCTTGCTCAATCATTGATACAATTACAGGCTTCACATTGATATTTCCTGCATAAAAAATATAAAACATACCTAAATATCAACAATGTACAACAATCCTTTCCTTGCCATGTATGTTTTACACATAACATTTTGTCTGGGTAGAAAACCAGATTAAAGGGGCTGAGATGAAATTTACCTGATTTTGTGGTCATAATAGTTTGTGAGTTAAATATCCACTCCTCCTTCACTTAAAGTGTCTCTGAAGCTCCATCCTTTATTCTGACTCTGAACCACCACCTAGCATTCTAACTTTGAACATCTATCTGTTTTTGTGACATTGGACCCTTGTGACTATTGTGACTCAGAACTTTGATCTATCGTGACTCTGAACCTCCATCCATCTGTTATTGTGATGTTGAATACCTATTATTGTGACTCAGAGCTTTGATCTATTATTAAGATACTGAACATCAATCTGTTATTTTGAGCAAACATCTATCTGATATTGTGGCTCTGAACTACTATTTATTGTTGTGACTCTAAACCTTGTTCTGTTATTGTCATTCTGAACCTCCATCTTTAATTTTGACTCTGAACCTCAAACCTCCATCTGTTAATGTGGTTCTTAACCTTTATATATTACTAGGAACTTGCCCGTCAAAAATGACGATATTAAAATTGTAAGGCTGGCAATGTTGTTTGCCACACAATGTGAGGCTTTTGCTCCTCTGAGCACCTTCGGCGCTCATCGCGAGCCCCGCACTAAGCGCCTTTGACGCTCATTGCGACCCTCTCTCCCGTATATACGTCAACTTTCCTGCTTTGAACTGATCACCTTTGGCGCTGATCACCAGCCCCATGCTGAGCGCCTTCGGCACTCATTGCGGGGCTTGAAATGAGCGCCTTTCCGCTCGTGGCGATCATCTTGATGGGCGCCTTCGGTGTTCATCTTGTGGCTCACAATGAGCGCCTTTGGCGCTCATTGCAAGCCTTTCCTCCCGCCTACTGTATGGGCCGCTCATTGCAGGTTTCGTTAACCTGCAAGTTTTGTGCTTGGGAATGCCATGTGTCTCTTCCCTGTGTGTTCGTCCTCTGTGTATCTGATGAATTTTGGATTGACGAAAACCCCCAAATATGGCTCAAAATACTTGCAAGCTCACTCCCAGGCTCTTCCCCTGTGATTGTGTTATTATATTTGTTAAGTTATTTTTTTTGTTTTTAGGGTTTTTAGAGTTACGCGCTTGGTTCGCAGTTGCGACCCTCACAATGCAGCCTAAGTACTGCGAGGCTCACATGTGTAACGGCGCCGCTGGCTGCAATGAGCGCCTTTGGCGCTCATTGCAGCCTATGTGCTGCACAGCTGCTTTGCGAGGCTTGCATGTGTGACGGAGTTCTTGGTCCACAACTATATATGTGATCATGACACTGAATGATTGTGACTCTGAACCTCCATGTGTTATGACTCTAAAAACACTATTCTTTATTGTGACTCTGACCCTCCATGTGTTATTGTGAGCTTTAAATCCCATCTGTTATTGTGACTTTGAACTTCCATGTGTTATTATGACTCTAAACCTCCGTCCGGTATTGTGGCTCTGAGCCTCCATCTTGTATTGCTGTTCTGAACATCCTCACTGATCATCTGCAATAACTGTCCCCAATGTCCCCCCCTTTTTTTGTGATGCATTTTTGCTTGAGTTCAAGTCTGTATGTAGAGCAGCAAAACTGTGATTATACTTGTGATCTTCTCATTTGCTTAAACATTTTGACACAAATAGAAAATAAGGCCCCAATAAAAAAAAAGCATGTTAATCGGAGATATCCAGTCATCAACACATAGGAAGCAGCACATGAAGCTACTCAGACATCAAACGCTAGACTGCAATTAATATTTTCTAGCACCATGGTGAGTTGGCACCAGACATTGGCAAGCCCATGTTTCTTACCAAGAGATTTGAGGTTCTGGTAATTTTCCATCATCACCTCCTGGTAAAGTTCCTTCTGATGATCATTTAAACAATCCCATTCCTCCTTCGAGAAGTAAATTGCAATGTCTTCAAAGTCACATCGTCCCTAAAAAAGAAATATAATTTTCTTGTGTATTTTCCATAAGACATATTGGTTTCCTTCCTATATCTAACATTCATAGGGACTCATTCAAATGCGATTTGGCCAATTTAATAGGGCTCTAAATAAGTTAATAATTAGTTAGTGAAGAGCTTGCTTTTGGATAGAAGTTCACTAACTAAAAAATATGCTATGTGCTTATATAGAGCCCTATTCAATTGGCCAAATCGCATTTGAATGAGGCCCATTGTATGTAACTAATCGTGCGTCCAACCTTCATCTTCTCTTGTGTTCAGTTCTCTCTATTGACCTCTGCATTTTATTTAGTCTTCTATAGACGGAGAAGGCTCCTCCCACCAAGCCTGGTAAAGAGGAAGTGATAAAAGCAAACCTTCTCTCTTACCTGAACATCCAGCTGGTAGTTGATAGCTGGGGATGAACTCAAGGCCCCTTTTTCCATGTTCATCATCACTGAGTTAGATTCTCCATTAATTGACTGCTGTCCTGTTGGAAGTGTGTGACCTTATGGTATAAAATGGAGGTCCTAACATTAATAAAATACAGAAGTTTTTTCTATAATTCTCTCAAAAGTATTAAGGCAACAATGGCAGACCAAAAACTTGTTGGTTTTGTCTTAAAAGAGCACTTAAAATGTAAATACCATGTCATCTTTCTCTAGCAAATCATTTGTGCGATGTTCAGCTATTTATATTATGCATCTCAATATACTAATTAAGGTGCCTGATCAGTGTGGGATCTAACTATGGGGTAATATTAGTACACAAAGCAGATTGTACAGAACATCAGAGCAACTAATTAGTATTCAGGAGCCGCACATTTGCATAATAAGGTTGTGCACATACTATAATAAGAATATACAATGGCTAGTATATTTCACACTGCTTTAGGAGGGACAGGTGTGAGGGGCTGCAGATAACTTGAGTCCAATCTTACTGTGAAATGGTATATAAATATAACTAGTCTTTATGTAAAACTAAGAAATTGGCCGTCAAAAATTATGGAATTAAAATCGTAAAGATTGGCAATGCTGTTTGCCACACAATGTGAGGTTTTTGGTCCTCTGAGCACCTTTGGCGCTCATTGCCGGCCTCTCCCCCCCGTGTACTTGAACTTTCCTAGTTTGCACTGATCACCTTCTGCACTGATAGCGAGCCCCACGCTGAGCGCCTTTGGCGCTCATCGCAGGGCTCGCAATGTGCTTGGCTCGCAGTCGCGTGCCTCAACTGCTCGCTTTGCGAGGCTCGCAATGCAATGAGTGCCTTTGGCGCACATTGCAGCCCAAGCCGTGCATGCGTCGATGACTCGCCTCAAGAGAAGAGGATGAGAGATAGAGAGGAAGAGAAAGGACAGAGAAGGCGAGAGGGGAAAAGAGAGAAGAAAGAGGGAGAGAAGAAGAGAGAGAGAAGAGGAAGGAAGATAGTGAGGAAGAGAGAGATAGAGAGGGAGAGATAGAAGAGAGAGAAGGAGAGAAAGAGAAAGGAGAGAGGAGGAAAAGAGAGCGAGAGGGGGGAGAAAAGAGAGAGAGAGAAGAAGAGGGAGAGAGATTGAGAGGAAGAGAAAGGAGAGAGAGGAAAAGAGAGAAGAAAGGGAGAGAAGAAGAAGAAGAGAGAGAAAGAGGAAAAGAGAGAAGAGGCAGAGAGAGGTAGAGAAATAGGGAGAGATAGAGAAGAGGAAGAGATAGAGAGAATATAAAGAAAGGGAGAGGAAGAAGAGGAAGAGAGAGAATGAGAAGAGAGAGATAGAGATGGGAAAAAGAGGAATGGGGAAAGAGAGAGAAGAGGAAGGGAGGGGAGGAAGGGGGAGGGAAGAGACACAGGGGAGCAAGGGACACAGGGGAGGAGGGGGGAGGAAGGGACACGGGAGGAATTAGGGGAGGAAGAGACACGGGAGGAATTAGGGGAGGAAGAGACACAGGGGAGGAAGTAGGGGAGGAAGAGACACATGGGAGGAAGTAGGGAAAGAGACACATGGGAGGAAGAGACAGGGGAGGAAAAGACACAGGGGAGGAGGGGGGCGGAGACACAGGGGAGGAAGGGGGCCGGAGACACAGGGGAGGAAGGGAGGGAAAGAGACTCAGGGGAGGAAGGGAGGGAAAGAGACTCAGGGGAGGAAGGGAGGGAAAGAGACACAGGGGAGGAAGGGAGGGAAAGAGACACAGGGGAGGAAGGGAGGGAAAGAGACACAGGGGAGGAAGGGGGGGGGGGAGAGACACAGGGGAGGAAGGGGGGGGGAAAGAGACACAGGGGAGGAAGGGGGGGGGGGAGACACAGGGGAGGAAGGGGGGGGGGAAGAGACAGGGGAGGAAGGGAGGGAAAGAGACACAGGGGAGGAAGGGAGGGTAAGAGACACAGGGGAGGAAGGGAGGGAAAGAGACACGGAGGAAGGAAGGGAAAGAGACACAGGGGAGGAAGGGAGGGAAAGAGACACGGAGGTAGGGAGGGAAAGAGACACGGAGGAAGGGAGGGAAAGAGACACAGGGGAGGAAGGGAGGGAAAGAGACACAGGGGAGGAAGAGACACAGAGGAGGGGGGAAGAGTCACGGGAGGGACAGGGGGAAATGAGATAAAAGGGAGGGAGTAGACTGGGGGACATTGGTTAACAAACAGCATTGCCAGCCTTAACATTTTATTGCCGTCAACCGAGAGATACACATTATATATATGTAGGTGTGTGTGTGTATATATAACTGAAAAGTTAGCAGCCAGCAATAAAAGATTATAGTTTATGGCTCCCAGTACTTGTCAAGCCCTGAAACAAATACACACACCTCTCATGTCATTTATATATATATATATATATATATATATATACACACCCTCACAGATATACATATACATATGTGTGTGTAAGTATGTATGTATATATGTGTATGTATGTTATATATATATATATATATATATATATATATATATATATATATATATACACCTCCCATCCAATACATATATACATATAGATACACACACTCATTATATATATTTATACACGTACACCTCTCTCCAGGCACAGATACACACTAACCTTCCACAATCAGTTACTAAGCGCCGGAATATGACTTCACTTCCGGTCTCTGAGGTTGCCGAGTGGCACCGGAAACATTATCAAGTCACTAAGATCTTGACGGCCATCTTTGTTTTGGGCAGAATACCTCACTTCTGGTCTTCTTGCTATTGTCTAATAATGAGTGTTTTTTTCCTTTAATCATTATTTGATTTTGTAAAATTGAGAAAAAGCCCCTTTAAGCACCAGTGCCTTAAATTAAATAACCATTTAATTATCATTGAGTGTTCTCAACACCACTAAAACCTAAGCTATACAGCATATGAAATCATCTCTTTATTTGAAATATATATATATATATATATTTAAAATATTTCCTTCTCTCTCTTTCTATAAGAAGTAGTGAGAAAAGAGACAGGGATTTGGAACAGAGGGAGGAGCGGGGAAAGGCAGATAAAGATTAAATAGAAGTGGAAAGGCCAAGCACAAAAAAGCTAACTCTTTTGTTCAATAGTAGAATGGGGGACTTAAAAGCAAAGGGGGGCCCAACAGAATAAGGCCACCAATGTTGGCTGGATTTCTCCTTTCTCTTTTGTTGGTACTGAGTGCAGTTTCTTGGATAAAGTGCTGGCTAGAACCAGTACAATCAGAGCAGAGAGATTACCTAGCTAGGGGCAAATGCTTGTAGGCAGGCAGTCTAACTTGCCTAAATGAGCTCACCAGGCGGGGCAAAGACTTCTACTGTAAAGCGTCTTGTACATCCAGATAAGGTCATATGCCTTAATGGTAGACTCTGGGGCACTGCGTCTGCTCTGAAGTTGGTAGACTCATGGTGTTGAGTATGCCTCATGCTTCTAGTGATACATACAGTGCCTTGCAAAAGTATTCACCCCCCTTGACTTTTTACCTATTTTGTTTCATTACAGCCTTAAGTTCAATGTTTTGTTAATCTGAATTGTATGTGATGGGTCAAAAAACAATAGTCTAAATTGGTAATGTGAAATTAGAAAAACATATACATAAAACTATGTATTTTTCTGTTTTTTTGTCCTATTTGTTGTTTGCTTCACAATAAAAAAAAAAAAAACATCTTCAAAGTTGTGGGCATGTACTGTAAATTAAATGATGCAAATCCTCAAACAACCCATGTTAATTCCAGGTTGTGAGGCAACAAAACTGCCAAAGGGGGTGAATACTTTTGCAAGGCACTGTATATCCACTTTCCCATAAAGTCACACTCAAGGCCATAAATAGGTCACTTTCTGGTCAGAACGGACACGGTATCATAAACCAGTTTTTTTTTTTCCTGGCTTCAAGATAATGTCCTTTGAGCTATTTGACTAATTTATCAGCTTCCGTATTTACTACAGATAGGGACGTGGTTGTGCCACGTGCTTTCCATATTGTTTTAATGGTGATCTGGGAATTTCAAGTTTGGGATTTGTTTTTATAACCCATGGTACGATCCAGAACTTTATCTTAACTTATTTTGGTAGCTCTTTAGACTTGATCCCCCCAACTCTGGTCCCTTCCACTACTGGTGAGTTTATTCTAAAATCATGTCACAATTGAGATAGAGATGGACTCCATTTAACTAATTATGTGACTTCTCAATGTACATGCCCCTTCTGGATCACTATTTTGTGGTGGTGAAGGGACTTGTGGACTTCAATGAAGGGTCAACCAAGATGAGCAGGTCATAGCATAGAGGTTAGACAAATCATGGTTCACTGGGGAAGGAACTGGCAACCCACTCCAGTATCTTTACCAAGATAACCTTTATGGATATGAACCACCAGAAACATAATGATAGATGTGCTTGGTGTGCCGAAATCCATAGGTTTACAGACTGAACAACTGAACAAAAAACAAACAAAATCCTTGAAAATGGGTTTAATTAGGGAATTCATAGCAATCAAGAGTTTTTTTCCGCTATAATGATATGTTCTATTTTTTGTAGATCAATGACATAAAGCTCCATATTAATTCTATTTTAATTCCATACAGTCAGGGCTGGATTACCCATAAGACCGGGGGTGTTCAAACTCGGTCCAAGAGGGCCGCACATAGGCCTGGATTTGAGGATTTCCTTTCTGTGCACAGGTGAGTCAATTGGGATGACTGAAGAAGCAATAGTCTCACCTGCTTGCAGCAAAGATATCCACAAATCCAGGCCTGTGGGCGGCCCATTAGGACCGAGTTTGGACACCCCTGCATTAGACCAACTAGGAAGCCGCCCTCTAAGGGCTGGCTACTAGGGGGTAACCACCTAGAACAAAAGAGTTACAACAGGAAAAGGTAAAATTGGGTCTGTGAATACTTAGCATACTCACTCACAGGGGCTCCTCCACTTCACTGCCTAGGGACTCCAAAAAGATAGATCGGACCCTGCACACTTTAAAATGGATGAATGTTAAAGAATAATTATACAATCTCCATAGAGGGTGATTAGGAACATAACTGGAAACTGTCACAGCTCCTATGAAATAATTTACATGTTATTGGTGTATAACATATTTTTTCAGTATTATAGAGCCAAAATCAGAGTTCTGACGTACCCTTCCATGCCTGTATCTGATAGTAAACTTATGAGTCTGCAGAGCTAGGCTTGATCTCAACAGGCAATCATTGTCCCTGTTGAGCCAGCAGAATGGGTTGTGTCTGTCACAAGCCAGGGGAGGGAGTCTGCTTTACCATAAAATCTCATACAATCTCACCAGAAGGAGCATTAAGATCAGCATAACTGGTACAATATGTTCTTTACTGTATATGATTTACATGGACCAGCCCTGCATCAATCACCAGTGGGACACTTCCTTAGACAAACCAAAAGTTTCACACTTCTTTCCATTTTGAACTACCCCATGTGAGCTAGGTCTATCTCCAAGGAACTGGTGCCAGCCTGTCTCCTCCACCACCTACGTGCAGAGGAATCTATGGCCCTAGCTATCAGTTCCCTCTGGACAGTATCTGGGCCAGCAGGTGTTGATGCTGGAGACAGAGTGTCTGGGTGGTGGTCGGGGTCCAACCTTAGTAGAGGAATATTTGTATTAGCTTACTGCAAAAGTTAAACCCTAAAACACAGTCTACATACAAAATAATGACCCAAAAATAGAAAATGGACACAGAGCCCTCGGCTCAAATGACCTAGTGGAAAGAGCCTTAGGGTCCCAGGGCATACACCAAGAGCTTTGGGAAAACACATCATGCAATATTACAACTCAGCAACTTACAGTCTTTTTCAATGTCCTTATGCAGATTTACACTAGCCCTTTGATCCATACGGCTAGTGTCCATCAGGATCCAGTGGCCAAACCCAAAAGTCCCATAGCCCTGGGGGTTTTGACAATATACTTTTGGGCTCGTGTGGGGGTCAGGGGAGTCCCATTCTGACCCAAAAAGTGGGTTGTGACATGGTCTGTGACAACAACAAACTCCTACCCAAAAAAGGTAGGGCTGTAGTCTCTTTAAGGCCCATATGGCTTTCAGGCACTCCTTCTCAAAAGCTGTATAGCTGTCCTCATACAATGGTGTGCTCAACGTTATCCTGATTTAAAACAGACCCAATGTCATAGGTGGAGGCATCTATCTGGACATAGAAAGGGTGAGAGTAAACTGGGGAAACTAGGGCAGGTGGGACAAGTCCCAGAAGACTTTCTTACTGTACTGCTGTACCAGCTGGAGGCATTTTTTTTCTGGTGAGGTTCGTCAGTGGCTTTGCCAGGGTACTGTAACGGGGAACAAACCTGTGGTAATAACTCACAATACCCTGAAATGCTAATACCTGCCGATTACTCACTGGAGCGGACCACTATCAAAGCTACCTTGGCTAGCTCCAGGAACGCATGGGTGAACTCCTGGCAACCATGCAGTAGATGGTCAACAAGCCATTAGAACATGGATGGGGTGTTTTTCATCCCCATGGACATAACCGTAAAATGGTAAAGCCCAAATGGTGTGGTGAATGCTGACTTCTCTCTAGCAAGTGGGATCTGCCAGCAGCCCTTAGACAAGTCCAGAATGGTTATATAGGTAGCCCCCTAGCTTATCTAGCAGTACATTTAGGGTAGGTAGTGTAGAGTAAACGTCAGTAGTCGTCTTATCATTTAGCCGTCTATAGTCTACAGAAATCTGGGTGGTTCGGTCCACCACAGGAGACGCCCAAAGACTATAGGATGGCTCAATGATCCCCAAGCTCTAACACCACACCCAGCTCTCTGCTTAGATTCCCCTTCATAGTCTTGAGGACCCTATCAGAGGGCTGCTTCAGTGGGTGGGTAGACTAGTAGGTCCGCCCTACCCGGTATTGTCGATAACAAATCTGGGTGACAACTCAGCACCTTCTCAAACTGCTGTCGAAGGCATATGACCAGTTATTGGGATAAGGGAAACTGGGGATAGGACAGCAGGAGCAAGCATGTTTGGTAGTACCACACCCTTTATATTCCTTTTCTGCTAGGTTTATGGCCATTACTTGGGGATCCAGGCTTTAGTATGGCTTCAGCATATTCACATGGATTGTCTTCTTAATCTGCTGTTGTTCATTCAAGGGTTCCACATCGGTGGTGTTTGCTAGTTCCATATGAAATGGAATGCACCCCCCTCAAATCGCCAAATACACTACAGGAGTTCCCTTCCCACACTGTGGTTATATGTTCCAAAGAGAACTTATTCATTCTCAACAACACAATTTTATACCCCACAGAATACAAAACAACAATGGTGCATTTTACATATCTAAATAGGATGGTACAACTTTGGCATTTTTTAATTCCCCCCATGTCATACAACACACCATTCAGAGATCCCTCTGGGAGTCATTAATCCAATTGGTTCCTTTGCCCAGTCCCTATCAAATCAGTGATGATTTATTTGAAAGAATAGGACTTGGGAAGGAAGCTATGGGGTTTACATAGGGGTCGGTGGGCTCCACAGAGTCTATCCCTAAAAATAATTAGTCAACTAGACCTCCTTTATCAGGACTTAACCTAATCATTAATACAATGACTACAGTGACTCAGACTGTGTACTTGTGTTATATCATTTACAACACTTATCCCAATCTAATAGGTATTAATTACAAGTACTTGACATCACTTAACCCTAGTTTCCTAAAATAGTTCACTTCCTTTGAAGTCTGCTACAATTGGGCCTCCACTTAATTGAGGAAATGTAGCCCTTAATGTAGCCCGTAAAATAATTAGCTATTCAATTGGCGTCTTTTAGCTACCCACAAATGATTTGCGGGTTACAGGCTGAAAATGTCTGCAGTTGTTAAAATCGTAACTCCGACCCATCTAAGCCTTTGATCTTTGAAGTCTGCAAATGTTACAATCGCTAAAATCGCTATTCAGTTGCTACTATTACCCAAAGATGCAATTGCCTTTAAACCCGCAAAAGGCAAAAGTAGCCAATTATACTACGGGTTCCAGATAGGACTCGCAAAAGGTTTACAGACAAGTTCTTAACACTGCAAAAGACAATTAAAACACACTACTGGACTTTAAAATATGGAGAAAGCAATGGAAGGCATTTGAATTCATTGCACAACAATTCCCAAGGAACAAATAGGCCTTAAACAATATTTTGGATAATATTTTGGATTTTGGCAAGGTCGCGCTGCTCAGAACTGTATATGTGATCCTGCTGCGGTGTGCCATCTGCAGTTCAGTAGGACACGTGCTCAGCTGAATCTGCTTTGCAGTGTGTGCGACTGCCCAATCTGTGATCAATTATTATCGTTTATTTATAACGCGCCAATATAGCGCTGAATTCTAAGCAATGGTCATTAACATACATATGAGACATGGTCCAGGTTAGGCAAGTACATGACACACACATGCAGTATGTCAGAGTCTGCATCCACATATGCTGCAGTGTGCACACCCATACATGTACTCTGTTTTGGATGCCAAATCAATCTTGATCTATTTAGTAACTACTACTCAGAATCAGTTTTAACTGCAGGTATTGGACAGACATTTCATTGATAACAATTATGATAATGATATGTTTGCATCCTGGATTTACATTATTATTGCTGCTCCATATATCTTTAGTCGTAACCGGAGAGCTTACAGTGGTTTTGTATGTCAGTTATCTATGTGTGTTAGGTTCATGTGTGCATATGAGGGTGTGATGGTGTATATGATACTCACATTGCATGGTTCTCTGAAAACTCGTGTCCATCTGTCCTGTAAGTCCCACTACTGCCGCTGGCTCAATCCACTTCTTCAGGGTCTGCTCCTATGGGGTTTACATAGGGGTCGGTGGGCTCCACAGAGTCTATCCCTAAAAATAATTAGTCAACTAGACCTCCTTTATCAGGACTTAACCTAATCATTAATACAATGACTACAGTGACTCAGACTGTGTACTTGTGTTATATCATTTACAACACTTATCCCAATCTAATAGGTATTAATTACAAGTACTTGACATCACTTAACCCTAGTTTCCTAAAATAGTTCACTTCCTTTGAAGTCTGCTACAATTGGGCCTCCACTTAATTGAGGAAATGTAGCCCTTAATGTAGCCCGTAAAATAATTAGCTATTCAATTGGCGTCTTTTAGCTACCCACAAATGATTTGCGGGTTACAGGCTGAAAATGTCTGCAGTTGTTAAAATCGTAACTCCGACCCATCTAAGCCTTTGATCTTTGAAGTCTGCAAATGTTACAATCGCTAAAATCGCTATTCAGTTGCTACTATTACCCAAGGATGCAATTGCCTTTAAACCCGCAAAAGGCAAAAGTAGCCAATTATACTACGGGTTCCAGATAGGACTCGCAAAAGGTTTACAGACAAGTTCTTAACACTGCAAAAGACAATTAAAACACACTACTGGACTTTAAAATATGGAGAAAGCAATGGAAGGCATTTGAATTCATTGCACAACAATTCCCAAGGAACAAATAGGCCTTAAACAATATTTTGGATAATATTTTGGATTTTGGCAAGGTCGCGCTGCTCAGAACTGTATATGTGATCCTGCTGCGGTGTGCCATCTGCAGTTCATTAGGACACGTGCTCAGCTGAATCTGCTTTGCAGTGTGTGCGACTGCCCAATCTGTGATCAATTATTATCGTTTATTTATAACGCGCCAATATAGCGCTGAATTCTAAGCAATGGTCATTAACATACATATGAGACATGGTCCAGGTTAGGCAAGTACATGACACACACATGCAGTCTGTCAGAGTCTGCATCCACATATGCTGCAGTGTGCACACCCATACATGTACTCTGTTTTGGATGCCAAATCAATCTTGATCTATTTAGTAACTACTACTCAGAATCAGTTTTAACTGCAGGTATTGGACAGACATTTCATTGATAACAATTATGATAATGATATGTTTGCATCCTGGATTTACATTATTATTGCTGCTCCATATATCTTTAGTCGTAACCGGAGAGCTTACAGTGGTTTTGTATGTCAGTTATCTATGTGTGTTAGGTTCATGTGTGCATATGAGGGTGTGATGGTGTATATGATACTCACATTGCATGGTTCTCGGAAAACTCGTGTCCATCTGTCCTGTAAGTCCCACTACTGCCGCTGGCTCAATCCACTTCTTCAGGGTCTGCTCCTATGCGCAGTAGGTAATGGTGGGTGGTGGTCCACCATCGGTTACACCGGCTGCTCTGGCCTCCTCTGCCATCTTCCTCTTCACCTTCATCTGACTGTCATCATATCTGTGTTTCAAATACTTGGCATCCCTGTTCGTAATCCTTAATGCAACAACAGCTGTAGCAACCTCAGTCCAGACTCGTGTCTTCTGGCTATGCCTCACTTCCCTCCCACCATGTATGATGCTATAGCGGGCACAGATTTCCTTGAGGCTGCAGAGATGTTTCAAGTTTACAGAGAGAGTCAGAGCAGCACAGCAAGGTCCCCATATTTATAGCAAATCATAGCAATCATCAGGAAGTTCTAGCGATTATTATTGTACATCATTGTTAAATAAACAAGACTTTAGTCGCCATGACAGGAAGTAGTCCTTAGCTGGACAAGTCACTCTCTTTGACACAGGCTTACACTCAGAAATCCAGCAACAGCTAGACCTATGTGTTGACTTTCTCAGCTACAGCACAATCAAGGACTTACGGTTTCCACAAGCTTTTAAAGTCGTTTCCCGCTGCGTTCATTAGCGTTATCCGGTTCCTATTGGTTAATTGGGCTGTGACAGGATGGTCAATTACGGGCTTTCTTGGTTTTGGCGCACTTCATCTGATCGGATACCCGGAAGCGTTACATATGAAACAAGTGTTCACGGTTATGAGAATTCGGCCATTAACTTGCGGCCTTGTTCAATTGAATCGATCTGGAACTGTTGCAATTGAATGGAGGTCTTGGTTAACTGTTACTGTATCAGGACCTATCTATCTATCTATCTATCTATCTATCTATCTATCTATCTATCTATCTATCTATCTATTTATCTATCTATATATATATCTATAGTTCTATCTTTATATAGGGTTGAACAAATATATTACACTTAGAAGCCTGGAAGATTTTATAGGATATTGCAAAGAACCTGGAAGAAGCTACTTGGATTCTCTTTGGAAAACAATATTTTGGAGCCAAAAGTACACATTTTAGTATCCATTAATCTCAGGCTCACAGGAAATATACACTCCCGTACAGCACATTGTACATACACACATAGGTAATTGGGAATAGACACATGCCTTTTGGCGGTAAGTGGTATCCTTTTGTACACAAATATTTTAATATAGTGACATTCATAAGTACATAGAAAGGACGTTTGTCATTGCAAGGGAAACAGAAAAGAGACATAATATGTTTGAATATTTATTAATTAATTTGAAAGCTTTAGGAGAGATAAATAGTAAATGTTAGTAGTGAAGACATAGTGGAGATCCGAACGAAAAGGGACATAGTTCTTGATATAGGATTATTTACAATGGGAAAATCTGATCTCATCATTAGTCCAGTACCTACTGTTCTGTGAGATAACCTTTCCAGGAGTTGTGCTTATAATGTTATCTTAGTATGTCCCACAATTTGTCCCATGGAAGAGAAAGTCAATGTGTCTTGGTGTCTGCCTTATCATGTATTAGCTTTACATGTGTTTTACAGTAATGAGGTTGGAGAGAGGGAGAAAAAGATAAGCCATAGAAAGTTTAAAATCATTTTTTTTCCTCAGGAAAAATATTATAGTATCTAAATATGAACAGGAAAACTCAATAGTACATTATTCCTCTGATTTAATTAATGTATTCAACACAATTCACTAGTAATGAGTGACTGCTTAAACTTCTCTCTCTTTAACTGCTTTAACATTAACAAAGTGCCCGAAATGTATAAGGTCGCTGGTTATTTGGTTCTTTAGAGTCTCAAGTTTCTCAATGGTATATCCAGCTTGCTCAAGAGATATTCTTAAAAAACTCTTCATTGTATGTCAAGATGTGGTGCTTGTGCCCACCCACTGTGTAAAAAGATGCATTAAAAAACCCAAAGAATATGAGATGCCCACCAAACCTTAAGTGAAGATGAGATCTTCTTCAGGTTGTTACGAAAGGCAGTTTGGTCTTTGCTAATAAAGTCTAATCCATTTAAACTGAGGAAACAGTCAGCCTTTGGTAACACAATAGGGTCTTTAAGGTTTTCTTGGTGAAGTTAAATTTCACAATATGTTTATTTGATCGTCTTAATATTTATTTTCTTCCCACCCAATACAAAACAGATAATGCAAATACTAATGAATGTAAGCAAATGTAATATCATTTATTCATTGGTATTCTTTTACCACACTCCTTGAAATAACATAAATCTTTTATTTACTGTATGTTTAATGGAATAACTCTACTTGATAAGAAGAAATAAGTACTCCCTTTAATATATTGTGAGCAGGACAGGAGCTGAAGGCACTACTGGTTAGACCCTGTCACTTGGGTTCTCTTCTACATTAAATGATGTGTTTCATCTAATCTCACAACTTGCTCACATGACCCCATTCCTTCACATCTTGCTCTCTTAATTGGAACAACCACAACTCCAGTCTTTCTTCATCTCTACATTCTCTCCATATTCACTTGCACATTTTCAACTTCTTCAAGCAAGCCTTCATCATTCATCATACATATAATGTGATGAGGACTGAAGACAGAAGAGGGCCCACAAGTGAATCTTGAGATTCCAGACAGTGAGTAGCATTGTGATGGAGTTGTGACAGATATGGAGGCCTAAATGAGTAGATACCATGATAATGTGAACCATGGGAGAGCAGTGTTGCATTGGCCAAGGGAGATGGTTGTGTCAAAGGTGGCAGTTAGATATACATTACTGATTCCTTTCCAAGTCACAATGGTATGTTAATAAGTGGAACCAGTCAAAGGCACCAGTATCCTTGTTGACCCATTTTTGCATCAAAGTCATAGTTTGCTCATTGGTCTCCAAAACAGTGATGTCTTTGAAAAACTCACAGGCAGAAAAAAGGTGATGAATGATAGGTCCAGCGGTGAGGTCAGTCAAGGTATCCCCTTTAATACAACCTGCAAAGTGTTGAGAGACCAACTATAAAGATTTGTAACAACTGTTTTACACTTTTAAAATAATATATGCTAATGCAAAAAAAAGCTAAAAATGTTCAAGTTTTACAAATGTTAATATAAAATATTGTGAGTCTTCCATTAAAATAATAAATGAACTTGCCTGTGGAAAACTCTACATGCAGTACTTTCATTTTGTCATGATTTCTTCTACGATCCCATTTTTTAGTAAAATAATATGTATCAAAAACTTCATTTACATCAACAAGATTTTCATGGTAAAACTTATGAGCTCTGGACGCCATCCTGTATGTCTGAGGGATCACTGTGAGAATGACCGGTTTAGCAGATCTGTTTTATAGCAAAATGAGATGATGTGTCAAGTAAATATTCATGTGATCATATGGTGAAACATAAATATGCATACCTTCATGTGCCAAAACATAAATATGCATACTGTCATATGCCAAGACTTCT
Source organism: Discoglossus pictus (assembly GCA_027410445.1). Lineage (NCBI taxonomy): Eukaryota > Metazoa > Chordata > Amphibia > Anura > Alytidae > Discoglossus > Discoglossus pictus. The sequence continues at coordinate 109,654,245 of CM050170.1, read as the reverse complement.
GATATTATTGCCACTCAATGATCTTCTTTATAAAGGCACACACAAACCTCTATACCAAGGGAGAGATCTCATACTATTTACTGATGCTGTCAATAATAATAGTTGGTACATTGATATCTGGAGCAGTTTGATAAAAAGCATAATTTCTTTAAAAAAAATAATTTAAGAGAAAAACACCACCACTGAGTACACACAGGATTAATTGGTGCCCATCTCTGATTCAGTCTGCACTCTTTGCCACTGATCCAGAGGTGAAGAGCGGAGTTCAGAGCTTTGACTATGTACCATCAAAGGTGGTGAAATGTTCTACTACTCTACTGCAAATTGCAAATTGCAAAAAATATTGTAAATTATGAAAATTCTTCCACCATAATCCATACTTTATTCCAGAGCACAACTCTTACCCAAAATCCTACTGGGTCTTTGCCCATGGATAACACCAACATTGCCAAGTGGGTTTTCCCCAATGTTGGAAGGAGAGTAGTGATCATAGCTGAATTCTTAAATATGTTTGCATTGTCTCTGGTAGTTGCTCTTAAATTTTACTTTTTGAGCCAATTTATATTTTTTAACCATGGGACTGGGCATGGAAGTATACCCTGTAAGTACAACAACCTGACACAGGGCATCTAATCTGTCCTGAACATGTGGTTACAATGCGAGAAAGTGCATTATTTTTCTCTCTGGGGTTGCTGACCCCACATCATTCAATGGAAAGACTTCACATTCCTTCATACAATTGGTTTATATTTTCTTGTGCCCCCCAAAATCACAATTACCCCTCTGGTTTAGGCCATTGTCACTGGGCCCTGTGGCTATGAACTTCTAACATTGCATTTGACTATTGTTCTTATTCCTGTAAAAGTTTTAAGAAGCTCCTCAAAAAAGCTGTTCTTTTGGGTTATATTCTATGGGTATTTTATATTAGTCAACTTGTAGAGATAGATAATTGTGGCTGGCTACTAATTTCTGCTACATATCTCAAATCATTTAGCTGAAATTTACAACGTAACAGAGTTAGAATGAAAAGAGATTGTGAAGGGATGTAGGAAAGAAGGAAAGTGCAGGGTAAATAATAACTAGCAATAAAAGAGTAGGGCAAGAGTGAGAGGAAATAAGGTTATTTAAGGACAGACGAGAGAACTAAGAATAAGGAGACTTAAAAACAGAGGAGAAAGAACAGGAAATTATATAGTAAATGATGGATGAATAAAGTAAGGGGAAAGTTATAATAGGAAAACTAGAAAGAAGAAGTAAAGCAGGGTTTGAAATGAATATGGGAAAGCTGTGGATGAGAAGAAGACTTTAACATAGGTATAAAGAGGAGGGAGAAGCTGCACCTGCCACTGAATGGATCCCACCGGTTAGGTCCTTTGTATTGGTCCTGGGCATTCTATGGAAGGAGGTCTGGTTCAGGACATTAAATAGTGCAGTTCTGCAGCTACTCAACTCCTTCTCATTCATAAAGTCTTTCATCCTAGTCCGATGGATATGGAGGTGATATCATTCACAGCTCTGCAGTGCTTGGCTCCATCATGTCTATTCTGTACTACCAGGCAGTAGTGGAGCTAGTGAATGGAGGGCCCTGGTGCAAAAAAATAATTTGGGCTTGCCACAGTGAGGAAAGGGAAACTTTATATATAATAAATAAGTACAGTCTTTCCTAGAGGGCGTGCTGGAATTGCACTGGAGCGGCAGGATCTGAAACTGAAGGCAAAGATCCAGAGAGACTAAAGTGGGGAAGCTGTCAAGCAAAGACCGCAGAGCAGGAGTCCTAAACTTGCGAAGAGAGAGGCCAGCACTCTAAATATACAGTTTATTGGAGTGTTTACTATTTGTCCATATCAGGCTTAGTTGGGAGTGGATATGGATAGTTAGGAAAGTGTTCTGAAAGTTAGGTAGTGTGCTACTGCGCAGTCAGTCCAGATGATAGAAGACCCCAAACAGGTCAAGGGCAACTAGAAGTCTGAGGTATCCAATTGCCTGGGGAGACCATCAGTGTTTTCATGAGCTCTACCCGGCCTGTATTGGATAGTAAAGTTATGAGTCTTTAGGGCTAGGCGCCATCTCAACAGACAATGATTGTTTCTGGCCACCTTATTAAATCAGCACAATGTGTTGTTGTCTGTGACAACCAAAAACTCTTGGGTATCCACATTATTACCTGCTGGCCTACCTTGCCCTGTCATAGCAGCACTTCTGCTTGCCTTGGTGTTGCAAGGAAATGTTCCTTGGCTAGACTAGTCAGTGTCTCCAGACTATCTCTGTTGTAGCACATATTGCACTATGTTTTTCCCCCCTGATGGTGCCACTCCCAAAACACTCATAAGAGATCCAATGACCTCATTACTTACCACCTGTAAAAGAGTTCAACGAGGAAGAACCCCATGGACTCTTGAGCGACCTCTCTGTAGGAAAAGAGGAGGTAGGGAAGCAACTTTCCAAATCTTTCAACTGGTCCACAAAGGCTCTAATCCAATTTCTGAAGTAAAATCAATAATCTAAGTAGCATGTACCAGACACGACTCTTTAGGTGTAAGTACAGTCAATATTATACATATGACTCATGAATATCTTGAGTTATTTATTCAAAAGTCTGAAACAGGATGTAGAACTAGGTGCTGATATATTTTAAGTGAATTATACCCTTTTTCGTGGGTAAAGAAAAGATAATAAAAAAATAATAATTTTTTAAATGTATCATATACTGTAGAACTGACACTCCAAGCTTCTATCTTTCTCCTGGATCTTAATAGAAAACACCATGAGAAATGGAAAAATGGGACAAGGTCTGGGCTGGAAAACAGGGTTATGCTTTTAAATTTACGATTTACTTTCAAAACTGGGACATTTGGCATGCTAAGAGGGGCAGGAGACATCCCTTGAAAATAGAATCCGTCCCTTCACACTCTACCCACATTAAACAGATATCACTGAGGTTTTAAGAACATTCCCCAGTTATCATGATAAAGGGAACACATGAAAAATACTTTTCTCCACACTTTTTACTGTACATAGCATATGTTTCTAATAACATAAATGCTGTATATTAGATGACAACATCCTTTACTTTATTGCTCATTCGTGTTTCAATTTGTTTTAAATGATCTCATAACTTATTTATCCTCTTTGTTCCAAATGCATCCACAAATAGTAAAATCACTGTAGGTGAGAGGTATAGTAGAAGTAGAGCTGGATTTATGGGAAACAGAGGTACTGACAGTGAGGGGAAGTGTTTTATGCAAAAAAGGGCAGTGAGTTGCTTGGTGTCAGGGTGAAAGTGAACTGTGTGGTGTTGAAGATTGGACAAATTCTCTATACTGCAGAGTAAAGCATCTGAAAGGGATTATGTTCCCACTGCAGAATTAATGCCATGAGTAAGAGAAACACTGCATCTGGTTTTCCTGTCTGTTGCCTAAGTATCATGTGTATTATAAGTATCCTGAGGTCCATCCAACCCGGTCGGGTTGAGAATAATTCAAGGTGGGTACTTAGCATTCCCTCAAGTTGCTGTTGCTGGTCAGGTGAGAATCAATCGGATTAAGGGAAATAGAGGACAGGCCAGCATGTTCAAGCATGTTTAGCAGTACCGCATCCTTAGAATCTTACCCTTCTGTTAGGCATATGGCTACTACTTGTGGATTCCATCTCTGGTATGGCTTCAGCTTATTCACATGGATCACCTTCTTAACTTGCTGTTGCTCATCAATGGTTACCCCATAGGTGGTGCTGGTGAAGTTTCTGGTAGATTTGGAAGCACCCTCCCAAATATTCTGGAGCTTGTTCTGGGAATTGGACACCAAAATGAATGCATGCTGGTCTACCTGGAAATCCCTTGTCCTATCTTTCTGTTCATGCCAGCACTTCTGTTTGCTTAGGGATGCTAGTAGATTCTCCTTAGCTCTTTCAGTAAGTGTTTACTGCTTATTTCCTAGCTGCAGCACGAATGGCAGTATGGAGGGTTCCTGCCCCTGATGGTCCCTCTCCTAAAAAATCAGCATCAAGGGCAACCTTGCTTGCTGCCTGTACAGGATTTAAAAGGGGGAGAATCCTGTGGACTTTTAAGGGACCTCTCTGTAGGCAAAAAGGAGATATGGAAGAATCATTTCCCAATCCTTCTCTTGGTCCAACAAGGCTATACTCATTGCCTTCAGGGTGCCATTGTTCTGGTGATGATAGGGAGTCAACCTCAGCTGAGTCACTTCACACTTCTGTCATAAACTGCTGGGTCATCGCTGCCGTAAATTGGGTAATCGTTGTTTCGGTAATGCAGCCAAGAGTCATAGCCTCCAGATACCGGGTGGCGTAATACACCACAGTTTGGATATATTGCTTGCCCAACTTACTAGGCCTGACAAGGGGCCAATGACATCTACAGCCATTCAGTGGAAGGAAATTTCAATAATGTTCATGGGTTGCCATAAAGTCTTGGGCACTTATCTGCGTCCACCAATGTGAGGACAAGTATCACAAGAGGCACAGTAACTAGTGACATCTCATGATACTTCACTCCAATAGAATTCCTGAGTCAGATGTTGGGAAGTGCAGTGATAGGACAGGTACCCCGCTAAGTGATTGTCATGGAAAATGGCTAGCAAGGGTGCCCAGTACCACTTACAGATGACCAGCAATCTTAGTGCCCTCCAAGACTGCTTGTCCCTCTGTGGATTGACCACCCTGTTCAACAGGTCACTCTCCAAAATACAATAGGTCACTCTTCCCAGTCAGTGCACTAGCTGTAATTCCCTCTATAATTCTATCCTGCTTTATATCCCACTGAAACTCAATTGAGTCTACCCATGGCCTTAACCTATTCCCAGTTGGCATTTGACCTACCACAAGGTGGGCTGGCTCCTGCTTCTCTTCATCAGGACAGAGCTGTGGGCCTCACCAGAATTGGGTGGATCAGGATCAGACACAATCCAATCTCCCTAAGGCCCTTTGCAGGCTCACATCCACCATAATAGATTGGACATGGTGACTATGGGAGTCCCATGGAGGTAACTGGACACATGCTGCAAAATACTGCTCCTCGGACCAGGCTCCATCTTCAAATTTTTAAAGAACTTAAAAATCATTGTTGTGGGGTCATCCACCCAATCGCCCACACAAATGATAGGGCGAGGGGAACACCCAGGATATCATGGGCAGACATGCGGACAGTCCCACTTCAGATGTCCCATCTGTTGGCACCCTAAGCAGTGCACCTCCCACCAACCTGAGGGCTATAACAGTGGGGCTCAGGGCCAATTTCCACACTGTTTTTTTCTTAAATATGCCTATTTATATAATTATTCTTGAGATGCAACACTTTTGATGTACTACCTGGCATTTGCACCAATTAAGTGCATTCAACACATCTTGTCCTGATAAGGTAGACACCTTCCCACCATAATAGTCAATTGGCCAGTCTGTGAACTGCAAATTAGACCAAACATTTCACAACTGGCTGATCAGGTCATTTAAATCTAAATGCACCCAGGAAAGTAATTGCAAGGATTGGAATTGAAAGATGTAACATCTATTGCAAAGTGTAGGATGTATCGAATTATACAAGAATTAAACACGACTGATCAGGTATTGAACACACTTAAATTGGATATCACATTTAGCAATAACAATCAAGGCAAAAATATTTCTTTATTTTTTTATATTCTATTACTTTTTTGCTTACACTATGTCACAATGTTTCCTCATACTTTCTTTCTTCCTCTATCCCAGGCATCTCACTCATTTCCTCCTACTATCAGCCACAATCAGCCCCCAGGGCAGCAAACACTCAAAGCAACCATAATTTAATACCCATCACCTGTCACAAACCATTTGCTTTGCCCTTTTCCTGTGCCATCTGGAATGCAAGGTCTATTTGCCATAAACTCACTTTCACTCATGACCTATTTTTTTTCAACTCTCTCAATCTATTGGCTATCACTGCCTTTCTTCATTCCCAACCACCTGAACCCACAGAAACATGCAAGCACTTGACCCACAACATCGTTCAAATGTGCTACAACCACTTCTCAGCCCCCTCAGCAACCTCACGTGCCCTGACATTGTCACCAGACATTGTAGCCACAGGCATATGTCCTCACTCTCATCCACAACCATGACACACTACACAAGCACACTACATTCAGAGGTGGTCCCGCACTACTGAACGATTATGGAAGAAATCTCGCACTTCAGCAGACTTTCTCTACTATTTTCTGCTCCCAACTCTCTACTCTCTATCTTGACAAACATCAAAACTTCTCATCATTAATATTGAATCTGTCCTCCAAACCCAAAAGTTTGTTGGCCACATTCAACACTCTCCTCTGCCCACCCCCACCTCCCATCCCTTCCTGTCTCACAGCTGTAGAATTTAACATTAAAAACATCAAAAATCTCCTCTCATCATAGCCCTAACTCACCCTGCTCTCCATTATGGACTCATTTGACCCTGTAACTGAGGATAAAGTCTCTAGTCTACTATCATCCCATCATAGTACAACTTATTCACATGACATACCCAAAGGTTCAGTCGTAGGCCCCTCCTCTTCTCCATCTATACATCCTCACTTGGTCCCCTAATAAAATTGTTAGTAATTTGTTCTCATCTATATGCAGATGACACTCCAGTCTACCTCTCTACATCATATCTATGGCCCTCTCTTCTAGCACAAGTTGCTAACTGCCTCTCTAGCATATCCTCCTGGATGTTTGCCCATCAACTGAAATTTAACATGTCTAAGACTGAGCTCCTAATCTTCCCACCCTCTATTACAGCTTCCATTCCTAACATAACTCTCACTGTTGACAATGCCATCATTACGTCCACCTCTCAAGCCTGTTTTCTTAGGGCTCTACAGGGCCTTGCCTTACTTCATTTGTCAATATCCAAATCTTGTCATTTTCACCTAAAAGCATCTCCAGAATACATAACTAGGTTATACAAAGCACAACTAAAATGCTTCTCTCATCATCACTTACCTCGACTACTTCAATTCGCTTCTTGCTGGCCTCCCCATCACCTGTCTTCACTCCAATCCATATTGAATGCATCCGCTAGACTCATCTACCATATTCATTCTTCGATGTCTGCAGCAGCTCTGTGTTAGTCACTCCACTGGCTTCCCATAGCATCCAGAATAAAATGTAAAATGATTAACCTAATGTATAAAGCCCTCCTTGATAGTGCTCCCCCTTATATCTCGGCTCTTGTCTCAAAATACTTCCCCAACCGCCCTCTTCGATCTGCTTCTTCTTTCCTCTTCTCTTATCACCTCCTATCACTCCCACCTTGAGGAGTTTTCTCTTACTGCCCCTACTGTTTGGAAATCCCTGCCTCGCTCCACACGACTATCCTCCAGTCTCAAAACCTTCAAAAACTAAAACTAAAAATGCACCTGTTTAAAGAATCTCATCACCTCCAGCCTTAAGATGAACAATTTATCTATCACCCTACTGTATCACCACTACATGTTAGATTGTAAGATTGTGAGTTTTCAATCTTGTAAGGTGCTTTGGGGAAGGCATTATATATGTTAGATTCTAAGCTAAAAGACCGGGACCTCCATTCTTTAGCAATATGTTAAAACTGTCTTTGCCTTTTACTTAACCCCTTTATAGTGCTACAGATTATTTTGACACATTACAAATGATAAAAATAATCTTTCAATAATTGAAGAAATAACAATTAATAATTTTGTGTGTACACAATACTTGAATATAGTGGAATCAGAAGGACATAGGAAGGAAGTTTGACATATAGATGGAATACAAAAAAAAGAAACATAATACATTTCATTCTTTATTCATTGACTTTGAAGCTTCAGGAGAAATGAATAGTAAATGTTAGTAGCGAAGCGATAGTGGAGATTAGAACAAAAGGGACAGAGTTCCTGATATAGGATTATTTACAATGGGAAAATCTGATCTCATCATTAGCCCAGTACCTACTGTTCTGTGAGATAACCTTTCCAGGAGTTGTGCTTATAATGTTATCTTAGTATGTCTCAGAAATTGTCCCATGGAAGAGAAAGTTAATGTGTCTTGTTGTCTGCCTCATTATGTTTTAGCTTCACATGTGTTTTACAGTAATGAGGTTGGAGAGATAGAGAAAAAGATAAGCCATAGAAAATGTAAAACCATTTAATTTTCCCACAGGCAAAAAAGTTATACTATCTAAATATGAACAGGAAAACTCCATAGTACATTATTCCTCTGATTTCATTGATGTATCAACACACTTCACTGGCAATGAGTGATTGTTTAAACCTCTCTCTCTTTAACTGCTTTAACATAAACAAAGTAGCCGAAATCTATAAGGTCGCTGGTTATTTGGTTCTCCAGAGTCTCAAGTTTCTCAATGGTATATCCAGCTTGCTCAAGAGCCATTCTTAAAAACTCTTCATTGTATGTCAAGATGTGGTACTTGTGCCCACCCACTGTGCAAAAAGATGCATTAAAAAACCCAAAGAATATGAGATGCCCACCAACTTTAAGTAAAGATGAGATCTTCTTCAGGTTGTTACAAAAGGCAGTTTGGTCTTTGCTAATAAAGTCTAATCCATTTGAACTGAGGAAACAGTCAGCCTTTGGTAACACAATGGGGTCTGTAGGGTTTTCTTTGGTGAAGTCAAATTTCACAATATGTTTAATTGATCGTCTTAACATTTCTTCTTTTTCTTCCCACCCACTACAAAAGACAAAATGCAAATACTCATGAACTTAAGCAAATTATATAAATTGTTTTCATTAATATTCTTTTTACACACTCCCTGGAAAAAAGGAAATATATTATTTACTGTATGTTCATTGAAAGAACTCAGCTTGATAAAAAACAAAAAAATAAGTACTGCCTTTTGTACATTCTGTGCTGGAAGAGAGCTGAAGCCACTGCTGGTTAGAACCTGTCACCTGGGTTCTCTTCTACATTTAATGATGTGTACAAATTCCTGCTATCATCTGATGTCACAACTTGCTCACATGACCCCATTCCTTAACATCTTGTCCAGTCCTTCCTCATCTCTACATTCTCTCTCTATCCACTTGCACATTTTCAATATTCTTCAAGCAAGCCTTCATCATACATATAATGTGATGAAGTCTGAAAACAGAAAAGGACCCAAAAATGGATCTTGCGATTCCAGACAGTGAGTGGCATGGTGATAAAGTTGTGGCAGATATGGATAATGTGAACCATGGGAGAGAAGTATTGGATTGGCCAAGGGGGATGGTTGTGCAAAAGGTGGCAGATAGATATATATACTGTATATATGTACATTACCATTTCCTGTCCAAGACACAATGGTATGTTGACATGTGGGACCAGTCAAGGGCATCAGTCTCCTTGTTGACCCATTTTTGCATCACAGTCATGGTTTGCTCATTTGTCTCCAAAACAGTGATATCTTTGAAGAACTCACAGGCCGCAAACAGGTGATGAATTATAGGACCAGCAGTGAGGTCAATCAAGGTATCCCCTTTAATACAACCTGCAAATACAAGTACAAAATATTAGTATTCAAAGACAAAACTTTTGAATATAGATTATAAATGATAGATAACCATTGTGTAGTATTCTCAATTGGCTCTTAAAATGTATATTTTTATTTGTCTGGTTAAAACAGATTCAATCAGTCTCCTAGGGAGGTCCACTAGAGTTTTTACATTATATGCAGTTATTGTTATATATCTATGAAAATTAGTAAAATTAAAATGAACTACAGATTGAAAGCTTCTATTGACAGCTATTTAAGGTATTACATTGTGGAATTCAGTAGCCTCCTCTGGTTCTGCTAGAACAATCTTCTCCGTGTTGAGTGGAACTGCAGCTAAAGTCACTGCAGCAGCTCCAAGAGAGGTGTTGTTACACACAATGTTTCTGCATAGGCACCATGGTTTTCCAATCCTTAAGCACATCCTCCTCCATCTTAGCTGCCCATGCATAGACACTCTGATGTTTGCTATGATTCTGGGAGCACAGAACAATGTCCCTACAGTGAGATGTGTTAGGGATCTTTGTTGGAAAAGCTGCATTATTTTCAGCAAAAGAGAACACAGATTAATAGCTTAGCCAAATGTTTTCAATTTTACGGCTTACTCCATCAACAAACCTTCACCTTACCACCATATATAAATACTACTTTGTTGCTGGTAATATCTTCTCATCTTGGACCACTGCTCTTCTTTTTCTATAGCATTTAACTTTAATCCACCATATTAGAAGGTCCAAATGACTAGTCATCAAGTGGTTGACTTCAAAATCAACAATCATAGCTTGTAGGATAGTGATCAAGGAGTAGTTTTGCTTGTCGCACCAATTGAAAAATAAAAATAAGAAAACTTGAAATTTACACACTCCACCTTTAACCACTGTTTTACCCTTCTAAATGAATGCCCTAGGTTAAAAAAAGGTACACATGTTTAAGTTTTACAAATGATAATATAAAATATTGTGAGATCTTCCATTAAAATAACAATCAAACTTGCCTGAGGAAAACTCTTCATGCAGAACTTTTATTTTGTAGATCATGACTTCTTTTACAATGCCTTTTTTAGAAGAATAATATGTATCAAAAGCTTCATTTATATCTACAACATCTTCATGGTAGAACTTATGATCTCCAGACGCCATCCTGTATGTCTGTGAGAATGACTGGCTTTGCAGATCTGTTTTATAGCAAAATGAGATAATGTGTATAAATATTCATATGAGTATATGCCAAACCATAAATATGCATACTGTCATATGCCAAGACTTCTGCTGTATCACAAGGCAATTAAAATAAATAAAATAATGAATTGTAGACATGTTATGTAACCTGAAGCCTTGTTAACATAAATAACATGAGATAGTCATATGCTCTAGATGTTAGTTCAGTCAAAAACCCATCATAGGCCAAAGCCACAACAAAGATAAAAAAATGCTTTGTTGTGGACCAAGCATTTGATATTATAGTAACACAATAACTCTACTTATTAGAGGCACACAAAAACTACTATACCAAGGGAGAGATTTTAGATACTCTTTTCTGGCGTTGGTACATTGAAATCTGGAGCTTTTCGGTAAGACAGTGTAAGTTCTTCTAAAGAAATATATATTTTTGAGAAAAACACAAGCACTGAAGAGTATAGATAGAATTAAATAGAGCATTTAACAGAATACTCTGGCCCTTTCTATTTGAAACACTAACAGCTCAAAGATTGGCCAAAGAATTTGTTATACTTTTTTGGATCTCCAACAGCCTCTTTCTTCTTACGAAACTCAAAAAGAGTCCAGTTTCAAATACAGAATGGAGCTAGGCATGGCTGTCCACTATTTCCACTTCTCTTTGCTTTAACCCTTGAGCCTTTGCATAACCATATTAAATCACAGGGACAATACAAGGACAAAACTAATATAACATGATCTAATTGACAAGTAACCTAACCCCCCCCCCCCACACACATTTAATGGAAGGATTAAACTCATATTCCCATCTTCAAAATAAAATGCAACTAAATCAGATATTCTCACCACTCATGTTCCTCAACACAAATTTTAAAATAACTGAACTGAACTTTGGTTCTGCTTTGAAGAACACTCCTCAAAATACAAAGGTCTCCATCTCACAAAGGACTACTCAGATCTATATACCGGGGTGTCCAGCTCACAAAGTAATACTCAGATCTATATAAAGCAAACTATAAATACTTACTAAACAGCCTTGATGTTCTATATTTTACAGGTATTGAGATGTCCAGACTTACGAGATACAAATATCTGTATCAAGAAAATGTTATAATTCCCTTTCAAACTTTACAATAAAGAACCCACCTTAAACCTTATTTACTTTTGTTGATATAGACAAATTAAAAACTTTGCTTTTCAAACCAACATAAAAAATACTTACCCCATTAAATTCCTTCTAAAAATTATGAGCCTAATTCAATTGCCTGAATTTGAGATCCGGAGGCCCGTAAGTGAGATCGCAGTCATATTTGCTATTCAATTCGCGTCTTTTTGCGGGTTTGGATCGGGTTACGGGTTACGAGCTTGAAAAAATGTTGGCCGTCCAACTTGTAACTAACACCATCCAGAAGCCTTTGATGTGTCACTTTCGCAGGGCAATACGTTTTATTTTTATGTGTCATTGCGGGGTTACATGATCTTGGGTATCAATTAATTAATGTATATCAGGCCACCCATATGGACTAGAACAATATTGGCATTCATTTTCATAATTCTTAATTTTCACGGGTGTGTGAGTCTGATTGCATATAGGACCCCCGAACCTGATTGATTGACACGTAACCTCCATGTTTTACTTCCGTAATTCTGGCAGTCTCATTTTCTATTGGGCGATTCGAAATGGGCGGTTACGGGCTTGGTGAATTGTTACGTTTCCCCCCCCCCACACCTACTCTGAACCAGTGCATGGTTTACGGACCTGGCTTCAAGATCACAACTCGCGACCTGGAGCAATTGAATAGTCTCGCAAACAGAGACCAACGGGAGCCCGAGGCTGTCTGCGATCGAGTTACGGGCTTGCAATTGAATGAGGCCCTATGTCCTTTAACTCATAAACCAAAAGGTCTGATCTCCGAGCTTTATACACTGCTTCAAGCAGCAGTAATACACTTTCTCTTCCAGAGAGATCTAAGAGAAACCCTTGACTCATAGGACTTCATAATTAAATCTCCTTATGTTCCAATTTAAAAAACAATTATACAAGACACTTATCCGCTGGTATTTTACACAAGTTAAATTAAATAAGAGGAGATGGGTCTTCAGTTTTCCTTGTTGGAAAGGTTGTGGCCTAGATGGAACTTAATTATATATGTGCTGGTCCTGCCCAGAGTGAAGAGCACAGTCCAGAGCTTTAGCCAGGAATTACAAAAAGTGTTTTAATGCTCTACTACTCTACTCTTTTGTGCATTTTTTGTTATAGTTTCAAAATGCATAACATAATTTGGTAAATATAAGAAAGAAGGGAGGGGGAGAAAGCGGAATAGATACTCCTAGTGCAGATTAATTTGTGCCTCTTCGTAGTATTAGACAATATACTTCTATGGAGTTGTCTCTCACCTTTGGTGACCTCCAGAATGTGAGGTACTTAAAAGCTGGATGTGATTCTCTCTCAGAGGTAGGTGTCAGAAGGGATGTTTCAAGACCTCTTCGTGGTTTTCGTAGTGCACCTCAATATACAGTGTGTTTCTATCTACCACTGTGAGGTGTCAGGTATACTCAAATTTCTGTATATCTCTATATAAGAGTATGCACCAGTGATTATATATATATATATATATATATATATATATTCATGTGTGTCTATGTGATCTAAATCCAAGTCGAATGGAAAGATACAGACACACCCAATTTCTTGAAAATATATACTTTTATTATGCCATAAAAAACATACTGGACAATGTAGGAATTGGACAAAATATCCTAAAAAATATAGGTTCAACTAAAAGGTAAAAATTGGTAAAAAACACAATATAAACCGTGATATCATAAAAGGCACTAAGGACTTAATGTTTATCAGTGGTAAAGTACCCTAAAAATGTGTATGTATGTAAATGGTAGAACAAACGCGTTTTGCTGCTCTTTGTCGCAGCTTCGTCAGTGATTGTTCCTATAATAAGCACTAATATTGGACAAAACGATTGTATGCTTTATTTACTATAATATTTTTAAGCTTTTATTTGTCCATTATAGGGATGAAGGCGGGTACATGCCTCTACCTATTAAATGGATATGTGTCTTGATAACTAAAACCCATATAAAATAAGACATAAAATGGACTAATGGTCTAATGGACTAATGGACTGCATTATTATAAATGCTTAAAAACTCCTCCACCACTGAGGAGAAAAAGGTTCCGCAGCAGAGAACAAGAAGGGGCTGGAGAGGTGAAAAACAGATTTGAAATAAAAAAGTCAAGAAAAAATATCTAGAATCCATTAAGATCTATAATTTGTCAGACAGACCCCTGGATTGCATAGAAGAAAGGATCCTGAAGAAAGGATAATCTTTCTCACCTGAGGCGGAACCAGATCCCTTTAAACTGTTTAAAGATTTGCATAAATGTATCAGAAAAGTCACTTTAAAAAGACACTTTAACAAACTGGAGAAATACCCCACAGAAGCAGGTCCATTACAAGATGGTCATGGCTCATTGACCCAAGGAGACCTGAGGATGCTTTCAGCACTTGAAGAAATAAAATAAAACACCTCACTAGAAAAGGAACCATCCATGAGTGACATTAGCATTTACATGGAAGACGGCGGCAATGATTTAAATGAAGAACGAAAGATACTACATTCCAACTCTAAACCGAGATCTACATACTTCCCGACCCAATCACTAGGGAACCATATCCCGGTATTCAAAAAATGAATGATCAAAGAGATTGAAAAGATCTGTGGAAGGAAACATATCCATCGGAACAATCTGAGTAGAAGAGAAATATCTGCAATGGAAAAACTGAGTAAAGACAGCACCATAGTCACCAGACAAGCAGATAAGGGAGGAGGAATCGTCATCCAAAATAGGAAGGATTATATTGAAGAAGCCTTCAACCTTATTGGAGATATTGAAACATATAAACCACTAACGACGGATCCCACTGATGTATTTATCAAGGCGTACAGCGGACTGTTCAAGAAAGCAGAAGATGAGGGTCTCCTCGACAAGATGTTTTTGGAGACAGACCAAAATAGAACTGAATTGCAAAGGGAGATTTCCTAATTTTTCGAGTCAAATTAAGGATAGGTAGAATCCAAGATTACCCTATGGAACGCTCATAAAGCTTACATAAGGGTCTTCTTAATTAAGAGCTCAATTAAACAGAAAAGAAAGAAGGACGCATATTAAGAGAGCTGTATTTATAACTAAATCCCAAGGACAACAGTAGAGCTGAAATTGTCAACACTCAAGCTCTGATTTGGAAAATAACACAAGAACAAGTGGACAAAAAGATCTGGTTTTACCAACAGAGGTTTTACTTTCAAAGAAATAAAGTGGGCAAATTATTGGCTAATTATTTGAAGAAACGTGAATTTATGAAAAAGAATAACGGGGGTGCGGAGCTTGCGTCTGGGTCTAGCAGACGTGTTTGCTTTGAACGCCGGTATAAACGGCTGATTTGGGTCCTATAAATTGCCCAAAAAGTGCACAAACCCCTTATAAGATCAGGGGGGGAATTAGGAAGTAGTCCCTGACCCCGTGGGATCCTCTGTTTGCTGCTCCCGTGTGTGGACCCTGCGTCAGAGAGCAGGAGACTGAGGCCCTATACCCTACCTTGGAGGCCTCGGGTGAAGGTGGTGTCCCTTCCTCCAGAGTATCAGAGGAGTGCAGTTGGGGTACCTGGTGGCGGCTAGATCCGGCTGGGGAGCCCTGGAGACTGCAGTGACCTGATGCTGAGGGCAGAAGAGGCAGGGCGGAAAGCCTGCAAAACCGCAGCCACCAGCTTGGGACACGCCCGAAGGAAGCCTGAAGCGGAGCCTGGCACTCTCTGGAGAGGTGCTTAATCCCAGAGGGGCACAGAAAAGGCCCAGCAAGCTTAATCTGGAGGTAGGATGAGCTCAGGGCCCTCTGACACCCGGCGCCTGGCTGATCGGGAAGGGAAGAGGCACACTGGGAGCTCAGGAACAAGCATCTGCCATTGGAAGGTGCAGGGAGGTGAAGGAGGGAAGGCCTGGGCACTGGAGCTGGCTGACACAGCCACAATATTGCACACAAACACAATACAACACAATAAACCCTGCAGAGAAAGGTCAGATAAGCCCCTCACTGAGGGTATGATAATGTTCTTTTTTCTACTGTTGCTCTGATATGTTTTCCCTTTTTCACAAGTGAACTTTCCTGACATACTGAGCTTTGCGGGAGCCTTACTGGGTCCGGCTTGCTTATTATTGCTTAAATACAAAAGATTCTGCTCCTTTCCGTGTGGCCTCATCTAATATAATAACCAGGGGCTTGAATTTAGTGCCACACCACTTGTGATCTCCCTGTATATGTTCAGGGACTTTTAGTTCTACTTTGCACCTGAGACTGTTTCCACATGCCCTATTAAACAATATTTCTATTTTTATTCAAGAATATTTATAGGGTTGCTAATTTTGCAAGTATCTGTGAAACTCTTGTGTAAGAGCACTCTGTCTACATAGGCAGATACATGGACTGTGTTAAACTGCTTGCATATCTTTATCTATACTGCCACCCTGTGGCCATATGGAGTACTGCAGAAAGACTCTGGCTATAAATGAATAACAAACAGCTGAATGCATCACTCTAACATAGAGCTGCTATACCTGCTGACCTATGCTACATGCAGTATTTTACATCACCTCACCTTACCAGTACCTGAGAAACTACGACCATTAAGCTGGTTTCTATAAGTTGTTTCAGGGCCTCTGGAAACACGTGGAAACCACGTCTCTTATTGCTACATAGAGGCCATCCGAGGAGGCCTTGACAACTTCTGGACTTGGTGTACATTTCTTTTTTTTTCGTTTTTTCTCTTCCTTGAGACTTAGGGATACACCCCTACCATGGACTAACAGCTAAATGGGGACATAATCCGGTGATACAACCAGCAGGTGTCTTAACTACACTTTTTGAGCCAGTCTTCCTATACAAACTGATTCAGTAGACTACCAGGCTCAGCATTAAATGCATCCGCCCTCTGCATACCACACCTAACCGACTTCACGGCGGAACTTTGGCTGACATCTCTACCCTGACCGCCAAGATGCTGAAACCTAAGCGTGCACCCTCTGCTAAGAGTATACGGGACCATTTTCCACCAAAACCTGCCCAGCGCCTGTCTCCGGCGAACTCAATCTCTGAACACTCAGAATACTCAGACCAGGAAGAATCTCGCCAGCACTTGGATCTATCAGCCACATCAGTGGCAGTGATTGAACGGCTCCTAGCAAAGGTGATCGAACCCCTACGACAGGGACAGGGACAGCGCACCCAGCTTCTGCAAGAGATGACCAGTTAGCTGAGGCCCAGCAAAGGGATAGGACATCTATTGCTCAAAACACATTTCATGTTTCCGATCTTACAGATAAGATAGAGGACCTAGAAAACCGGTCTCGCCGCCACAACATCCGCGGCATTCCGAGAGCTATACAAGACCTAACTCAATATCTGGGAGACACTATTGCTGCAATTCTCCCTGATCAGGCTGAAACCTGAGAAAAAATTGAATGAGCCCATAGAGCTCTGGGAGGCACGAGGAGCTAGCATGTGGGAAATTGAATGAGCCCATAGAGCTCTGGGAGGCACGAGGAGCTAGGATGCTTCTAAAGATGTCATTGTCATATTCCTGAGGCAGCAAGCTAGAGACACTCTACTTTTGGCTACCAGGAAGCTACGTACTATTAAGGGCCAGGACGACTCTCCCTTGCAGTTCTACGCTGACCTGTACCCTGACACTCTTAACAAACGGAAGCTAATAAAACCCGCTCTTGCAATTCTGCTCCAACACAAGATTCAGTACCGCCAGAATTTCCTGTTTGCCCTCTCTTTCAACTTCCAGGGCACAACTTATAGCACCCGCACACTAGAGAACTGCTTATCGGTGCTGAAGCGCTTGCATCTTTGTTCAGAGGAAATATTGGAAGCAACCTCCTCCACCCATCCCCAAGAGGCAGTGGACGCTGGTGACAGCTCAAGTTCATGGCAAACAAACCTCTACTCAGGGGGGAATGAAACATCTTTTGGATAGTGCAAACGGTCAACACACTAGACACAAGGCCCGCACAGAGGACGCTGTTAAATTGGCCAATTCAAAGCTGGGCTAACGACCTGACAAGACCCTCTCCAAATTTAACTTTAACAATGCATTGTTGATTGCTAATGTTAGGTGTTTATCTGCTTTTACAGAGAGCTCTGATTTCAATTGTTCGTTTGGTTTATGATATAAATTTATCAGTATTATTACAGTCTGCTGGATTATTTCCCCACCTTATGTGGGTTGGATTCTTCTTTCTGGTCTAGAGAATCGGAGGAAGATTATTATTGAAAACTGACTGTTGCTTAATGTTCTTATTTCAAAAACCTTGTAGTGGTAACATTAGAGAACTGCTAATTGCTACTTTGATGCCGCTTATCTACTTATCTAAACTTATCTACCTCAGTGATATTGAGCTAATGCTCTCTTTTTTCACCCTTGTATCTCTTTCTGATGACAGGATTACTTCCCAGCCATTCGCAGACTAATTTACAGTGCAGATGTTGGCTTTCCGGGCCCCCCTCTGCCTTGCTCCCCATGGGGCCAGCTATCAGGTAATTACACACACAGCTAGGGTCTCATTCCTACCTTTAAATGGCTCCCTCTAATTATACCCTAATATCCCACAACATGAAGGGTTTCAACTCCCCTTTTAAAAGGTGGAAAGCCTTCACATTTTATAAAAAACATAAACCCTCAGTTATTTTCATGCAGGAAACCCATTTTTTCCACGTTATTAAACCTACATTTTTACACAAGAAATACCCCACCTACTTCCTGGCCACTCTTCCCACTAAGAGAGTGGGCTATGCAATCCTTCTACATAAATATTTCCCTTTCCAGGTAGAGAATACAACTATAGATGAGAATGGTAACTATGTCATGATGACTGGCATTATTTGGGGGGTTAGAACTACATTAGTTTCCCTATACTCTCCTACAACTTCCCTTTATACACTTTGGATCGCCCTGTTGAAAATAATTGAAACTCAGGACCTGGGAAAATTGATAATTGGGGGGTGGGGTGGGGGGGATGGGAGGACCTAAATCTAACTTTAGACCCGACCCTGGATAGATCAAGGAAATCCTCCAGCAACAGAAATAAAACAAAACAGATTAATTTCCTGTTCAATAGATTGGGGCTGGTTGATAACTGGAGGGGACTCCACCCGGATGGTAGAGAATATACATTCTTCTCGCCAACTCACCTGACTTACTCCCGGATTGATACTCTTCTTGTTAGCTCATCCCTATATGACTCTATCTTGAAATCTGAGATT
Organism: Discoglossus pictus; assembly: GCA_027410445.1. Taxonomy (NCBI): domain Eukaryota; kingdom Metazoa; phylum Chordata; class Amphibia; order Anura; family Alytidae; genus Discoglossus; species Discoglossus pictus. Next base: position 109,635,250 of record CM050170.1, on the reverse strand, counting down.
ATCCCCTGCCCCTGGTAGCATCACACTCTGGTACTCATTGAGCTAGATATGGGTCCTAATTTACGACCCCCCCTACACCTGGAAAATAAATGAATTTTAATTGTCCAACCCAAGTAGCATGGAATTAATTGCCAAAGACATAAATCAATTTTTTGAGACTAATGCCTCTCTTGAGACTGGAGCCGGCTGGTTCTGGGCTGCCCATAAGGCTTTTATCAGGGGAACCTGTATTAAGTTGGCCTCAACCCAAAGAAAAGTTCTTAGGCAAAATAAGGCAGACCTAACAGCGACATTAAAGAGACTAGAATAATTAAACCAACAAAATCCCTCCCTTTCTGGACGCAACCTGTTTAACAAAACAAGGTTAGAATTAGATGGCATATTATCGCATCGTACTGAGAAAGATGAAACATCTATACAACTGGAAGGCAAACAAGCCTGACTCTCTTCTAGCTAGAAAACTTAACAATAAATTCTCCCAATTTAGAACCACCCAAAGTAGAATGACTGATGGTTAAATTTCTTTTAGCCCTAATGACATTCAAATGGCGTTCCAAAAATGTTATCAACTAATATATTCTTCCCAATCCTTCCTTAGCTTACATGATCTTCCCACAATATCGGACCTCCACTTAGCCAACTTGAATGCGGATGTATCCCAAGAGGAAGTTAAATGTACTATTCAAGGTCTTAAAGTGGGCAAATCCCCATGGCCAGATGGCTTCACTAATCTGTATTACATAAAATGTGAATCCGTTCTTACCCCCTATCTAACATCCTTATTCAATGCAATATTAAACGGGGCATCCATGCCTCCCGAACTAAATCAGGCCGATCTAGTTGCTTGTCCAAAAGAGTGAAGGAATAATCTAGAGGTAAAAATCTACCGCCCAATCTCTCTGATTAATGGGGATGTTAAGATTTTGGCTAAAATTATGGCCAATCGCATCTCTAAATTCTTACCAGACTTAATTCACAAGGACCAGACAGGGTTTATTCCCTTCAGAGAGGCAGGGGAGCAATGTCAGGAGGGGTCTTAAATACTCAGTATCTAGCACACAAAATCTGACAATCCTTTGTGCCTTCTAGTTTGTAGACATTGAGAAGGCTTTCAATACGCTTTATCAACCTGCTTAGGAGATACTACGACTCCCCAACAGCGAATCTAAAACTACTGGGAGAGCACAAAGCTAACATCCAAATTCAAAGAGGGACTACGCAAGGGTGCCCACTTTCACCTTTGTTATTTGCATTTGCCATGGAACCCCTTGCACAAGCAATTAGATCTAATTCCGACATTCAGGGGATTCAAGCAGGCCACCAGCATTTTAAATGCTCTCTTTTTGCAGATGACATACTATGCACCCTGACCAAACCCCTTTACTCTATACCAGCACTCATGTCAACCATAAAGGAATTCAGCAAAATCTCAGGTCTTAAACTAAATGTAGAGAAAACTGAAGCTTTGGGGCTGGGTATGTCACAAATTGAGATTGACTCTCTTAAATCTGAATATAACTTTGTCTGACCCGCACAGTTTCTAAAATACATAGGTGTCAAACTTACATCTAAAATTGCCGACCTATAGAAGGCAAACTCCCCACCCCCTTATACAAATCTTTGACTGAAGATTTGCAGAAGTGGGTGATCTTTAAAATTTCTTGGACAAAACAGATAAAAACGGAGGTGGACTTGCATGTCCAAACTTGAGGCTTTATCTCAAAGCTGCTCAATTGGCCCATCTGCCCAAAACACACTCTACAACACACCAGCTATCCTGGGTTTTCATGGAAAACCAGCAAATGTCTCCACATAGTTGGGATAAGCTAATTTGGACTTCTAAATTACTAGCCCCCTTCACAACCCATCAAAATCCCATGATTTCTCTAACTTGTCGCTCCCACTCATGTCAGTTAAATCTTAGCGGACTTGAACGACATCTCTAAATTCTGGTGGACCTCAAGAAACCAGGACTGGATAGGAAACTGTTTTTTTAATGATAACTTGCTGACTTATGACCAATTCTGCACAACCCATTATTTGCCTGTCACAGAACTCTATAATTATTTGAAAATTAGGAGCTGGTCAGTAAGACTTTGAGAGAATTTGGACCTCACAGGGGCCTCCTGGATGTCTGTTGTTTGCAAAAGTGTACCTCTTACCAAAGGTGTTCTGGGCTCACTGTATGATATCTTTCTCAACTCTACCAGTGGCCAGAAACCCACATTCTTAGTACAATGGGAAAGGACCTTGGGATAGGAATGGGACTGGACAAAAGGACGGACTCCTGTTCCAATCTTTCCAGAGGCTCTCTCAACTCAACTCTATCAAAGTCTTACATAGAGTTTACTGCACAACTGACAAACTACAGAAAAATTAAGCCACTAGAAAAGCAATAAATGTTTTAGGGGATGCCAACACTTAGGCGATCACATTCACACCTGGTGGTCATGCCCATCAACCAGAAAATATGGGGGCAAATAGCCCAATTAGCCTCCATACTTTTTCAAAAGGTAGTGTCAACCTCGATGGAATCTTGCCTGCTGGGGGTTATCTCAGGGTTATCTCAACCTCAGAATAAATTATTCCAATTAATGGCGTTAGCTGCCATAACGCACATAGCCAGTAGTTGGAAGACAGTGTCTCTTAACTTCCAGGAGGTAATTAGAAAGATTAATTACCTACTTATCATAAAAGATTAACCCATATTATTCTGGACAGCGTTTCCCAATTTCAGGCAATTTGGGAGCGTTGGTTAGCATTCTCATTTAGCATCCCCCTAACATAGCACCTACATTTTGGTAAAGTGATCCTGGGGAGGAGTCTGAAGCAGGTTGTGGCCCTGAAATCTCTCAACTGTACCGTGAAGGTAAATCTGATTTGAATTGTGGTATCCTTACTGAGGTCTGTTTTGAGCACTCTTAGGGGCGGCTATCTCAGTTTTGCCCTATATTCTATATAAGGTTAGCAGTATAATGGTTTAGCTAACTAATTCAAAATTTCTTTTGTTCTCTTCTTCATTTATTACTTGTTTTATTTTGTATTGCGTTTCTTTTTTTATTTTTCTCATAAACTGAATAGTTAACTATGATACATGAAACTTTAATAACTAAAAATGTAAAAAAAAAGAAGGTCTAGTCAATTAATTACTGGACAATTTTTTATTGTGAATATTTACGTAACCTAACTGACAAAATACAGTTGTACAAAATATTTTATTTTTGTATGCCTTCTAATAAAAGATTATAAATTCAAAAAAAGAATAATGAAGATTAGAGATGATCAAGGTATAATTCATAATAACCTATGAGAGATTAGTGAAGTCTTCCATAAATATTATATAAAAGTCCTTATACAACTTAGAAGAGGAAAATTATTTCCAAAAACTGCCAGAGACGGAAATAGAGGATTTTTTTTAATCAGCTTAATATCCCTAAAGTTTCTGACATAGATTATGAGTACTTGAATAGAGAAATATTCAGTGAAAAAGTTAAACTAGCAATAAACAAATTGAAATTACACACTGCCCCTGGTCCCACTGGGGTTCATAAATCACTATTATAAAACATGCTCAGACAGCTTAATAACTCACCTGAAGGATATGTTTAATTAAATTAAAAAGCTAGGTGAAGTGCCAGCTGAAAATCTAGAAGCAGCGATAATAATGATTCCAAAACAGGATAAGGACCCTTTAGAGTGTAAGAACTTTCACCCCATTTCCATGATGAATTCTGATATCAAGCTGTATTCAAAAATTCTGGCAACAAGACTGAATTTAATAATTCATAAATTAATTCTGACTGCTCAAACAGGCTTTATGCCCGTAAGACAAGGGAGCAGACAACACTAGGAGTTTATTAATCTAATATCATATGCCAACCAAAATAAAATCCCTGCCATCATAATATCTTTAGATGCCAAAAAAGGCATCAATACAGTTGGTTGGCAATACATGGTCAAGACCATCCAAAAATGTGGCTTTGGAGAGTTTGGTGCCAAGGCAATTAGAGCATTATATACTGTACAAACCCTACTGCCTATGTTGTAGGCCTGGATTTAAAACATCAGAAGTTTAAAGTGAACAACGGAACCCAACAGGGATGCCCACTATCTCCACTGGTATTTAACTCAATGATTGAACCCTTTTTAGAGGCAATAAGAACGTTGGGACAAATTAAGGGAATAGAAGTGAATGGCTACTCCCATAAGATCATTTGCAGATGATGTTTTGCTGACAATAGTAATCCCTGCTTTGTCTCTACGCCATGTTTAATAATACTATATATATGGTAACTATAGCAGGTTATCTAATTATAAGATTAATGCCCTTAAAGCAGAATTTATTGCACTTAATTTACCTAACTTTTACTTAAATGAGCTTCTATTCCCTTAGAAGTACCTAATTTTATAATTAGACAACTTCAGTCTTTAGTTGAAAGATACATATATAAAGATAAAAAAATGCAGATTAAAAGAGACATTATAGGAGACAATATAGGAATGGAGAGTTAGCACTACCAGACTTAATGAGTTACTATGAAGCCAATATGTTAGCTCATATAACTAAGTGGCACACAGGCAATAAACTTACTAGATGGTATCAAATTGAAGAGGCCTTGCTGATAAAAGGAGATTTAAAAAACCTCCTATAGAATGACCAACAATTAAAGACTGGTGGCCAAAAGGCTGACCCTACTTAATTTGAAGCAAACTAAAGTTCCTAAATGGACACACTTGATAGATGAGATAGAAAAAAATAGATTTCTAGAAAGAGACTTTGTTTAAGCCTTACAGCTCCCTCTAAATAAGTACAGATGGAAAATCTGGGACAAATATATGCAGTAAAACAGCCATACAACCATGGTCCGCTCCTCCTTTTTCCCCTCTCTTTTAACTTCTTGCTCTTTTCTTCTTTTTTTTTTCTTTTTCTCTCTCTCTCTTTTCTTAATTTTTTTATGTCATTTGGGTCTTTTGCCCTTAGGAGTTAACGTGAATATACCTATGAACCTAAGTTATGTTTGATACTATGAAGGATGCATTGGTCAAGGATGTATACATTTGTATTATGATGTAAATTTATTCTTGTAAATAAAAACATTTTTTTAAATATTTTTGGGGAATCTTAAACTGTACTTAGGGGAGCGCATCTATATTATTTTAGCCATGAAACTCACCATATGGTCCATGGCACCATAGTGGCTGGTAGTGGAAGTGAACCCACTAAGTATAACAACCTGAATCACATTTAATGGAATCTATCTAATCTGCCCTGAACATGTAACTTGGGTGTTACTGACTTCACAGTCCTTCCGTGATCACAACACAGTCTCATTTGAGATTGCATTAAAAAACAACAACTGTAAAACAGTCTAAGGGCAGCAATACAACGTATAGACTGGGACAGAGAACTGATAGGTAAAAATACTGAACATAAATGGACAACATTCAAATCCTTACTAAATATACATACTTATCATATACCATGTGGAAATAAAAGTAGAAGGAGTAAATCACAACCCATGTGGCTTAACAATGACTTAAAGATGAAGATGAGGAATAAAAAACAGGCATTTAAATTATACACACAAAAGGGACAGAGACTGCTTTACGTAAGTACAAGGAAATCAACAAGGCTTGCAAAAGGGCTATTAGACTGGCTAAAACAGAAAATGGAAAGCTAGTTGCAAAGGAGAGTAAGACTAACCCTAAAATATTTTATAAATATATTAATGGGAAGAAGGTGAGGAAGGAAGCTATAGGAACATTAAAATGTGATACAGGCCGTCTGATAATTAGTGACCAGGAAAAGGAAGATTAGTTAAATAGGTTTTTTTCTTTGGTATACACAAGGGATGTACCAGTGGTTGTAACTGCAACATAATGGGGCTACACTACCTTCACCAAATAACTGGTCAACGCAAGAAGAAATTCAAAAGAGGTTGGAAAAAATAAATGTTAATAAAGCCCTAGGTCCTGATGGAATACATCGAAGGGTACTGAGGGAGCTGGGTTCTGTAATAGCCAAAGCATTATATCTAATTTTTCAAGATTCACTCAACACAGGGTCTCAACCAGATGAATGGAGAAAAGCAGAGGTGATACCTATATTTAAGAAGGGAGCAAGAACAAATCCAGGAAATTATAGACCTGTAAGCCTCACTCAATCTGAAAACCGCAAATGGAGCCAAAAAGCCTACGGGTACTGGAGAGGACCCGCAAGGGGGTTAAAGTCCTATCCATCGCATTGTAAATGTAAATATAGACACACTACTGTATTTTAAATTAAAGGGAAAGTGATGTTAGGTATTAATAGTACTGATTTATTAATATTGCATTATTTCTGGAATGGGGGTCTGATCGTGACTCGTAATTCAAACCCTAAGGGGTTGAAATCTAAACTCCATTTTCAGTGACGTAATAATGATGATCTCTTTTACCATTGGCTCTGCTAAATTTACAAAAGGATATCCATTTGAGATTAGGAAGTAAAAAGATTTCACCTTAAAGAAAGAAAAGGGTGGTTAAACTGTGGAATTCTCTACCAAAGGAAGTGGTGACAGCGTATTTGATAGATAACTTTAAAAAGGGATTGGATATAGTTTTAAATAAAAAGGGCATTCAGGGTTATCCCGGATAATTAGAGAGGGAGTATTGATCCAGGGAGGAGTACCATCACCAGTATCTGGGGTCAGGAAGGAATGTTTTATATTTTTTCTCCTTTTGAGACAATTGGCAATGTTTCAATGTTTTTTTTTTTGGAAGGGTTTTAAATGAATAGGATAAAAGAAAAGCAGAAATAGATAGGTGGAAATAATGAGATATGTGCAGAAAAGCTGTGGATGAGAAGAAGACTTTAACATAGGTATAAAGAGGAGGGACCAGCTGGACCTGCCAATAAATGGATCCCACCAGTTAGGTCCTGTGTATTGGTCCTAGGGATTCTCTGGAAGGAGGACTGGTTCAGGACTTCAAACTGGAAGCAATAGTGCAGCTCTGCAGCTACTCAAGTCCTGCTCATTCATGAAGTTTTTCATCCTAGTCCAATGATTATGAAGGTGATATCACTCAGCTAGCTCTGCAGTGACTCTGCTCCCTCGTGTCTATTTTGTACTACCTAGCTTACTGAACTCCCAGTTGCTCTCATCTAGAAACAGACACAAGTCTCAGGAAAGACAGCAAAAGTTTTCTTTGGAACTGTGAATGCTGCCATAGCAACCTGCAGCACCATCTCCCTTCTCTTCCACCAGGCTGCCGTTACAATCACTCTCCCTCTCCAGTCATAAGACAATCCTGATGATCTCTACCCTGCCTGTATTGGATAGTAACGTTATGAGACTTTAGGGCTAGGCTCCATCTCAACAGACAATCATTGTTCCCGGGCCACCATATTTAATCAGCACAATGGTATGTTATCTGGGACAACCACAACTCTCACCCTGGGCATCTACCTGACTCAAAACAGCCCTGATGCCATAGATGGAGGCATCCATCTGCACCAAGAAAGGACAAGAAGTTGGCGTGGGATGTTAGAGCAGCCTTCAGTTCCCTGAAGGTTTTTACACAGCCGAGGCATCTTCTTTTTGATGAGGTACATCAGTGGCTTTGCCAGTTTAGTATAACAGGGTATAACCCTCTGTTAATACCCTGTGGACCAACACTACCTGGGACACCCAAGGAGTACAGGACTATGGCTTATTAAACCCTAGCTGTAACATCTTATTCAGCTCCCTCCTTATATTCCTCTTCACAGTCTCGGCGACCCTGTAAGGGGGCTGTTTCAGGAGCAAGGACTACATAGGCTGAGTAGGTCTGCCCAACCCAGTCAGGTCGAGAACACTCTAACTGGGGACTCAGCACTCCCTCCAGCTGCTTTTTCTGGTCAGGTGACAATTTGGTCAGGAGAAGGGAAGGGATACAGGGGGCGGGTCAGCAATATCCAGCATGTCAGAATCTTACCCTTCTGCTAGTCATGTGGCCTTTACTTGGGGACTCCACATATTCACATGGAATACTTTCCGAATCTGCTGTTGCTCATCCATGGCTAGCACATAAGTGGTGTGAGGATAGTTTCTAGATGATTTGCAAGGGACTTGTTCTGACAATTGGGTATCCACATGTATACCTGCTGGCCTACCTAGCCCTAGCTTTCTGTCATACCAGCACTTGCCTTCGGCTGCAAGGAGATGTTCCTTGGCTAGACTAGTCAGTGTCTCTAGACTATCTCTGTCGCTGCACATGTGGTACTATGGGGAGTATGCCCCCTGATGGTCCTTCTCCCAAACCACCCATAACAGATCCAATGGCCTCCTCACTTGCCACGAGTAAAAAAGTTGAAAGTGAGAGAACCCTGTGGACTCTTGAGCGACCTCTATGTAGGAAAAGAGGAGGTAGAGAATGTGGGATAAACCTCCTGTAATAGCCCACGATTCCCAAAAAGGCCCTCACTTGCTTCTTTCTCAGTGGGCGAGGCCAGTTTTGGATTTCTTCCACTTTGTTGAACTGCAGCTTGACCATCCCTCGTCCAACAGTGTAACCCAGATATTTGGCTTCACTAAGTCCAATGGCACATTTTGCAGGGTTCCCTGTAAGGTTTGCCCGTCTTAGGGTTTCTAATACAGACTCCACCTTTGGAAGATGTGTCTCCCAATCTGTGGTATAGATTACTATATCATCTAAATACACAGCAGCATATTCCGAATGTTCACATAATAACCTGTCCATCAGTCTCTGGAAGGTGGCTGGAGCTCCATGGAGCCCAAACAGTAGTACTTTGTAGTGGAAGAGCCCATCTGGGGTTGAAAAGGAAGTTTTTTCTTTTGCTGCTTGTGTCAAAGGAATTTGCCAATATCCTTTTGTCAAGTCCAGGGTTGTTAAAAATCTTGCTTTCCCAAGCTGCTCTATCAACTCATCCACCCTAGGAATGGGATATGCGTCAAATTCTGATACCGAGTTTAATTTGCGGAAGTCGCTGCAGAATCTGATGGTGCCATCAGGCTTTGGAATCATCACAATAGGACTACACCATTCACTATGGCATTCTTCAATAACCCCAAGATCTAATATATTTTTTACTTTTGCTCTGTTAGCCTCGGGTATGCGATAGGGTTTCATCCTTATCCTGATCCCGGGCTTAGTGATAATGTTGTGGTAAATAGTGGCGGTGCGATCTGGTTCTGCAGAGAAGATATCCTTGTTTTGGTTTACAACTTTGTAAGTTTCCTCCTTCTGTTCAGGGGACAGATTCTGTGACACAAATGCTTCTACTTGCATTGCCTCTGTGTTGGGAATAGTTCCTCTGACACCATCCAACTCTTCGTCCAGACAAGCAATATTCACCTCTACTATCTGCTCTCTCCAAGGCTTTAGCAGATTTATGTGGTATATTTGCTCCGTCTTTCATTGCTCTGGTTGCCTCACTTTATAATCCACGTCTCCTATAGCCTCAATAATTTCGTAGGGGTCTTACCATCTGGCCAGTAGTTTGCTTTCGGCCGTGGGTACTAGAACTAGTACTCTGTCTCCTGGTTGGAACTTGCTTACCTGTGCTGTGCGGTTGTAATATGTTTGTTGATGTTATTGGGCTTTTGCCATGTGATCTCGTACCATGGGGCCAACTTGGGAGATTCTTTCCCTCATTTTCCTAAAATACTCCATAATATTCTCACCGGGCACGGTTTGTTCTTCCCATTCTTCTCGCAGTATGTCCAGTATTCCTCTGGGATGGAGACCATAGAGGAGTTGGAAAGGGGAAAACCCCGTGGAGGCTTGCGGTACTTCTCGGACTGCATAGAGCAAATAGGGTGGAAGTAAGTCTCAATCTTTCCCGTCTCGGGCTACAACCTTTCTGAGCATGTTCTTCAAGGTTTTGTTAAATTGCTTGACCAATCCATCTGTCTGAGGATGGTAAACTGAGGTTCTTAGTGTTTTCACCTGGAGGAGCTTGCACATTTCTTTCATCAATCTAGACACAAAGGGTGTCCCTTGGTCAGTCTAAATTTCCGTGGGTATCCCCACTCTTGAATACAGCTACATGAGCTCTTTAGCTATATTTGTAGAGGTTGCTGTGCGTAGTGGTATCGCTTCTGGATATCTTGTGGCATAATCCAGTATTACCAGTAGGAACTGGTGTCCTCTGTCTGATTTTTCTAGAGGGCCAACCAGGTCCATTGCAATCTGCTCAAAAGGCTCTTCAATTATGGACAAGGGTATCAATGGGCCCCGTATGTTAGGTCGAGGGGCAGTTATCTGGCATTTATGGGCAGGATGCACAATACAGGGCTACCTCGGCATGTATACCAGGCCAGAAAAATTGTTTCAGGATTCTACCCAGTGTTTTCTCTTTTCCAAGGTGTCCCCCAAGGAGGTTACAATGAGCCAGGTCAAAGACTTTCCTTATATGTGCTCTAGGGACTAGGAGCTGCTCCAGTGTCTCTTTCCCTGAAGTAACAATTCTGTACAACAGGTCATTTCGTAAAATGAAATGTGGTCCTTGTCTCCTTTGCCTGTCAGGGACACTGTTCACTTCCGATAGTTCATTATGTACATTTTGCAAAATTGGGTCCGAAGCCTGGTCACGTGCAAATTTATTATTGTCCTGGAAGCACTGCTATGGAGTCAGCTCTTCCTCTCCAGTTTCTTGTGTTTCATCCCCTCTTTCATCATTATGACCCGTTCTGTCTGCTCCTCGCCTTTCCTTATCTTGGCTTGCGACTAAAGCTTCTTCAAAAGCTTTTCTTCGTATTTCTGTGCCCATCCTTTTTGCTTTTCGCCTTTCCGCTTTGTTTTTCGGCCTCTCCCGGGTCTGGAGAATAAGCCATCATCTAAGCATGATAGATGTGGATATAAAGAATCTTTAGCAGTTTGGACACTCTCCACAGGTTATTTTTTGTTTTCACATTGGTCAGTAGGAAGATGATCTTTGAAGTGGGGAACGTCTCTGCCTAGTACTACTGGATAAGGCAGGGTAGCTTTGACGGGTGCAGTGATTACCATCTTCCTACCCTGTATCTCCGGTGTTGTGGTGCTGGTAGGGTAGAGATTGACAGTACCATGTACACATTTTATGCCCATTCGTCTTGAGGTTTTTATTTCACCGTGTCTTCTGAGTTTTCCTGAGGAAAAGAGAGTCACAGCTCTTCCTGAATCGATTAGGGATGACACTTTTGAAGGACGGGAACATTCATTCACGGCCAAATATCTTTCTATACATAAGTGTAATGATATAGAAATCACAAAGTTGTGGAGACCAGTAGCCAAGGTCAGCAATAATCCAGTTCCGCAAACTTGTAGGTGAAAACAGGAACAAGGTTTATTGAAGTGATCAGAAACCACACAATAATCTGGCTAGGATCAATAGACAGGAAGTGCCTTATATAGGCCAAGGACCAGACACCTGACCAGACACAGCTGAAGAGACTTAGGTACTGATACTATTGCTAGCAGAGTCAAGCTTATAAGGTCTCAATGGAATTCACAACAGGCAGGCTGGCGCAGTGGTAGGGAAGAGGTATAGCAGCCTGGGGACCAGGGTTCAAAACCCAGCAGAGTCAATTCCTCACATTACCCCCGCCTCTATAGGTGCAGCCTCTGGATGCCCTCTTACCTGGTTTAGCAGGGTACTGCACATGAAAAGACTGAAGGAGATCAGGAGCGTGAATATTGTCCACTGGTTCCCACGAACTCTCCTCCTCACCATAGCCTTTCCAGCGAACCAGATACTGAAGCTTGCCACGGAAGATCCTGGAGTCAAGAATTTTGTCCACTACGTACTCATCCTCACCATCCACGAGGACTGGAGGTGGGGCAGGCAGGGCTCGGCCAGGGAAAGTGTTTTCATGAAAGGTTTAAGCAGTGCAACGTGAAACACTGGATGTATTTTCATGGAATTCGGAAAGTGACAGCATTGATCTGAGCAATGATCTCAAAAGGTCCCATGAACCTTTGACCCAATTTATGAGAAGGAATCCGAAGCTTGAGATTCCTTGTTGACAGCCACACCTTGTCACCAACGTGATAGACTGGGGCCTCCTTTCTATGCATATCAGCAGCTCTTTTGTAACATTCCTGAGCCTCCAAAAGAGTCTCTTTCAACAGTGCTTGGGAATCACGTAAGGCCGTTAGCCGGTCAGCGACAGCAGGAATGGAAGTAGTAATTGGGAGACTGACTAGAAAGGTTGGATGGTAACCATAGTTGGCAAAAAATGGGCTCAAAGAAGTGGAGCAGTGTTGGGCATTGTTATAGGCAAACTCCGCCGTGGGTAGAAAATCCAGCCAGTCATCCTGCAGGTAACTAATATAGCACCGCAAATATTGCTCCAAAGTCTGGTTGGTTCGCTCAGTCTGTCCATTACTTTGCGGATGAAAAGCTGACGACAGATTTACATTAATACCTAGATTAGAACAAAAATGTTTCCAAAAACGAGACGTAAACTGTACTCCCCTGTCCAGAAACTACTTCATCAGGCACTCCATGCAAGCGAAATATTTCCAGAATAACCAGGTCAGCCGTCTGTTTAGCTGAAGGGAGACCACGAGCTGGTATGAAATGACCCATCTTAGTTAACCTGTCCACAACAACAAGAATGGTAGTGTGTTCCTTAGAGGGAGGTAGTTCCACAATAAAGTCCATGGATATAGATCCCCAGGGACGATGAGGAATCGGAAGAGGCTGAAGCAATGCCAACATGGGATGAGCGAGGAGTCTTATGTCTGGCACACACATCACAAGAGGACACATACTTCTTAACATCCTCATGATACTTCGGCCACCAAAAGGATCGGGCAAGTAGCTCTTGTGTCTTTTGGATTCTGGATGACCTGCTGGTTTTGAGTCATGGTAGAGACGTAAAAGGTCCAGTCGCACTGACTCCGGAGCAAACAGACGTTGTTGAAAAATCCAAAACCCATTAAGCATCGTCATATGGAGGTCACGAGGAGGATCACGAAGAACTGGGTCTCCAGCATAGCCCTTTTTAATGCGAGACATCAGATCAGAAGGAAATGTAACTCCTATAAATATATCCTCTGGCAAGATGGTGGTCTTGGTTTACGGTAGTATGGAGGGGGTCAGCTATTCTAGACAAGGCATCCGCCTTACCATTCTTGGAGCCAGGACGGTATGTAACCAAAAAATTAAACCTTGAGAAGAATAGGGACCAGCGTGCTTGTCTGGCTGACAGTCTCTTAGCTGATCGAATACATTCCAGATTTTTGTGATCTGTGAGGACAGTAATTGGATGGGGTAGCTCCCTCCAAGAGATGTCTCCATTCGGTGAAGGCAGCTTTTATAGCCAATAGTTCTTTATTCCCTATGTCATAGTTTCTTTCTGCTGGCACCATCTGGCGGGAATAGAAGGCACACGGATGTAACAGCATCTTAGGTCCAGTCCTTTGAGACAGTATAGCACCAACAGCTGAATCAGAAGCATCAACTTCCACAATAAATGGTAATTCCGGCTGAGGATGTACCAGGACAGGGGCAGAGGTAAACAGAGTCTTCAATCGGGAAAATGCGGTAATCCGCCTTATCGGACCACTGAAAAGGAGTCCCTTTACGTGTGAGTTCAGTGATCGGTGTAATAACGGCAGAGAAATTCTTAATGAAACGCCTGTAAAAATTGGCAAACCCCACAAATCTCTGAACATCTTTTTCATTCTTGGGGATGGGCCAGTCCAGCACAGCTTTAATTTTACTTGCGTCCATACTTAAACCTTTGGGAGTTATTACATACCCCAGGAATTGAATTTTTGTTTGTTCAAACTCACATTTTTCAAGTTTAATGTATAGGCGGTGGGTACGAAGGCGCTCTAGAACTATACGGACCTGTTTTCTGTGGTTTTCAAGATTATCAGAGAATATTAGGATATCATCCAAATATGCCACAACAAACTGATCCAGGAGATCTCGTAGTACATCATTGATAAGATGCTGGAAAGTTGCAGGGGCATTACACAGCCCAAAAGGCATTACTAGATATTCGTAATGCCCGTACCTAGTTCTGAAAGCTGTTTTCCATTCATCATTGGGTCTTATGCGAACCAGATTATATGCCCCCCGAAGATCAAGCTTCGTAAATATTTTAGCTGAGCGGAGTCTCTCCAAAAGTTCAGGAATCAGAGGCAAGGGGTAGCGTTTTTTAACAGTGATGTTATTAATGTCTCTGTAATCAACCCATGGCCGTAGGCTGCCATCTTTCTTTTCTACAAAGAAAATAGGAGCTCCTGCTGGAGAAGTAGATGGTCGAATAAAGCCTTTGGCAAGATTTTCTTGTAGGTATTCACGAAGAGCTTTCAATTCAGGCTCAGAAAGGGAATATATACGGCCAAATGGGATAGCAGCCCCAGGCAACAGCTCTATTGGGCAATCATAAGGCCTGTGTGGTGGAAGCTGATCAGCATTCTTCTTATCACAGACATCTGCAAAATCCTGATATTGTAGAGGAAGCTTAGTCAAGTTTGTAGCAACCATTTCATTAATTGTTGTGGCAACAGGTGTTACCTTAGAGGGTTGACAATTCATTAAGCAGTGTTCTGAAGGAAAGGACAAAGTTCTGATCTTCCAATCAATCTGTGGGTTATGCAGAGCAAGCCAAGGTACCCCCAAGATCACTGGAAACTGTGTTGAGGAAATTAGGTGGAAAGAGATAGCCTCATGGTGATTCACTTCCACAGTCAACTTTAAGGGCACAGTCTCATGTGTAACCGGTCCTGACGTAAGTGGAGAACCATCAACTGTCTCCATTAACACAGGTGAAGAATTAGGGATAGACTGAATTCTATTTCCTGCTGCAAATTTAATGTCCATAAAGTTTCCGCCTGCCTCCAGAATCTATCATAGCGGTAGTTGAAATTTTACGATCACCACATTGCAACGTGATAGGCACCACAAAATGAGGATGTTGAGTCAACATACCCTCTTCACCATGAGCCAGAGAAAACAAGGGTTGTGTGACAGAATCCAGTTGATCCGAAATCTGGGATTGGTGTCGAATCTGTGCACCCTCAGCCGCCATAGCTATTGTTCTTTTGGATTTGCTAGGGCAATTGATGGCATAGTGCCCTGCACTACCACAATACAGGCATAAATTGTGAGTGCGTCGCCACTGTTTTTCTTCGTTGGATAATGGCCCTCTTATTAGATTTACCTGCATAGCCTCTGGCTCAGAGTCTGTAGGTGTTTGTGGGATCGGAGTAGAAGTTCTTGAATAGGAAATTGGAGTAGTACTTGGTCTAAAAGAGCCCTGTCTTTCCAATCTTCTTTCAGAAAGTCTCCGATCAATACGGATAGCCAAACGCACAAATGCATCAAAGTCAGCAGGAAGATCAACACGAGCTAGCTCATCTTTTATAGCTTCTGAGAGACTTTTTCTGAAGTGGAACCTCTGAGCTGATTGGTTCCAGGTAGTATCAGCAACCCACTGTCTGAATTCAGCAGCATATTCAGCCACCGAGCACCTCCCTTGATGCAAATGAAGGAGAGTGGCTTCTGCTGTAGCACATCGATTGGGGTCATCAAAAACTAGGCACATGGCCTCAAGAAAGTCATTTAGATTGCCCAAGACTGGACTGTCTTGTTCCAGAAGAGGGGAGCCCCAAGCCAGGGCTTCATCTTTGAATAAGGAAAAAATAAATCCCACCTTCTCTCTTTCAGATGGAAATTGGTGAGGTAACATCATGAAGTGCAAACGGCATTGATTTAGGAAACCCCTAAATTTTTTGCGATCTCCTCCAAACTTTTCTGGCAGGGGCAAGCGGGCCTCTTGTGCAGGTGTAACAGTAGCAGCTGAAACATCACGTGCCCTGTAGCTGGTGTACTAACTGTGCATTGACTGAAATTTATTTTGCAATTCAGCTACCTGGTCCTGCAGCACTTGGATGGTCTGTGCCTGGGTCTGCACAGTTCTTGCAGTAAAAGCAACCTGTTGGGCCTGCAGTTCAGCTACCTGGTCCTGCAGCACTTTGATGGTCTGTGCCTGGGTCTGCACAGTTCTTGCAAATAAAGCAACCTGCTGGGCCAATGCAGAATCTGTCCTGGCCGTCTCCATGAAAGGGCCAGATTATTCTGTAATGATATAGAAATCACAAAGTTGTGGAGACCAGTAGCCAAGGTCAGCAATAATCCAGTTCCGCAAACTTGTAGGTGAAAACAGGAACAAGGTTTATTGAAGTGATCAGAAACCACACAATAATCTGGCAAGGATCAATAGACAGGAAGTGCCTTATATAGGCCAAGGACCAGACACCTGACCAGACACAGCTGAAGAGACTTAGGTACTGATACTATTGCTAGCAGAGTCAAGCTTATAAGGTCTCAATGGAATTCACAACAGGCAGGCTGGCGCAGTGGTGGGGAAGAGGTATAGCAGCTTGGGGACCGGGGTTCAAAACCCAGCAGAGTCAATTCCTCACAATAAGTTAAGTTACAGTCAATGACAAGTTCAAGATTAACACATTGCAAAGAATGGAGGGCCCTGTCTTTGAGCTTGGAATCCGGTGTCCATAGCGCTTTCCCTAAAGCACCTTGCAGGATTGAAACTCACAGACTTACAATCTAAAGGTTCCTCCATTGTTTAGTTATATCTCTGCTGTCACAATCAGGGTTTGTGCTCTTGTATCCGGCACCACAAGAAGTACTCAGGAGGCCTTTTTAAAATATATGAAGTTGTATTTATTTTGAGAGAGAGTAGGTGAGGTTGGAGAGCAGGTTCTTACACTTCTATTCATTTCTTTTATCAGCATAACTATTTTACACATACATTTTGATTACACATCACATATATAGTTGTGGTTCTTGCAATGTTGGTGACGTTTGCGTATGTTGGTATGCACTTGCAGTCCTTGCAAAGGGAGGCAGCCGTTGATGCGGGCAGGCCTTAGGCTGCAATGAGCAGCGAAGGTGCTCACTGCACTGCAAGCCTCACAAAGCACGCGGGCCGCCGCCGAAAAACGTAGCACTTTGCCATTGACTGCAAGAAAAGTTTGCTAATTTAACGGCCAAACTTAGTTCAAGCACGTAACTCAAAACCCCCTCCAAAAAGCAAAATAATAAAAACAAAAACAAAACACACTTACATACAGCACAAGGGGAGAGCTAGGAAGCCTGGGAGTGAGGTTGCAAGCGAATTTGAGTCATATTTGCCATTTTTCGTCAATCGAAAATCGGCTAAGCGAGGAAAAAAATGGAGGGCGAAAAACCTTAAAAAATCTGAAACAGGATGAAAAAGAGGCTGAGCAAAGCCAGGCACATGGGACTTAGAAAATACACAACGGCAAAGACAGTAACACTTAAACGAACAACACCAGCATTCAGCGCGTAACACGCAAACATTCAGCAGACACACCGAGGAGAAAGTCAATTTCCTAGTATAGAATAATTACACTTAATCCAAATATACATAGAGTAAATAACACACATAGATATACATAGAGCCAGGTCACCACATACCGCCCCCCCCATCCGATACCCCCCACCCTATACCTCAACAGTTAGCAATTACACAAAAAATATTCATTCTTTTTACATCACAAATATATACACACATACTTTTTTTCATTTATCCTTATATTATTTGCAGTATTGATATGGAGGGAGGAAAGAAGAGGGGAGAGGAGCGGAGAGGTGGGGAGGAGTAGAGGAGGAAAGGTGAGGAGGAGAGAGAGGTGATGGAGGTGGAGGAGAGTGTAGGAGAGGAAGTGGAGGAGATGGAGGAGGAGGTAGAAGTGGAGGTGGAGGAGGACGCAGTGAAGGAGGAGGTGGTGGAGGATGCGGTGGAGGAGGATGTAGAGGAGGTGGTAGAGGAGGTGGTGGAGGAAGTGTTTGAGGAGATGTTAAGTAATGTAGAGGGGGGAGGTGAGTGAGCATTTGCCCATATGGATAGGCACACCGATATCAGGGTCAGAGAGGGAGGGGCCTAAACCCAGGGGGGGTTGCAGCGGGGATGAGGAATAGGCCCCAGAGACAGTTCAGGCAGGACAGGGCAAGAGGCCCGGGGGCAGGCACAGGGCCCCAACTTACTCCCCCCAGGTGATGGTGGTACTCCTGCATGCTATTCGTGAGCGGCACACTGTCCTGTCAGGTGGTAGGGAAGTTAGGCTTGGGCCTAGGGCCCAGGCATGGAAGGAGGTGGCAGCTGCAGTGAAAGCAGAGGGCACAGCGAAAAGGTATGTGAGGTCTATGAAGCACAGGTTCGATGACGTCAAGGGCCTTGTTGAGGAGGATGATGGCCTAGGAGATGTCCGCAGCTTCATCAACAAGTGGTAGCCCCAAAGTGACGTCACCTACAATAAGTGGAAGAGGGACGTCAAGAACCTACTGAGTCAGGTGCCTGTCGCTGGAGCTTCAGGCCTGGTGGCCCAGCAGGATCCAGCCTCCACATCAGGTGAATATCACATACACCAACATGCCACCACATGTACTTCACACATACTACACATGTACAGAGTGACCAACAAGGACACTGACATGTCAGCTCCATGGAATTAACAAGGAATAGATGGTTCAGGCATGCGTCATTAACTACTTACAGGAATGTAATCAGCCAGCAGTTAACCACTTAATTAACATATAATCTTCTGTTATGTCACACTATGAAGAGCAGTGATAATGATGTCAATGGCCCTTTAAGTGATTCATCCAGGTTCAAGCCTAGATGCCAGATAGAAGGAACAGAAACCAATGTTTTCTTTAACACCATTAACACAAATCCCTTTCTTTTCTTGTTTCTCTTTTTCAGCTTCACGGAGGTCTCGGTCCACTAGTGAGCCAGAGGCGGGGGCGTCGGCTCCATTGGAGCAGGAGGAAATGGGGCAAGCCCCTACCCAGCAGGTTCAGGCGCAGAGGGAGGAGCGACCAGCACAAGCTCTGTGCCATGGTGATGATGATGATGAGGAGGAGGACTTGACCTGGGTAGTGGGACCACTTGCTGGACCATATGCCCCCCCCAGTGGCCTTCAACCCCACTGTCACCCTCCTCCAGCAACTGCAGCCATCACCAGGGCACACTTTTTGGAGGGACAATAGAGGCATGCCCCCACCTTCTCCTCTCCCCTGCGGTTCGTCGCCCTGGCTCCCACCATTAGGTCCACCACCACCAGTTCTACCACCAACAACAACCCCGGAATGGAGCCAATCATCGGCCAGCCCACACCCCCTCCCCACTGGGCCACCACTACCACCTCCGCCACCTCCACACCCATCTATGGGCCCAAAAGCAAGACCTCCATCCCCACCGCCACCAAGCCAGGCTGCTCAGGAGGAGATGTTGGCCGTGCCGAAACAGATCTTGCAGTGTCTCCAGGGGATCCAGGCCAGTATCTCCTCCAATCACGATGATGTCATGAGCAGCCTGGCCAGACACAATAGGGAGGAGAGGAGGCACCATCTCCACCACCAGCACCGCCACTGGTTGCGCCGCTGCCTCACGGGGGGATTGCCTCCCCCTGCTCCACAGCACATGTGGGACGGCAGCCGCCCCCGGGGAGGTGGGACCCTGATGCTAGACGGAGGAGAATGTAGGGGCTGTGCATATTTTTGTGCCTTCTCAACAGCACTCTTCGGTGACAATCTATTAGTCCAAATGTTAACCTAATCTAGCCTGGCTACAGAGTCTTGGATTTTGGCCTATGTGATAGTGATATTTTGTAAGCAGATGGCTACCTCCCATCACATGATCCATGATCCCCTTTCACCAATTGATGGCCACTGAGGAATGCTGTTGAGAAGAGATGCTGCAATTCCTATATTTTTTAAGGCCTTATGTTTACTTTACTTTTTTCTTTGTTTAGGCACAATTCAGGTCCACAAAGGCCTCTTCTGCATCTGCAAGCATTGTGAATGAAATGCATTAAGTTTAAGAGTTTCCCAGTGCCTCTCAGGTGGGCATTCCTTCAATAACAACCCCCCCCCCCCCCGCCTTTAAACTTGTAGCTCCCACAGCATTAAAGCTATAATATATCCAGAAATGTAAGACAATATTGTTGTTAGCCAGTATTAATATAGGCACTTGTGAAGCTTGTGATACTGACCTCAATAGCAGTCTGAGAACAGATCCTTGTGTCTCGTGTAAGTAACATTGAATCTGACTGCTGACCTTTGTGTCCTCTCTGTATTAATGGCTATTTGTCCCATATTGCTGATATCATGAGTATCCTATCACCTGTATAGCTGATGGATGTGATATCAATGTTGATTAACAATATCATATTGCGAAAGGTGATAGTACACCTTGACCACTGACGCTGGTCACAGCTAAGCATTTATTGTGAGATGACACATCATTATTAATGGTCCTGGACAGTGAGATATCCTGAGAACTAGATAATGGTTAGTAATGCTTGCAGATGGGAATCAGGTGAGTTGGTATATTGTTACAGTTACCGTATTAATTATTATGCAGCTTTTTTTTACCACTTTTTGTCAGATTTTTGTTTTGTCACCACACTGTATGTGTGAAGCTAGATTGGATTACACAGTCCAGAGGTTTAATCGTCTGTTTCATTGAGCAGATCTAGACAAGTAGTAAGTGATATGCTCATTAATGGTTTCTTCAATTAAATGGAGTGATTTCTGATGATCTTTTTTTCCTCAGATTCGGGTTGCAGTGGTGTAGTGACCACATGTGGCCCAGGTTGATGCTTTGCATCATGCTTATTCTAGACTATGACATTACCCTATTTCGATATCCCCTTTTTCCACAAAAGCCTCTTGCCCTTCCAGGATCCGCCCACACCACACCCATGATTAATGCACAGTCTTGTACATTTCTGAGTGTGCTCTGTGTATGAAATAAAGCTTTGTTATACCATTATCACTATGGGTTTTCAATGGTTTGGGTTGTGGGACATCCACATATATCACATTTATGTCACATTCATCTATCAGTCAACTAATGAGCCCTACCTAGTGAGTAATGGATCAGTACATATAATATTAATCAACCTCTCTCCTCTTTGTTACTAATGGGGCGAGTTGGCTGAGTTTTCAGCCTGTAACCCGCAGATCGTTTGCGGGTAACTAAAAGAGACCAATTTAATAGCCGTAACTTTTGTGGGCTCCTTTACCGGCTTCTGGAACTACAAATTGGTGAATTTAATAGGAGCCCAAGCGTCTATCTTTCTCCTGAACCTTAATAAAAAAAACTGGAGATATAGAAAAAAATGGCTGACTACAGACCAGCAAACACCAGTACAGCTGCACTCTTCAAGCAAGCTGCCCCTAGTCTGTCTAACCTATGCTACCCCTGACTACATACCAGCAAACACCAGTACAGCTGCACTCTTCAAGCAAGGTATCTACAATAATCTCTTCATATCTGCTGACACCGTCTCTTCAAATAGGTTATTATTTTAATTTTTCTGATATAATATTTAAGCACATTGTCTTTTTCTTCCTGTTTTGTGAATTTAAACTTATTTTGATGTATAGTTTGTAATTTGATGCGCATCCTGTGACTTACTTTGCCTAATTACTCCACCCCACCTAATTTACACATATCTGTCTTTACCAGCTGCCCCTAGTCTGTCTGACCTCTGCTACCCCTGACTACAGACCAGCAAACCCTCCCCTCTCTCCCTGCCCCACTTCCACACAACCACCCCTGGTTTACTTTAATTTATTGAATCACTCAAACTACCTGCACCTGATCTATGAACTGCACTATCCCTAATTCCTCCTCTTAGATTACTATCCCAGCAACTATGTTACTTTTCACCTTCTTCACTTTAAGCTCCATTGTTATTCTCAGACTATCCTCCTCGTTTACTCAACATTATCAGCCTTATTAAATTGTGATTCTGTCAATTGAATAGGGCTCTTTTTAAGCACATAGCATATTTTTTTACAGAAGTTTTTAGTTAATGAGCTTCTATTCAAAAGCAAGGTCTTCACTAACTAAAAACTTCTGTAAAAAAATATGCTATGTGCTTAAATAGAGCCCTTTTCAATTAGCCGAATCGCAATTAAATAAGGCTGTATGTCTCCAACACCATTAATATCTCTCCTTCCCTACTTTCCTCCCATCTTCTGTGTTCCCACAAGCTCCTCTCCTTCCTTCAATCCCTACTTCTTTCATGTTCTAAAGACCATAAGCAGAAATGCTTCTGTTAGTCACTCATCTCATCTCCCTGCTTATCTTGCTGCTAAAGTTATATCTCCTAACACTGACCCCTCACTCAGTCCCACCTCTCATCTACTCTACTCAGCACCAAGGCTATTAACTCTGTCCTTAATCCATGTGTTTCAATTTGCTCCTCTATGTCTAAATGTAACCTCCACCATTCTGCAAACTAATCCTTTCCAAGTTCTTACATCATCCCACCTATGCATATTTTCACACCTCCTTCCTGGCCCTGCTATTCCTTAGTTTTCTAAGTAGCGAGTTTCCAGTCTTGTAGGATGCTTTGGGAAAAAGTACTTTCTACAAAGACTCTAAGCTCAAAACAGGACCCCCCATTTTTCAGTTGTTAATATTGTAGTTTTCCTTGTTCTTTCCCCTTGTACAGCGCTATGGAATATGCAGGCTCGTTAAAAATAAGCTATAATAATAATAATAATAATAATAATTAAAAAAAAAGAGAGTTTTGCTTTTAAATGTAGGATTTTCCTTCAAAACAAGGACATTTAGGAGGCTAAGAGGAACAGAAGATTTCCCTTAAAAAATAGAAGCCGTCCCTCCATAAAGACAGACCCATTTTTGCGCTATGCCACATTTGGAAGACTCTACCCACATTAAACAAATACCAATGAGGTTGTCAGCACGGCCCTCAGCTCATGATAAAGGGAACACATGAAATAGACTTTTCACCATAATTGTAACCATACACAGGAAATATTTCCTCTAACATAACTATATTAGACAAGTAACTTGCACATCATAAATGACAGGATCATATGTTATCTTCAATTGTTTGTGCTGTCTCTCTCTGTGCCCTCTGTCTCTTTGTTTGCCCTCTCTCTGTCTGCGCTCCATCTCTCTATCTGTGTGCCCTCTCTCTGTTCGCCTTCTCTATGTCTGTGCTCTCTCCCTCTGTGCGTGCATTCTCTCTCGTGTGGCAACCGTGTGCATGCTCATTGCCAGCCAGGATTTAATGACAATCGCGTGAGTAACGCCAGCACAGTAAGCACTGCTCAGGCGTTACTCACAATTTGTCAAATATTATATTGGATGACAACATTCTTTATTTCATGGCTCATTCATGCCTCTATTTGCTTTCAATGACCTCATAACTCTGTTCCACATGTGACAGGAAGTAGTAAAATAACTGTAGGTGAGTGGTATAGTAGAAGGAGAGCTTGATTCATGGGAAATAGAGGCACCAACAGTAAAAGGACAGTGTATCATGTAAAAAAGGACAGTAAGCTGTGTGTTGAGGTAGAAAGTGTGGTGTTGAAGATTGGACATGCTCTCTATACTACAGAATAATGCATTTAAAAGGGATTATGTTCCCACTGCAGAATCATAATTATATCTAGTTAGTCTCAAAATTGAATCACTAGTTTTTTGCTGCCCTAGGCTCATTCCTCTTCTGGATCAGCCTTTGGTAACACAATGAGGTCTGTAGGGTTTTCTTTGGTGAAGTCATATTTCACAATATGTTTAATTGATGTTCTTAATATTTCTTCCTTTTCTTCCCATCCACTACAAAACAGAAAATTCAACTACTAATGAATTTAATGGCCAGTCATCTTGTCAATTAGTTGTCTATAGTGCACATAAAATGAAGTGGTTCTGTCCTTCTTAGGAACTAATACCAGAGAGGACATCCAAGGATTATATGATAGCTCAATAACCCCTAGCTCTAACATGTGTCTCCTTATATTTCCCTTCAAAATCTTGGGGACCATTTAATAAGGCTGCTTCAGTGATGATGTTCAGTGGTAAGGACCACGTGGACCAGTAGTTCCATCCAACCCGATTGGGTTGAGAATAGGTCTAGGTGGGGATCAGGATCAGACACAATCAAGTCTCCCTGCAGCCCTTTGCAGGCTTACATCCACCATACTAGGATGGACATGGTGACTATGGGAGCCCCATGCAGGTAACTCGACACAGGATGCAAAATACTGCTCCTCAGACCAAGCTCCATCTTCAGATAATTAAAGATAATTAAAAATCATTTTTGTGGGGTCATCCACCCAATCACACACACAAATGATAGGGCAGGAGGGGAGGGAACAGACATGGGGGCAGTCCCACTTCAGATGTCCCAGCTGTTGGCACCCAAAGCAGTGCACCGCCCATCAACCTCCTCCATTCCTATGGTCTGACAGGGCAATAGTGAGCAGAGGAGCCAATTTCCACACTGATTTCTACTTAAATGTTATGCTAAAAATGTTATGCTATAATGCTATTTATATAAATATTCAAGGGAAGCAACACTCATCAGAATTTCAACACCGATTTCTACCTAAATTTGTTTTTTTATGCAACACTTTTGATGTACACATCATTTTCTACCTGCATTTGCACTAATTAAATGCATTCAACACACATTTTCCTGATAAGGTTGACACCTTCCCACCATAATTTAGTCAATTGGCCAGTCTGTGAACTGCAAATTAGACCAAACTTTTCACAACTGACTGATCAGGTCCTTTAAATCTAAATGCCCCATAGGAATGTCATTGCAAGGATGGGAATTGTGAGATGTAATACTTATTGCAAAGGTTCACATCTCTTAATTGAGCATTCTAAGTGTAGCTAAATATAATTATACAGGAACTAAACAAGACTGATCAGGCATTGAACACACTTAAATTGAATGTCACATTTGACAAGAACATCCAAGGCAAACATATTTCTTTATTTTTAAATATTTTCTTTATTTTATGCTTACACATTATGTCACAATCTTTCTTCATACTTTCTTTCCTCCCCTAAGCCAAACCCCTCACTCATTTCCACCTACTGTCAGCCACACTCCCCCAGCGCAGCAAACACTCAAAGCAACCATAATTTAATACCCATCACCTGTCACAAACCATCTGCTTTGCCCTTTTCCTGTGCCATCTGGAATGCAAGGTCTATTTGCAATAAGCTCACTTTTACTCATGACCTATTTATTTCCAGCTCTCTCAATCTATTGGCTATCTCTGAAACCCGGCTCACTCCATCAAAAACTGCCACTCATGCAACATTTTCATATGATGTCTTCTATTGACCCAAACTAGACCACAATATATAACTCAATATTAAATCTCAGCATGAATAGATCAACATTTATAGTAACTCATTAAAAACAATCACTACGTCATATAAAAGGTCTGTATTCAAATTACTCAAAGTATAACATCATAGGACCAAATATAGGGAGCACCTATTATGTCAAAAATAGGAAAATATTGGGAGCACAAATCAATCATATGGGTTACTCTATTCAAGTACTGATAGAAAAATAATTTAAATACCATTAAGTGTCAAAAGTACACATGCAAAGGTATAAAGTACAAAATACAAATAAGTATAAATAAGCCTATAATATCATTAATAAAGTGCAATATAATATGTCAACAATGTTATCAAGTGCATCAATAATAAAAAAATATTTTTTATACAAATAATTACTAATATGAAAACATAAATACAGTAGACTCCCATTTATTCAGAACTCAAGCATCTGGAAAGCTCAAAGCAACGGGCACCTACCTCCTTTCCCTGATTTCTGGAAACTCTCACCTAACTGGCATTTGACCCTGCGCAACTGGAATCTTAAGCAACAGGAAATTACCCTACACAACAGGAACCTCAAGCAACCAGCAAAAAGAGCAGCTTGGAAGTGACCCTGGACACGGATGAAGTGTATCCTGACCCTGTAGGAGCCCATTGGAAGCCCACCAGAAGTCAGCATCTAACTGTAAGTTCCAATCTCATATATGTAATGTATAATAAAATGCTTTTTTAAAAGGAACTTTGTCTCTCTGTGTTTTTTTTTAACCTTTGAATGAATCAATTTAATTAGCACTAGCAATGTAATAGATAGTTTAAGGTTTTCTAGGGGTATAGTATTAGTTAGGCCTATTTTAATAGCAACTCTCAAGGAAACGAAAAGTGCATATGGCACGGATAACTGAGAGTCTACTGTATCCATAAATTCAATAAAGGGCATAATATTATAAGTGGCATGTCATGAATGACTTTGGGGCTTCACAAAACCCCACAAGTAACCCTGCTTTTTGGAACTCTGGCACACTGGGTTGCTACTATCCCAGGCTATTCAAATGGACTTGAAACTTGTTGTGGGGATGTTTATTAGTGGGACAACAAAGGGTTAACTTTACAGAGACTTGAATGTATATGGCCTATTGGAATGTTGGTTCTGGCAGAGGGGGCACAGCGGAAGAGATTTGTTAATACATTAGCGAGACATCTGGCTGCTTTGCAGACTTTACATGTATGTTTAAAATATAGTCGTAACAGTTGATAAGCTCACCAGATAGATAACCCCCTTGCAGGCATCAGAAACACAGGCCTGGGATGTCTGAAGTTGTCAAGAGGGAATCACATATTATAATTGTCGAACTACGAGACGTCGTCACGCTTTGCCTGGTGCGTGAGCCTCGTGTAGCGAGGCGAGCCGTTAACTCAGAGCACTTAGGCCTCGCATCACCCCCAGTCTCTCCTACCTCCTTACCGTCATCCTCCCTTTCCCCCTCTCCAATTACCCTCCCTCTCCCCTCACTTACCTTCATCAGCTGCTCCTCTCCATCTTCCGGCTGTGTCGGGACCCAGTCACATGCGCGTCACGTCATTAGCATATGCCGGGTCCCGACACAGCTGAAAGACTCCATGGAGAGCAGCAGGAGCAGCTGATGAAGGTAAGTGAGGAGAAAGGGAGAGGGGGGGCTTGCATCACCCCCATTGTCTCCTCCCTCCTTCCTCTCATCCCCCCCACCTTCCCCTCATCCTCCTCCCTTTCCCCCTCTCCAATTAACCCCCCATCTCCCCTCACTTACCTTCATCAGCTGCTCCTCTCCATCGCGTCTTCAGTGTCAGGACCCGACATATGCTAATGACGTGACATCACAGCATATCCCGGGTTCCGTCACAGATGGAAGATGCAATGGAAAGCAGCAGGAACAGCTGATCAAAGTAAGTGAGTGGGGTGCGCATCATCCCATTGTCTCCTCTCTCCTTACCCTCTTCCTCCTCCTCCCTCCCCTCATCCTCCTCCTCCCTGCCCCCCTCATCTTCCTCCTCCTTGCCTCCCTTCATCCTCCTCCTCCCTGCTTCCCCTCATCCTTACTGCCTCCCCTCCTCCTCCCTCCCTCCCTCCCTCCCTACCCTCATCCTCCTCCTCCCTTTCCCCATCTCCAATTACCCCCCCTCCCCTCAATTAACTTCATCAGCTACTCCTGCTGCTCTCCATGGTGTCTTCCGTCTGTGTCAGGACCCAGCATATGCTAATGACGTGATGTCACATGAGCGTTACGTCATTAGCATATGCCAGGTCCCGACACAGCTGGAAGACGCAATGGAGAGGAGCAGGGGCAGCTGATGAAGGTAAGTGAGGGGGGAGGGCGAGGGTAATTGGAGAGGGGGAAAGGGAGGGGGAGGAGGGAGGTGGATGAAAGGGGGGGAAAGAGACACAGGGAAGAGGGGAAAGAGACACAGGGGAGGGAGAGGGGGACAGACATAAAGGGAAGGGAGGGGGGACAGACACAAAGGGAAGGGAGGGGGGGACAGACACACAGGGAAGGGAGAGGGGGGGAAACACACAGGGGAGGGAGCGACAGAGGGGAGGGGGAGAGACAGAGGGGAGGGGGAAGAGACAAAGGGGAGGGGGAAGAGATACAGGGGAGGGAAAGGGGGGCAGACACACAGGGGAGGGAGAGGGGGAGAGACACAGGGGAGAGAGAGGGGGGAAGAGACACAGGGGAGAGAGAGGGTGGACAGACACACAGGGGAGGGAGAGTGGGGAAGAGACAGGGGAGGGAGAGGGGGGAAGGGACACAGGGGAGGGAGAGGTGGGGAGAGACACAGGGGAGGGAGAGGAGTGAAGAGACACAGGGGAGGGAGGAAGGGGGAAAGGAGACACACAGGGAAGGGAGAGTGGGGGAAAGACACACAGGGGAGGAAGGGGGAACAGACACACAGGGAAGGGAGAGGGGGGAAGACACACAGGGGAGGGAGAGGGGGGAGAGACAGGGGAGGGGAGAGACAGAGGGGAGGGGGGAGAGACACAGGGGAGTGGGAAGGGGGAAAGGAGACACACAGGGAAGGGAGAGTGGGGGAAAGACACACAGGGGAGGAAGGGGGAACAGACACACAGGGAAGGGAGAGGGGGGAAGACACACAGGGGAGGGAGAGGGGGGAGAGACAGGGGAGGGGAGAGACAGAGGGGAGGGGGGAGAGACACAGGGGAGTGGGAAGAGACACAGTGGAGGGGGAACAGACACAGGGGAAGGAGAGGGGGAGCAGACACACAGGGGAGGGAGAGGGGGGAGAGACACAGGGGAGAGAGGGGGGAAGAGACAAAGGGGAGGGAGGGGGAAGACACACAGGGAAGGGAGAGGGGGGAAAGACACACAGGGGAGGGAGAGGGGGAGAGATAGAGGGGAGGCGGGAGAGACAGAGGGGAAGGGGGAAGAGACACAGGGGAGGGAGGAAGAGACACAGGGGAGGGAGAGGGGGCAGACACACAGGGGAGGAAGAGGGGGGAAGAGACATGGGAGGGAGAGGGGGGACAGACACACAGGGAAGGGAGAGTGGGAGAAAGACAACACGGGGAGGGAGGGGGGACAGACACACAGGGAAGGGAGAGGGGGGAAGACACACAGGGGAGGGAGAGGGGGGAGAGACAGGGGAGGGGGAGAGACAGAGGGGAGGAGGAAGAGACACAGGGGAGGGGGAAGAGACACAGGGGAGGGGGAACAGACACAGGGGAGGGAGAGGGGGAGCAGACACACAGGGGAGGGAGAGGGGGGAAGAGACACGGGAGGGAGAGGGGGGAAGGGACACAGGGGAGGGAGAGGTGGGGAAAGACACGGGAGGGAGAGGAGTGAAGAGACACAGGGGAGAGAGAAGAGGGAGGAAAGGAGACGGGAGGGAGAGGGGGGAAGAGACACAGGGGAGGGAAAGGAGGGGGGAAATTAGACACAGGGGAGGGAGAGGAGGGAAGATACACAGGGGAGGGAGAGGAGGGGGAAAGGAGACATAGGGAGAGAGAGGAGGGGGAAAGGAGACATAGTGGAGGGAGAGGAGGGGGGAAAGGAGGCAGAGGGGAGGGAGAGGTGGGGGGAAATGAGGCACAGGCAAGGGACAGGAGGGGGAAAGGAGACACAGGGGAAGGAGAGAAGGGGGAAAGGAGACATGGGGAGGGAGAGACAGGGGGGAAAGGAGACACAAGGGAGGGAGAGAAGGAGGGAAAGGAGACACAGGGGAGGGAGAGGAGGGGGAAAGAAGACACAAGGGAGGGAGAGGAGGGGGGAAGGATACACAAGGGAGGAAGTAGACAAGGGGAGAGGCTAGCGGTGAGTGCCAAAGGTGCTCACATTGCCAGCATTACAATTACCAGCATTACAATTTTATTGCCGTCATTTTTGATAAAGAGTATTGATAGAAAATGTGTAATGAAAACAAGAAAGCCAGACCCCTCTATACATCTGGCAATCATGTGGGTGGGGGGTATAGCAATACCTGTTTGCCCAGGAGGATGGGCTAGAACTGGGGAGGGGGGGGAGTCTTTGGTGTTTGAAAATGTGAATTAAAATAAAGAAGTGTCCTCCAGTCTGATTTGGACACTAACTAAGGGTGTTGTCTCAGTCTGAGTGCAACATTCTAAAACCAAAGCAATGTCTGCCTGTGTCGTTCTTCTGGGGTGAGTAGACAACTTCTGATGTCCTGAGTTCTCCTAAGAAGGTGTTTTGGTGGGTGTTCAGATCTTGAACCAGAAAAGTCACGGCCCATAGAGAAAATTGTAGTGCGTGTGGATTCCATAAATCTGGCAGTCGTAACAGGACACATCTGAAAAAAGACATAAAACTAAACTGTGTGGTGGTAGCGGAGCCCACCATTAACTCCAAAAGAAATACAGATCTACACTATCTACTCATAACACTAATATAAAAATACTATACCTCACAATAAATGGTTATGGTGGTTATACAATCTCCAATCTTGTCATCTCCCACTCCCTCTTTCTAACAACCATCACCTAACTAGCAACAATCACCACACCTTCCACTCACTGCCCTTCTTCATTCCCAACCACCAGAACCCAAAGAAACCTGCAAGCACTTGATCCACAACATCGTTCCAATGTGCTACAATCACTTCTCAGTCCCCTCAGCAACCTGACGTGCCCTAACATTGTTACCACACACTGAAGCCACAAGCAGATGTCCTCTCTCATTCGCAACCATGACACACTACAAAAGCCCACTCCATCCAGAGGTGCTCCCGTACTACTGAAAGATTATGGAGGAAATCTCCAACTTCAGCAGACTTTCTCAATTACAAGTTTATTTTCCGCTCCCATCTCTCTGCTCTCAATCTTGCCAAACATCACAATTTCTCATCATTAACATTGAATCTGTCCTCCAAACCAAAAAGTTTCTTCACCACATTCAACACTCTCCTCTGCCCACCTCCCGTCTCTTCCTGTCTCGAGGCTGAAGACTTTGCCACTTACTTTAAAAATAAACTTGAAAACATCAGAAGTCTTCTTTCATGATAGCACTAACTCACCTCCTCTCCATTATGGACTCACTTGACCCTGTAAATGAGGATGAAGTCTCTAGTCTACTATCAACTCGTTATCTTACAACTTGGGCATACCCAAAGGTTCAGTTGTAGGCCCCTCCTCTTCTCCATCTATACATCCACACTTGGTTCCCTAATAAAATTGTTTGTATTTCGTTATCATCTATATGCAGATGACACTCCCTCTCTGCATCATATCTATCCTCCTCTCTTCTAGCACAAGTTGCCAACTGTCTCTCATACATAACTAGGTTATACAAAGCACAACTAAAATACTAATGTATTCTCTCATCATGGCTTGCCTCAACTACTGCAATTCGCCTCTTCATGGCCTACCCATCACTCCAATCCATGATGAACATCTCCGCTAGACTCATCTACCATACTCAATGCTCAGTATCTGCTGCACCTCTCTATCACTCACTCCACTGGCTTCCCATAGCCTACAGAATAAAGTTTAATAGCATGAACCTGACTTGCAAAGCCCTTAATGATAGTACACCCCCTTATATCTCTGCTCTTGTCTCAAAATACTTCTCCAACTGCCCTCTTTGATCTGCTAATGACCTCCTTTCATTCTCTCTTATAACATTCTCTCACTCCCACCTACAGGACAATTATCTCACTGCCCCTAATCTTTGGAAATCCCTGCCTCGCTCCACAGGATTCCAGTCTCAAAAACTTCCAAAACTCACTAAAAATGCATCTGTTTAAAGAAGCTCATCATCTTCATCCTTAATATGCACAATGTCTCTACCGCCTTCCTGTATCACCACTACCCTTTAGTTTGTAAGTTTGTCAGTTTTCAATTTTGTAAGGTGCTTATGGAAAATGCACCATATATGTTAGATTCTAAGCTAAAAGACCTCCATTCTTTAGCAATGTGTTAAAACAGTTTTTGCCTTCTCCTTAACCCCTTTATAGCGCTACAGTATATTTTGGCACATTAAAAACAAAGGATAACAATAATCAATAATTGAAGAGCGTTTTATATAGCAAGGCATAGAATTCCAACTAATGGGGCTGCTCTTGAGATTTCATGTGTACACAATATTTGAATATAGGGGCATTCAGAAGGACATAGGAAAGAAGTATGACATAGAGAAGGGAACAAAAAAAAATTAGACATACTATGTTTAAATATTTATTCATTGACTTTGAAGCTTCAGGGTAAATAAATAGTAAATACTAGTAGTCGAGAGATAGTGTAGGTAGGGACAAAGGGGAGTTCCTGATTCGGGATTAGGAATCGAAAGCTAATCTCATCAATCGTATTAGTCCAGTACCTACTGTTCTCTGAGATAACCTTTCCAGGAGTTGTGCTTATAATGTTATCTTAGTATGTCTCAGAAATTGTCCCATAGGAGAGAAAGTCCATGTGTTTTGGTGTCTGTATCATTATTTGTTAGCTTCACATTCGTTTTACAGAAATTTTGTTAGAGAGGGAGAAAAAGATAAGCCATAGAAAGTTTAAAACCATTTATTTTCCCACAGGCAAAATATTATAGTATCTAAATATGAACAGGAAAACTCAATAGTACATTATTCCTCTGATTTAATTAATGTATTCAACACACTTCACTAGTAATGAGTGACTGTATAAACTTCTCTCTCTTTAACTGCTTTAACATAAACAAAGTGCCCAAAATGTATAAGGTCGCTGGTTATTTGGTTCTTCAGAGTCTCAAGTTTCTCAATGGTATATCCAGCTTGCTCAAGAGCCATTCTTAAAAACTCTTCATTGTATGTCAAGATATGATACCTGTGCCCACCCACTGTGTAAAAAGACGCATTAAAAAACCCAAAAAATATGAGATGCCCACCAACTTTAAGTAAAGATGATATCTTCATCAGGTTGTTACAAAAGGCAGTTTGATCTTTGCTAATAAAGTCTAATCCATTTGAACTGAGGAAACAGTCAGCCTTTGGTAACACAATGGGGTCTGTGGGGTTTTCTTTGGTGAAGTCAAATTTCACAATATGTTTAATTGATCTTCTTAATATTTCTTCTTTTTCTTCCCACCCACTACAAAACAGAAAATGCAAATACCCATAAATTTAAGCAAATGTAATATAACTTTTACCACACTCCCTGGAATAACATAAATCCCTTATGTACTGTATGTTCATTGGAAGAACTCAACTTGATACAAAACTAAAAAATAATACTGCCTTTAAAATATTGTGAGCTGGAAGAGAGCTGAATGCACTAATGGTTAGACCCTGTCACGTGGGTTATCTTCTACATTAAATGATGTGTGCAAATTCCTGACATCATCTGATCTCACAACTTGCTCACATGACCCCATTTCTTCACATCTTGCTCTTAATTTGAACAACCAGAACTCCAATCCTTCCTCATCTCTACATTCTCTCCCTATCCACTTGCACATTTGCAACTTCTTCAAGCAAGCCTTCATCATACATATAATGTGATGAAGACTGAACTGGACCCAAAAGTGAGTGGCTACCATGATAACGTGAACCATTGGAAAGCAGTGTTGCATTGACCGCGGGAAATGGTTGTGTCAAGGGTGGCAGATAGATATACATTACCGATTCCTTTCCAAGTCACAATGGTATGTTGATAAGTGGGACCAGTCCAAGGCATCAGTCTCCTTGTTGACCCATTTCTGCATCACAGTCATGGTTTGCTCATTTGTCTCCAAAACAGTGATGTCTTTGAAGAACTCACAGGCAGCAAACAGGTGATGAATGATAGGTCCAGCGGTGAGGTCAATCAAGGTATCCCCTTTAATGCAACCTGCAAAGTGTTGAGAGACCAACTATAAAGATGTTTAATCACTGTTTTACACTTTTAAATTAATATATGCTAATGCAAAAAAATGTGCAAGTTTTACGATTGATAATATTAAATATTATGAGTCTTCCATTAAAATAACAAATTAACTTGCCTGTTGAAAACTCTTCATGCAGTACTTTCATTTTGTAGATCATTATTTCTTCTATGATCCCTTTTTTAGAAGAATAATATCTATCAAAAACTTCATTTACGTCAACAAGATTTTCATGGTAAAACTTATGAGCTCCAGATGCCATCCTGTGTGTTTGAGGGATCACTGTGAGAATGACTGGATTTGGAGATCTGTTTTATAGCAAAATGAGATGATGTGTCAAGAAAAAAACGAAATATCCATGTGATCATGTGGTGAAACCTAAATATGCATAACGTCATATGCCAAAACCTAAATATGCATACTGTCATATGCCAAAACATAAATATGCATACTGTCATATGCCAAGACTTCTGCTGTATCACAAGGCCATCAAAATAAATAAAAGAATGAACTTTAGACATGTTATGTAACCTGAAGCAATGTTAACATAAATAACATGAGATAGTCATATGCTCTATATGTGAGGTCGGTCAAAAACCCATCACAGACCAAAGCCATAACAAACATAGATAAAATGGGTTGTTGTGGACCAAGCATTTGATATTATAGCCACATAATAACTCTCCTTATTAGAGACACACACAAACTATTATACCAAGGGGTAGTTTTGAGATACTGTTGACTGGTGCTATCAGTAGGTACACTAAAATCTTGAGCTTTTTGGTAAAACAGTTTAAGTTCTTCCAAAGAAATATATATTTATGAGAAAAATACAGGCATTGAGTATACATAGAATTAAATAGAGTATTTAACAGCGCAGGGATTGGCTAAATAATTTGTTATACTAATACAAAATTTGTACAGATCTCCAACCGCCTCTTTCCTCTTACCAAACTCAAAAACAGACCAGTTTCAAATACAGAATGGAACAAGGCAAGATTGTCCACTATTTCCACTTCTCTGTTTTAACCATTGAACCTTTGCATAACCATATTAGGCTACACTCTCAAATCACAAGGTCAATACAAGGACAAAACGATTATAAAATGTTCTCATTTACAAATCCTCTAAAATCCCTCCCACATTTAATGGAAGGTCTAAACACATACTCCCATTTACAAAATAAATTCAACAAATCCTCGCCATTCAATGTTCCTCAACACAAAATTAAAATAATTGAACTGAACTTCTATTCTATTTTGAAGAACACTCAAAATACTGAGGTGTCCGCTTTAAAAATAAATACTCAGATCTATATACCGAGGTGTCCAACTCACAAAGGAATACTCAGATCTATATAAAGCAAACTATAACCGCTTACTAAAGAAAATGTATACAGAGCTACTACATTGGAATAAACTATGAATATCCTGACTTGGTCGCATAGTCTCAACAAAAATGAATGTCCTTACAAGACTGCTTTACCTCTTTCAAACTCTTCTCATACCGATTCCGGTTAAGGACATGAAAATTCTACAAACTAAACTAGACCACTTATATGGTCCTGCAAACACTGAAAGGTTTGATCTCCCAGCTTTACACACTGCTTTGAGCAGCAGAAATACACTTCCTCTTCCAGGGAGATCTAAGAGAAATGCTCAACTAAGAGGACTTCATAATCTCCTTATGTTCCAATATTAAAGATCAATCATACAAGACACTTCTCTGCTGGTATTGTATACCACTTAAATTAAATAGGATGAGACGGGTCTTCAGTTCTCCTTGTTGGAAAGGTTGTGGGCTAGATGGAACTTATTTATATATTTGGTGGTCCTGTCCAAAGTTAATATTTTAGTAAATTAAGAACATTTCTCCACTATATTCCATACTTCATCCCAGAGCAAAACTGTGGTTCCCCAAAAACATACTGGGCCTTTGTCCATGGATAACATTGGCAAGTGACTTTTTACCAATCGTGGGGAGAAGTAGTGAACATACCCAACCTCCTAATTTTTTTGAGCAGTTTAAAACCTTTATACTCTACTCTTTTGTGCATTTTCTATTAGTTTTAAAATGCAAAACTTAATTTGGCAAATTAATAAAATTTCTCAACTATAATCCATATTTCATTCCAGAGCAAAACACAGGTTCCCCAAAATCATACTGGGTCTTTGTCCATGAATAGCACCAACATTGGCAAGTGGTTTTTCTGCAGTCTTTGGGGGGGGGGGGGGGGTTGAAAGTAGTGAGCATACTAGACCTCTTAAATACTCAACTTCTGTACTTAGGGGAGCATATCTATATTATTTTAGCCATGAAACTCTCCATATGGCCAATGGCACCATAGAAGCTGGAAGTGGACCTTCTAAGTATAACAGCCTGGCTCAGATTTAAGGGCATCTATCTAATCTGCCCTGAACATGGTTACAAAACTGCCAGGCAGGCTTGTGCGACACTTGCAACATTTATTTGCCGGGTGCTACTGACTCCTTCTTTTTTGTTTCAATAGTTTTTATTTTAATAGCCAGAATCCTCTATGCTGGAGACCCTGGACCAATTCGGAATGATTTCGGGATTAAAAGTTAATTATAATAAAACTGAGGCGATGGGCTCCAACATTCTGGAACAAACCTTAACCAGACTAAAAACAAAATATAATTTTACATGGTCCTCAGACCAAATCAACTATCTGGGAATAAAACTGACCCCCGACCTGTCTGGGCTGTATGAGGCCAACTATCCACATATATTCAAAACCCTATATGCAGACACAAAAAATTGGAGTAAATTCCCGATCTCTTGGACGGGACGCACAAACTCCATCAAATTAAACATATTACCAAGGCTGTTGTACTTGTTTATGACTCCTTCTTTTTCAATGGAAGGACTTCACATTTCTTCACATCATTGGTTTATCTTCCCTTATGCCCCAAAAAATAATAATTACCCCACTGAGATAGGGTTGTTCCTGGGCCATGAGGCTATGAACGATTGCAATTGTTTATAACATTACTTTTTATATTGTTTTTGTTTTTGTAAATGGGTTATATTCTATGGATACTTCCAGATTACATTGATACTAGTATACTTGTAGAATGAAAGAGAATGTGAAGATTTGTAGAAAAGAAGGAAGGTGAAAGGTAAAGAATCACTGGTGGTAAAATAATAGGGCAAGAGTTAGACGACACCTGAGAGGATGAAATTAGGAAGCAGACTGAAAAAATTAGAGAAAGTATCTCAAATGAGTAAATGGTGGATGAATAACGTAAGTAGAAAGTTAAACAGGAAAGTGAGAGAAAACAAGGGGAAGTAAAGAAGAGAGGATGATGTGAGAAGATATTGAATAGGAGAGATTTTAAATGAATAGGGTAAAGGAAGACCTGGAAAAGATGGAGATAATTAAATAGTTGTGAGAGAGCAGGGGATTAGAAAGTTGAAATTAACACAGGTTGTTGGGGATATAGGAGAAAAACAGGATAAGTGGGATAATGAGATGATGGGAATGAATATATGAGATGATTGTAAAAAAAGAGTTATTTCAGAGCGTTAATTCAGAGAGTTAATTCAGAGAAGATGAAGGTAAAGGTTTAACATCTAGGGTCTGAGCACTGATATGTACTGGTAAAAGAATGGCGAGTCAGACTGGGTTTTTTGAGAAATGGTGAAAAACAATGAGACTGACAAGTATACGAGAATAAAGAGAAAACAAGGATAGGGAAGAGAATGAAGAGAGAAGGGAAAACAAGCAGAGGGAAGGGAATGAGTGAGTTAAGAGAAAACAATGGGAGGAAAGGGAATGAGAGCGTGAAGAGAGAAAAGGGAAAGGGAAGAGAGAGGATGTGGAAAACAAGCAGAGGGAAGAGAATGAGAGAGTGAGGAGAAAACAAGAACAGGAAATAAATCAAAATGAGAAGAAATGAAGAATGAGTTCTATCACTTATGCCTTACCCAGATGACTCTTTTTGTTGAATGTTGTACATAATATTTACAGGGAAAATACATTGGTAACTTTAGATAACAACAAAAAGTAACTAAACAGTGGCGCATTCAAGCGAAGGGAATGGTTCTGAAGATGGAGTACTACCAGACATACTTGTCCCTGCTAACCCATCCCGTTTCCCTTTTCACAACCAACTTGTCTCTTGGCAAGTGACAGCAGCTTAAGGTTGTGTGTCACCACCCAGGCTTGTTCTTGACCAGACCAGGTAGAACAGAACTACTCTTCCACAAGTTCTTTCCCCCTGACCCCCACCCCCACTGAAGCAGCCCTCTAAAAGAGTCCTCAAGACTTTGAAGGAAGGACTTGGATGAGATATTAAAGTGAGGGGTCATTGAGTCATCCTATTGTCTTTGGGCATCACCTATGTTGTTGGTCTTTAAGCATTACTGGATAACCTGGGTTTACCTGGACCATAGTCAAATAAATGATGAAAACTGACATGCTATGTCTAGAGTAGATGAACTGCTATATAGGCTAGGACAGACAACCTACGTGACCACTCTAGACTTGTCTAAGGGATACTGGCAGATCCCTCTTGCTGAGACCTCTAAAGAGAAATTGTCAATTACCTCCCCATTTGGGCTATACATTTTAGGGTTTATGGTTATGCCTCTTTGGATGAAGAATGCCTCTTCCAAGCATCAACAGCTTGTTGACCATCTACTGTTGTATTGTTCTTTTTGTCTGTGAGAAGGACTCTCTTGGGAAATCCATATTCTTGTAAACTGTAGTTTCTATTGGAATCCAAAGTGCACATGCAATCATGACAAGGGGAACTCTTTTAAGAGCTACCTGCAGTAAGAGAGCTTTGTTCAGATAAGTTCTTAAGGGTTTCCAGCAGCTTAGCCAAGAATGAGGAAGATTCTGCATCTAGCTTTCAGCTTCCGATGCGTGTTGTGGAAATCCAGTGTTTCAGAGTTCCAGTTCCATTGTTCCTTTTATCCAGTGTTCCTGTGTTCTAGTTCCTGTGCAGCATCATCCAGGAGATTTGAAGCTGCATACTTCCTCAGAGATCCGGATCAACAGTCTAACCAGGGGAGGTTCCAAAAATTGGCGGAGATAGGGATTTAAGGGCCCCGTGCAAGACTATTTTGAGGGGCCCCCAGCACCCAGTTCACATGGTAATAGTTTCTTCTAATATTTCACTCTCACGTCACCATTCCTTCTCTTGCTCTTCCTTAATGTTTTTCTTATCTCCATTATTACCTACCTTTTCTTGATTCCTTCTATATCACCACTGTCATTCTGCTCACTCCATTATTTTAATTCCATTCCCATTCCACTCAGCCGGAGTCAGTTCTTGGAGTTGTGCACAATTCAATGTCAGGCTTCTATAAGTATACAATTAAACATATAATATAAAACTGACATTATTCTTTTTTTAAGTGTCAATTAAATAATGAATGTCACAGTAGTTTCCACCCATATTCCTACATGACACCAAAACTTCATTGCACACACCAATCTCATCATATTCTATGAAATTGTTTTTTAGACTCTTGTGTTCTACTTTGTATATTGCATATCATTTAAGTTATAAATTATAGAGATGCAAGCTGAGAGTAGTCGACAAACATTTCAATGTAAATGTTAACTCTGATTTCTACTTTCCACAAAATTAACAAATGTTCTTGCATGTAAACATTAGAGACAAGATTATCTGCCCAATATAGCAGTGACATATGAATACACATGTCCTTCTAGTTTTTGTAACAATCAAACTTCCTTTGTTTTGTTTGTATTTGTTAACTAGAGACTTGCCCGTCAAAAATGACGGCATAAAAATTTGAAGCCTTGCAATGCTGTTGTTCGCCACACAATGCAAGGCTCCTCCCCCTCTAACTTGCAGGCCTTGCGATAAGCGCCTTTGGCGCTCATTGCAAACTGCCCCCCATCTACTTTATGGGCCTTGCGATGAGTTTCTTTGCAAGCTGCAGTGCATGTGCAAGCCTGTAACTTTGCGAGCGTTACCGACAAACTCTCACCCCATGTCTCTTTCACCCCTCTCCCTCCCTTGTGTCTCTTTACCCCCTCTCCCTCCCCTTTCTCTCTTTGACCTCCTCTCTGTCTGTTTCATTTTGCGTTTACGGGTTTGAAAACATTTGCGTGCTTGGCGGCGGTTATTCCAGTAACTTTATTCAAGCCTGCAAGGCTTGAATCGTAAATCGTTATTGCTCACAGCCTTGTGGGCATGAAAAAAAGTTACGGGTTTAACCACCGCCATTTTTATTAAGCCCTAACTTGGAAGCTGTTGGGGGAGGCAGGGAGCCCGTAAGTGAGGTTGCAAGCTAATTTGCTATTAAATTGGCGTCTATTTGTGGCCTTCCAACGGCTTCCGAGTTGTGGGCTTGAAAAAAAAATGGCGACTGTTAAAATCGAGTGGCTTCACCATTTTTTTTTCATGCCCGTAACTCGGAAGCCGTTTGGAGCCTCTCCCCCCTCTACCTTGCGAGCATCACCGTTCATTGCAGGCTTTGGAAAAGCCACAACTTGCGGGCCCTGCAATGATGGCTTTTGGCGCTCCTTGCGCATGCGCAAGCCCATAACTTTTAACATAGCGTTATAAAAAAACTCACAATTACAACAAATTTATATATATATGAAGAGTGAGGTAGCCGTGAATGCCCAGTAACCCAGTTGAATAATCAGAGTATTACAGTGAAACTAAAATTTGGAAAAACAAGAAAGACAAAATTCACTGAATTTTGTCTTTCTTGTTTTTCCAATTTTTTTTTCCCCATCTCTTTCTTTTTACTGTTTTTAGTTCATACTTGTATCAGTATTGCTTTTTGACTTGATAAAGAGAGGCATTATCTCTCAAAAGCTTGTCGCTTTATTATGAATACATTTGTCCAATAAAAAAGTTATCACTATTCACTGCAATACTCTGATATATATATATATATATATATATATCACATATAATATGGTAGTTGTCAAACTGCGAGACGTTGTTACACTTTGCGTGGTGCATACGAGTTAGGCGATGAACGCTGCAGACGCTCATCGCTTGCGAGCCGTTAACGCATAGCACTTAGGAGATGAGCGCCGAAGTCGCTCTTCGCCTGTGAGCGCCGCGTAGCAAGGCGAGCTGTTCAGGCAATGAAACACACAGGACTTAGCCACAAAACACTTAGTAAACGTGCAATCGTTTTAGCCTTCAAGCACTTGACAAACGCGGGACAAAGGAGATAGCAAAAATATGAGGTTAATGGCCAAACAGCAAACATCCAAAAAACACAAAGAAAATAAATACAACAAAAATATCCCCCACAGCACGGAGGAACAGGCAGGACGTCTGGGAGTGAGGTGGAAAGCGAATTTAAGCTGATTTCGACGACTTTCACCACGCAAAAATGTCCGCCGAAAAAAATGAAAATGAGGCTACACGACCCTGGACCGTGCAAAATACTGCCAAACGTGTAGCACTTTCACACAGGAACGAACGAACTACAAAATACACTTACAAATGCCGGGAAAATGCTGGCGAGTTGTGGAACACATTAATAACATTACCAATCTCTACAATGGTGCTTTACAAAATGCGGGACTTTAAAAAAAAAAAATACGTCATAGCAAAAATACGAGGTTAACGGCCAAACCGCGAAAAAAAACACAAAAAACACAAACAAATTACAAATAAATACAAAAAAAATCACCCACAGCAGCATGGGGGAACAGCCACGACATCTGGGAGTGAGGTGGAACACGACTTAAAGACAATTTTGACGACTTTCACCACACGAAAAATCGCCTAAGCAAGAAACAAAAATTGGCAGCTGAAAAAAATGAAATCGATGCCACACGACCTCGGACCGCGCAAAACACTGCCAAACGCGTAGCACTTTCACACAGGAATGAACAAACTACAAAATACACTATTACAAATTACGGAAAATGCTTGCGAACTGCATAACACATTAATAACATTATGAATCTACAATGGCCCTTTACACAACTACACCACCCTATTTCTAATGCACAGTTGGGACATTCATTACACTTTATCAACAGAGCACCAACACTCACTGTACATGGTATGCAGCCGGAAAATAAAACAGATTGTTAGCTCTTCAGGCTATTGATTGCTGGATATATTAATTACAAATAGGTAAAGTATATTCATTTATTCAAGAAATAATTAATTCATTATTGATTAAGTAAATATAGAGAAATATATATGTATCTCTCTTTATAATGAGTGATGAAGGTGCTCAGAGGAGCAAAAATAGACGAGACAAGAAGCTCGCCATGACATCACAGTACACAAAGGTTTACATTGTGTGTAAAACAGCATTCCCATGGCTTCAAATTTTATTGACCCATAATTTTTGACGGGCAAGTAGCTAGTATATATATATATATATATATATATATATATATATATATATATAACTAGGAACTTGCCCAACAACAATGATGGGAATAAAATTGTAAGGCTGGAAATGCTGTTTGCCACTCAATGGAAGTCTCTCCCACTCTTACATGTTTTTATTTAAAAAATATATTTTTAAAGTTTGTATGTCATATTCCATATGTACTGCAACAATAAATTGATTTAGTATTTAATGTATGTATTCTCATAACATGCAACTTGTATAGTTATATCTTTCAACAACTCAGAAACCATATTTTTATAACTTTGTAATATTTTTTTATTGTAACCTATACATCAATATTATAAGAGTGTGTAACTTTTGTTTGAAACAATATGTATATTGTAAAGCATTACATGTTTTTTAACACATGTGTAAATGTTTATATTGAATCCAGAGGAACGGAAACAGAAAAAAACAAGGCAAAATTTTGCCAATTGTCTAAAATGGCAAAAACATGTTTTCCTTCCTCACGCCAGATACTGGCTATTGGATTACTCCCTGGATCAATACTCTTTCTGCAATTATACATTAAAAGATAAAAAAACACTAAATACATACATTCAAACCATCCAATTGATAATTAGAATCAATGAAACCCAAAACAACTGGACAAACAAAGTCCAAAGTCATACATTAAAACTCATAAGTAGATACAATGAAAGTATGAAAGTACTAACTATATATTTTCAATGAAACCAATAAGTATTACATTGTACAAATACCTTCTATCCTTTAGGATGGGTCTTAACAATTGTTTATTTTTTTTTAATGCTTTGTCAAGTTTTGTGAAGGGCTGTTTCCTGTAAAAAAAAAAATGTTTAAGTTATTAGTGGTTCCTCTAAAAAGAGCCCATCAGACAAATAAGTTATCTTTGGGATGTTACCAATGTACTGTGCCTTCTGTTTTTTGTTGTTGAAATAGTGATCCTCTAAAAAGAGCCCAAGAGACATAAAAGTTAGTCCTCGAGATATAACCACTGTTCTGTATTTGTAGTTTCTGTTCTGTTTTGTAGAAAGTCATGGTTTTGTTTAGGCTTGCAGTTTTTTAAAATGTCACATGGAGTTGTCTATGTGAAATAGTGGTTTCTCTACAAAGAGCCCAACAGACGTTAAATTGTGTCTTTGGGATGTAACCACTCTTTCTGTTGTGTATTTTTTTTTTTTTAACAGACTGTTTTGTTGTTATCTTTAATTCTTGGAATTTACAACACCTCATAACACTGATCAATTTTTTTTTCCCCACCAGTTTTAGACTAATTTCAGGGTGCTGATTCTCAGATTTGCTCTTTCACATCTCATTTGTATGCTATCCGCATACCCCATTTTCGTTGATTTTCCCCAAAATTAACTCTTTGTCACTTATGATTGCAAGTTGTTGCGAGTCAGTGCCTGCTTTAGTGATAAAATATGGTGTTGTATTTGTAAGATAGTGTGTTTATATTATGATTTTATGTAGATATCCACATGTATGCAATATTTTTAATTTGCAGGCCGTGATCTAATGGCTACAACATCCAAAAGCAGGAAATGCCATAATGATGCAGATACAGTGCCTTGAAAAAGTATTCACCCCCTTGACTTTTTACCTATTTTGTTACATTACAGTCTTAAGTTCAATGTTTTGTTAATCTGAATTTTATGGGATGGATCAGAACACAGTAGTCTAAGTTGGTGAAGTGAAAAGAGAAAAATATATACATAAAACTATTTTTTAAAAATAGAAAATTGCCATGTGCGTATGTATTCATCCCCATTGTTATGAAGCCCATAAAAAGCTCTGGTGAAACCAATGACCTTCAGAAGTCACATAATTAGTAAAATGATGTCCACCTGTGTGCAATCTAAGTGTCACATGATCTGTCATTACATATACACACCTTTTTTTGAATGCCCCAGAGGCTGCAACACCTTAGCAAGAGGCACCACTAACCAAACACTGCCATGAAGACGAAGGAACTCTCCAAACAAGTAAGGGACAATGTTGTTGAGAAGTACAAGCCAGGGTTAGGTTATAAAAAAATATCCAAATCTTTGATGATTCACAGGAGCACCATCAAATCTATCATAACCAAATGGAAAGAACTTGGCACAACAGCAAACCTGCCAAGAGACGGATGCCCACCAAAACTTGCAAGGATGGCATTAATCAGCGAGGCAGCACAAAGATCTAAAGTAACCCTGGAGGAGCTGCAGAGTTCCACAGCAGAGACTGGAGTATCTGTACATAGGACGACAATAAGCTGTACGCTCCATAGAGTTGGGCTTTATGGCAGAGTGGCCAGAAGAAAGCCATTACTTCAGCAAAAAACAAAATGGCACGTTTTGAGTTTGCGAAAAGGCACGTGGGAGACTCCCAAAATGTATGGAGGAAGGTGCTCTGGTCTGATGAGACTAAAATTAGACTTTTCGGCCATCAAAGAAAATGCTATGTCTGACGCAAGCCCAACACATCACATCACCCAAAGACATCACCCTGTTTTTCAGCAGTTGGGACTGGGAAACTGGTCAGAGTTAAAGGGAAAGATGGATTGTGCTAAATACAGGGATATTCTTGAGCACAACCTGTACCACTCTGTGTGTGATTTGAGGCTAGGACGGAGGTTCACCTTCCAGCAGGACAATGACCCCAAACACACTACTAAAGCAACACTTGAGTGGTTTAAGGGGAATCATGTAAATGTGTTGGAATGGTCTAATCGAGGCCCAGACTTCAATCCAATAGAAAATCTGTGGTCAGACTTATAGATTGCTGTTCACAAGCGCAAACCATCCAACTTGTAGGAGCTGGAGCAGTTTTGCAAGGAGGAATGGTCAAAAATTTGAGTGGTAAGATGTGGCAAGCTCATAGAGACTTATCCAAAGCGACTTGGAGCTGTGCTTGCTGTAAAAGCTGGCTCTACAAAGTATTGCCTTAGGGGGGTGAATAGTTATGCACATTGACTTTTTCTGTTATTTTGTCCTATTTGTTGTTTGCTTCACAATAAAAAAAAAAAAAATCTTCAAAGTTGTGGGCTTGTTCTGTAAATTAAATGATGCAAATCCTCAA
Organism: Discoglossus pictus; assembly: GCA_027410445.1. Classification (NCBI taxonomy): domain Eukaryota; kingdom Metazoa; phylum Chordata; class Amphibia; order Anura; family Alytidae; genus Discoglossus; species Discoglossus pictus. Next base: position 109,590,333 of record CM050170.1, on the reverse strand, counting down.
ACAACCCATGTTAATTCCAGGTTGTGAGGCAACAAAACACAAAAAATGCCAAGGGGGGTGAATACTTTTGCAAGGCACTGTATCATCTGCTACATCTGTGGCAGCTTCTCTTTGCAGGTTCCAAGGTGCAACATTGATATCTTTGTCAAGAAGGTATGTCTTGCCTACTTTAAAGTACTAAAGGTGGGGTGGAAAGAGCGCAAACACTCCTAGTGTAGGATGTTAATTATATTGCATGGTGGACCGGTTTCTGATGGAACAGTGGAGATCACCTTGTATGAGATTCGAAGGAGAAAACGCTTCCTTCCAACTTTCAATCTCCCATTCAGGTGCTTCTTTTTCTTGATGGAGGAGTATCTTTGTAATGATGTGCTTGTATGTGATCTTCATGTATCGTGTATACTAGTAGTATCATTATTGTGATATTGTGTCTTAGGTGACGTGGGTGATGAGCCTACAAAATGCCCCCAATCACTCAAACTTTTTCACTATAAACAATATACATTTATTTTGATATTGAAACATTTTGTATTGACAATTATCTGGCCCTTGGGTCAGAATACAAGTCATGTAAATACAAATGTAGATCAATAAAACAAATGTAAAAATGCTTCTTTTTTTAAAAAGTAATGTGAAAAAATAAATAAAAACAAACGCGTTTCTCTGTATTTCCTACGGCTTCCTCAGTGATATGTCAAACTGTTGGGACATACGTAAGATAATAAATATACACCAATTAGTACACTTCAAGTTTACAGAGATGATAGGCAAATATTTGAACGCATAACTGCTGCACTGTCTACATATATAAATTTGTGTTTAATATATCCTGGGTCTGGATCTTGCTTTTAAATCATTCTTATTGATTTATATTCTTGATGTTAAGGCCCAGACTGTGTTAACAGGCTATTCTCTTGAATATGAAACTATAGATATAGCAACAACAATCCATCCTATATTCGGCTATAAACAATAGCTTCATCTCCGGTTATTAAAAATAAAAATAATAATTTAATGTCATTGAGACATTATACTCTTCAAGCCCATGAGGCCAAAATGATAGTATTCATGGATTACAATTCTCATGTGTTAGTGCATCCATAGCAGAATCTCTATGTTGACATGCTGTCCATTATGTCGGATATAAATATTACATACATTTCGACCACATTCCCGTTTAGCCCCTCTATATGTATGAGAAGCAAGTAGCTGTTGGGTGGAGTGCTACATGATGGTGAAATTACAGTCTGATGGTGAGGGCTCTTACTGTACAAACAGCATAGATGTGTTTTGCCGCCTTTTCCCCGACTTCACCTCTTGCCTGATAGCGTCTCCGTTGCCTAGGAGACGGCTGCATCAATCTGCTCTCTAAAGCAGTAATAGGCTGTGTGCTGTGGTATGTGTAATATACCCTAGCTGTTGTCCCTTTAATGTCATTGCAAATGCTATGCTATGATAATGGGAAATTGTCTCCTTTGAAGTATAAAAGGCAAGCTAGTCTCAGTTGGAGCCAAATCAATTCTTGGTATGAAAACTGGTTCACCTTTATGGGTACCATTCAGAATTTCGGCATGTATGAAATGGTCTCTTAATTCCTGAACAATTAATCTGGTCCCATTACAAAGTCCTTTTTTGGCTTCTCAATAACATGACAATGGCTTCTTTTTTAAATTGCAAAACATGGGGTGGCATTCCAGAAGGAGTTAATTAATTTAGAAATTCAGTTGTAAAATTTGCTTCCCTCTGTTTGTCATCAGCCAGAACAGAATCTGCACTGTAATATTTTTTTGTGTGCCATCTATTAATTTTAAAATGTTGATATTGAGATCCAAAGCATCTTTATTTTTGGATGTTCATTTTACTTTATGTGCAAGCTCAGAAGGATGTTCTGTAGTTATTCCATTTGGGAATATAGCTGATATGAGTGAATCTTTGCAAATAATTTGAGCTTGTATTTCAACAGTATCGTAAGGTAAATGAGGTATTTCATCGTTTTTTCATTCACCAATTTGAATTACCCAATCATTGAATTCATTTTGTCCTTCATATTTTTTTCTAATCTAAGGTGTGTAAATTCCTTCCATAGTGGACTTGACTTTATACATGTTTCCACAATGTCTGTGCGATTTCCACGTACAACCACAGGTAATGTTTGTCTGAAATCTCCACCTAATAATATGACTTTTCCACCAAAAGGCAAATCAATACCCATGACTTCACACAATAAATTATTAATACATTGCAGAGCATGGCACGACATCATAGTGGCTTCATCTAATAATTAATTTGGATTTCTTAAATGTATTTGCTTGAGATGATTTACATTCTAATATCAGACACTGATGTTTCCAAAATTGGAACTGGAAGCTTAAATCCACTATGTACTGTTCTGCCACCTTCTAATAATAGTGCAGCAATTTGAGTTGTTGCAAAGTGGTATTTCACCTTTACATCTAATTGAATTCATGAACAAATTATAGATATAAGTTTTTCCAGATCCACCGGGTCCATCTAGATAAAAATAACGCTCTTTGAGCAAGTCATCATCTAGTGCTTGTTGTATTTCATTGAAAGTGTGCAATTGAAAATCATTTAAAGTGGCAATTTTTTCTTCAGTTTTTTGTTTTTCCACATCAGCGTCATAGTCTTTGAAGTTTATATCATTTATAATTCCTGGATCTGGGAGATTAAAAGTTGCACAACTTAAGCCATGACATAGAAAGACTTGTAGCATTTCCATTAATGCTTTTTATTCAGCAATGGACTCGTTATACCGGTTAAAAAAGTCTTCATACATATTTATTTTAAATGTTTCCCACAAAGCTAATGCATTAGGATCATTGCAAAATATGCAAATGTATGCAAACTTTTTCCTCATCTGCCGTGGCATTTGACATAGTGATGCTTCTTTTCGACATCTCTCCCATGCTGTCTCATCAGCAAGGACGTTTCTATGTCTGGCAGCTAATTGAAATGTGCCATAAAGTCTGTAATTGACAGTTCTCAAGTCTTCAAAACTTTTGCACCAGGAACATTTAAAAGTAGTAAATGTAAGCAGAAACGTTTAATGTCTCTTGGACTTACTGTATACATTCTTGGAATTATTTTATTTCCACCTTGTTTTCTGTGTTTCCATAAGCCATTGACAAAAAACATAATGATATGGAATCTCATTGTATAAGTATTCCCTTGCCGCAATGTCGTTACAGTTTAATGTAAACTAAGCAGTAAGTGTGGTTTGGCGATGTTCATTTTGTGCCAGAGCATTTTCTTGATTGCCAGTATAAAAGCAAACTAATTGTATTTGTGGTAAATGTACAGGTAATCGATATACTGCATGTGAGCGATCATGCATTTCAAATGTAAGAAGCCGCCACATTTCTTCTGGTACACTTACATAGCGAGCATCTAAATGAGATGCTAGTTCATCATGCACTAACTCATTGTCTTATTCATTTGGGCCACTTTTCACCACCACAGTTGCTGCATCATATCCTTTATAAATATATTGGTATACATGTTTAATTGATTTAATAGAACTGCAAGCTTCCACATTTATGCGTGCATTATACTTAATTAAGAGATGTGGATTATATGGCACCACATATGTGTTATCTAATTTTTTTCCACAAATTATTGCCTTTGGACCTTTTCGTCTTCTATACAATGGATATCTATCACAATGTGCAAAAGTTGGATCTCTAAATTCTTTTGGGAAATCTTTTGTGCATTTTTTTATTTTCCATACATGATGGTTGTGGATTTAGCTCTCCACATGGGCCATGAATCATACGATGTGTTACAATGTAATATAATGTGGCATGTTTTTGTGGATGTGGTAGTTCAGAGGTAATTACTGAATCCACTTTCTCAGTGTTATTCAATTTAGGATTTTCGTCAAGTATTATAAGAATACTAGCAACTTGCCCGTCAAAAATGATGGTCAATAAAATGTTAAAGCTGGGAATGCTGTTTGACCCCCGGAGTGAGTTTCCGACCCTCTTAACCTTTCTGTTATGTAGAAAGAAGTACAACAATTATGATAAGTTTTTTAAAAACATTTTAACATTCAACTTGTATTTCAACAACTAGTAAACAGTAATTTTTTAACCATATTAAACTTTTTAATCGTCATGTATGCAGAAAAAATGTAACAATGGATGAAGTTTATATAAATATATAGTTGTAAACCATTACATAAATTCTTTGCAACACAAAACTTAGATTTGATACATTTGTGAACCATTTTTATTAACAATACTAACATTTTTAAGTCGGAAGTATGGATGAGTAACATAACATTAGGTCAACTTTATATGAATGAGTATATGAAACCATTACATAATGGTTTGTAACAAGCAACTTTTATTTAAAGAACTGTGAAACCACATAGGTATTGAATCCAGAGGAAGGCAAACAGTAAAAAAGCATTATGAAAAATTAGCCAATTGTATCAAAGAAGGAAAAAAATGAATTCCTTCCTGACCCCATTCACTGGGGATTGGATTACTCCCTGGATCAATATTCTGTATTTAATTATACATTTAATTTTTACAACAAATGATCATCCTCCTACTAATACGAATGCTTAATTCTATACAATGAAACAACTTTTGTGACCTTTGCAAAAACTATTTTAACATTACAAAAATTAAGTTAATGTATTAAACTTTAAACAGTATAATAGTATTAAAATGCAATGTAACTGTTTTGTGGGGCCAAACCTGTCAAAAGGCAACTTCCAACACATTCCAATACTTTTTGTTTTTGCATGTCGAAGTGGTTCCCTTAAAAAGAGCCCAGCAGACTTTTAATTTTGTCTACAGGATATAACGACTGTTTATTGTTGTTGTTTTTCTTCCATTTTTTGTTATTATTGTGTTATTATTGTTGTAGTTTTGTAAAATTGTATATATAGATTCCTAAGTGAAATAGTGGTCCTCTAAAAAGAGGCCGAATGACATTAAATTCCTTCCGTGAAATGAAACCACTATTCTCTATGTTTACAAAAACTCATAGTACACAATGGTTTTTTGTAAAATGCGTCCATAGTGTAATAGAACACCCTGACTTGGGTTGTCTTCTATTGAAACTTCAATATCATCTGGATTTGTGCACCTTGGAAAAGGCAACATAGAGTTGTCCATGTGCAAAAACAGGTTCCTGTAAAAAAATACCCACAGACTTAAAAGTTTGTCCTTGGGATTTATTTATGGTCATGGCAAATACCATGATAACTGGAAATTGTCTCCTTTGAAGGACAAAAGGCAAACCACTCTCACTTGGAGCCAAATCAGTTCTTGGTATAAAAACTCATTCACCTTTATGGGTACCAGTCATAATTTCTGCATGTATGAAATTATTTTTTAAATTTTACACATTAATTAATCTGGTCCCATCACAAAGTCCTTTGTTTGGATTTATATTTCTCAATAGCATGGCAATTGCTCCTTTTTTCAATTGCAAGACATGCGTTGGCATTCCAGAAGGTATTAAAGAATTAATAAATTCTATAAAGCTAGATTCACTGTCTTTATTGTCAGCCAGAATTGAATCTGAACTGTAATAATTATTTTGTGGTGCGTTGAGGAATTTTAAAATGTCGTTATTTAGATTCAAGGCATCTATATTTTTGGATTTTAGTATCACTTTGTTTGCAATGTCTGAGTAATCATCATTATTGAGAGTGTTTAGAAACATTGCTATATGAGCGATTCCTTGAAAACCATTTCTGATGGAATTTCCATGGTATAATTTGATAAATCATGTATTTGTGGATGTTTTCCTTCTCCAATTTGAATACGCCAATCATTGAATTAATTTTGGCCTTCAGATCTCATATTTAATTCTAATTTGAGGTGTGTAAATATTTTCCACAGGTTACTTGTCTTGATACATGTTTCAATTATGTCAGTCCTATTTCCATATGGCACAACAGGTAATGTTTATCTAAAATCTCCTCCTAACAACATCACCTTTCCACCAAATTGCTAAATATTATCCATCACTTTTTAATAATCTATCAATACATTGCAAGGCATGACATGCCATCATTGTTGCCTCATCTATGAAAATTAATTTACTTTTTTTAAATGTTTTTGCTTGTAAAGAATTCAGTCGAATATCTGACACTGATGTTTCTAAAATGGGAACTGACAGTTTAAATCCACTATGCACGGTTCTGCCACCTTCTAACCAAAGTGCAGCAATTCCAGTTGTTGCAAGTGGCATTGATATTTGACCCTGCACTCGAATGTAACTCATCAAACAATTGTACAGATAATTTTTTCATGATCCACCAGGGCCATCTAGAGAGAAATAACGGTCTTTGACCATTTCATTATCTGTAGCATTTGTGATGGCATTAAATGCTTGCAATTGTAAAGTATTTAAAGTTGTCAGTTTTCCTTGTGTTTTTTGTTGTTGAAGTTTAGTGTCATAATCATTAAAGTTGATGTCATCTATAAGTCCTGGATCAGGCAAATTAAAACTTGCACAATTTAATCCACGAGCAAGACATATATCTTGAATTTCCATTAATGCTTTTAAGAGTGCAATGGGCTCATTGTAACTTTTCAAGAAGTCTTCACACATATTTAATTTAAATGTTTCCCACAAAGCAAATGCATCAGGTACTTTGCAAAAGATTCAAATGAATGCAAATTGTTCTCTAATTTGCTTTGGCATTTGAAATAGTGCTGCTTCTTCCAGACACCTCTCCCATTCTGTATCTTCTGCTATGAAGATTTTTTAAATATATTTTTTTTTACAATAAATAATACAAACAAATACATACACAAGACAAAACATTAAGGCTAATGTACAAACTACAAGGTGATGACTTATACACTTTCAATAATACAGACACAGAGCATATATACCATTCTGTTCTTCAACACTTTGTTGAGAAATGATTTAATAGCTAGACATTATTAACTAAAACATTACAACAAATAATAACATAAAACAAGACATTTCTGACTGTCAGACAGGTGGGAGGAGAGAGAAAATCCGAGAAGAGGGTGCTATCATTCCTGGAGCTCTTATTCAAAGAACTCATCCTACAATTTCCATTTAATATCAGACTGATCCTTTCTACCATAAGGACAGAAATTCTTCTCTAATGCTCTAATACGAGACACTGAAAACTCAATTTCTTTTCAGGATAGGGCGATCAATTGCTTCCAGCTCCTCGCTATCTTCCATTTGACTATAGAACATACATGTATAATTAACGCTTTCGCTTCTAATTTAAAGTCATCTGATATTATATTGAAAATAGCTATAGGGAGAGCAGGAAGCAAGTTACGGCCCATAATACTTGCCAGTCTTTGAAAGCACTTAATCCATAGTTCCTGTATATGTGGACATTCCCACCAAATGTGCATTTGGTTTCCTAATTGGGCGCAACCTCTCCAACACAATTGCAAATATTTTGCGTTGGGGAAAATCCCCATTCTAGATGGGACCCAATACCATCTATTTATAACTTTTATAAAGACCTCTCTTAACACAGTGTTCTTTACAACTTTGTCTATCAAATTAAAAGCTATTTTCCAAGACTCTTCAGTAAAGACAAAATTTAAGTCTTTTTCCCATGCTCTTAAATTACCCATCTTAAAGTTCGATTACTGCTACACACAAATCATTTTAGTCCTATTATTACTTTAAATCAATCTCTCAATAGGCATGTCCACCATTCAGCTCTATATAGTACAACCAATCTTGTTTATTGATTCCAAAGATGTTTATCAATTGATCAAATGAAGCAAGTTTTGTATCTATATAAAGATTTTTTAAAAAATAAATCCCTTTAATCTTCCATTTACCCAAAACCGGATAAATCTAAACGATCGGATAATACTTCTATAGGGGTAATCAGGCTAGGATATGTCATTAATTGTATTTTTTTAATTAATTTTCAGCCAAAAAAGAGACCTTTATTTACAATTAATGAGTTGGAAATTGAGTTCAATTTTGTTAGATCTTTTATGAACAACAATTCATTTAATGCCCCTTCTTTGAGCATTGAATTTTCTATCTCTAGCCAAGAATTTGTGTCTATTGGATATATCCACTTTATAAAATGTGACAGCATTATAGCATTTTGGTATAAATTTATGTCCGGCTAAGTAACCCACCATTGATAAATGTTTCGCTTAAAATTGTCTTGTTGAACCTAGATTTCCTTGACTCTAAAATAAATTTATCTATGAGAGTTTGAAAGTGTTTAATCCAGGAATCTGGAAATTTTATAAGAATATTATACAAAAGGTAGTTAATCCTTGGTACAACTGCAATTTTTACAACAGCTATTCTACCTGAAAGGGATAATTTTTTGTTTACCCATTTTCTACAAATTTCTTTCAGTTTAGAAAGCACCTTTTCACAATTTAACAGAATTATTTGTTTGATTCTTTTACGTGATTCCCAAGCACTGTTGAAAGAGACTCTTTTGGAGGCTCAGGAATGTTACAAAAGAGCTGCTGATAGGCATAGAAAGGATGCCCCAGTCTATCATGTTGGTGACAAGGTGTGGCTGTCAACAAAGAATCTTAAGCTTCGGATTCCTTCTCATAAATTGGGTCAAAGGTTCATGGGACCTTTTGAGATCATTGCTCAGATCAATGCTGTCACTTTCCGTTTGCAACTTCCAAATTCCATGAAAATACATCCAGTGTTTCACGTTGCACTGCTTAAACCTTTTCATGAAAATACTTTCCCTGGCCGAGCCCTACCTGCCCCACCTCCAGTCCTCGTGGATGGTCAAGATGAATACGAAGTGAAAAAATTCTTGACTCCAGGATCTTCCGTAACATACTTCGGTCACCAAAAGGATCGGGCAAGTAGCTCTTGTGTCTTTCGGATTCCTGGATGACCTGCTGGTTTTGAGTCATGGTAGAGACGTAAGGTCCAGTCGCACTGAATCCGGAGCAAACAGACGTTGTTGAAAAATCCAAAAGCCATTAAGCATCGTCATATGGAGATCACGAGGAGGATCACGAAGAACTGGGTCTTCAGCGTAGCCCTTTTTAATGCGAGACATCAGATCAGAAGGAAATGTAACTCCTATAAATATATCCTCCGGCAAGATGGTGGTCTTGGTTACGGTAGCATTGAGGGGGTCAGCTATTCTAGACAAGGCATCCGCCTTACCATTCTTGGAGCCAGGACGGTATGTAACCAAACAATTAAACCTCGAGAAGAATAGGGACCAGCGTGCTTGTCTGGCTGACAGTCTCTTAGCTGATCGAATACATTCCAGATTTTTGTGATCTGTGAGGACAGTAATTGGATGGGTGGCTCCCTCCAAGAGATGTCTCCATTCGGTGAAGGCAGCTTTTATAGCCAATAGTTCTTTATTCCCTATGTCATAGTTTCTTTCTGCTGGCACCATCTGGCGGGAATAGAAGGCACACGGATGTAACAGCATCTTAGGTCCAGTCATTTGAGACAGTATAGCACCAACAGCTGAATCAGAAGCATCAACTTCCACAATAAATGGTAATTCCGTCTGAGGATGTACCAGGAAGGGGGTAGATGTAAACAGAGTCTTTAATCGGGAAAATGCGGTATCAGCCTTATCGGACCACTGAAAAGGAGTCCCTTTACGTGTGAGTTTAGTGATCGGTGTAATAACGGCAGAGAAATTCTTAATGAAACGCCTGTAAAAATTGGCAAACCCCACAAATCTCTGGACATCTTTTTCATTTTGGGGGATGGGCCAGTCCAGCACAGCTTTAATTTTACTTGCGTCCATAGTTAAACCTTTAGGAGTTATTACATACCCCAGGAATTGAATTTCTGTTTGTTCAAACTCACATTTTTCTAGTTTAATGTATAGGTGGTGGGTACGAAGGCGCTCCAGAACTATACGGACCTGTTTTCTGTGGTTTTCAAGATTATCAGAGAATATTAGGATATCATCCAAATATGCCACAACAAACTGATCCAGGAGATCTCGTAGTACATCATTGATAAGATGCTGGAAAGTTGCAGGGGCATTACAAAGCCCAAATGGCATTACTAGATATTCGTAATGCTTGTACCTGGTTCTGAAAGCTTTTTTCCATTCATCATTTGGTCTTATGCAAACCAGATTATATGCCCCCCGAAGATCAAGCTTTGTAAATATTTTAGCTGAGCGAAGTCTCTCCAAAAGTTCAGGAATGAGAGGCAAGGGGTAGCGTTTTTTAACAGTGATGTTATTAATGTCCCTGTAATCAACGCATGGCCGTAGGCTGCCACCTTTCTTCTCTACAAAGAATTTAGGAGCTCCTGCTGAGGAAGTAGATGGTCGAATAAAACCTTTGGCAAGATTTTCTTGTATGTATTCACGAAGAGCTTTCAATTCAGGCTCAGAAAGGGAATATATACGGCCAAATGGGATAGCAGCCCCAGGCAACACCTCTATTGGGCAATCATAAGACCTGTGGGGTGGAAGCTGATCAGCATTCTTCTTATCAAAGACATCTGCAAAATCCTTATATTGTAGAGGAAGGTTAGTCAAGTTTGTAGCAACCATTTCATCAATTGTTGTGGCAACAGGTGTTACCTTAGTGGGTTGACAATTCATTAAGCAGTGTTCTGAAGGAAAGGACAAAGTTATGATCTTCCAATCAATTTGTGGGTTATGCAGAGCAAGCCAAGGTACTTTTCTGGCAGGGGCAAGCAGGCATCTAATGCAGGTGTAACAGTAGCAGCCGCAACATCACGTGCCCTGTAGCTGGTATACTCACTGTGCATTGACTGAAATTTAATTTGCAGTTCAGCTACCTGGTCCTGCAGCACTTGAATGGTCTGTGCCTGGGTCTGCACAGTTCTTGCAAATAAAGCAACCTGCTGGGCCAATGCAGAATCTGACACGGCGGTCTCCATGAAAGGGCCAGATTATTCTGTAATGATATAGGAATCACAAGGTTGTGGAGACCAGTAGCCAAGGTCAGCAATAATCCAGTTCAGCAACTTGTAGGTGAAACAGGAACAAGCTTTATTGAAGGGATCAGGAAGCAACAATAATCTGGCAAGGATACAGAGACAGGAAGTGCCTTATATAGGCCAAGAACCAGACAGCTGACCAGACACAGCTAAAGAGAGTTGTCACTGATTTCATTGCTTTTAGAGTCAAGGTATCAGATCTCAGGCAAATCTGCAAGAGGCAGGCTGGCGTACCGGTAGGGAAGAGGTCCAGCAACATGCAAACCAGGGTTCGAATCCCAGCAGAGTCAATTCCTCACAGCTAGCTTCCACATTTATGAGTGCATTGTACTTCATGAACAAATGTGGATTGTATGGAGCAACATATCTATTATCAACCTTTTGTCCACAGATAATAGGTGTTTGTCCTTGTCTTCTTTTATACAAAGGGTATCCATCACAATTAGCATAAGTTTGCATTTGAAATTGTCTAGGAAATTCTTTTGTACATTTTTTATTTTTATACATGGTAAATTTGGATTGATATCTCCACATGGCCCATGAATCATTCTGTGTGTTACAATCTCATAAAGTTTTGATTTTTTTTCTGAATGTGGCAATTCAGCAGTAATTACTGAATCCACTCTCTCTGCAGTAATCAATTTATCTTTTTCCTGCAGGATTAAAAGTATGTGTGCATGTGGCAAGCCTCTTTTTTTAAATGTAATGGTATAAATAAAAGCCACACATTTTCCAAATAAGTGTGCTTTAGTTATATCATGTATTAATGAATTGATTTTTATTTTGAAAACTCTTGCCACTAAATTTGGTCGGTCAGAAGTATTTTGTCCCAGATTCAAATTTTCCTTGATCTCTGGCCATTGTGGACTACATGTAAATGCAATGAATAAATCTGGTTTTCCAAATTTAGTGACAATAGCCATGGCTTCATTATATCTTTTTCACATATTGAGAGGAGATCCTTGGAAAGTGGATGGCAAAATTATTGCTTTTCCAGCTGTAATGTCTCTGTTCGTAGCCAATTCAGCGACATCAATCCACAATATTGTTCTACTGGAAGCTTGTTTTGTTGAAATTTAATAAAATGTAGATTATTTGCTTGGACTTGAAGATAGGAATCAATAAGCCATTGTTGTGTGATTTTGCCCCCACATAAAATAGGATTAAAATAATCCCGAATAGCAGTTTGTTCCACTTTATATTCCAGCATAGAAATATTGCATCTAACACAAACTTTAGTATTGGGATAACTTTGCAATTGTAATTTTGGTTCCCATCCTGGTTCACCATTTGGAAAGAAAATGGGATATGTCATTGGATCCAAATTACAACTTAAAATATTTATGTTTATAAAAGGTTGGTCTTCATTGCATGTATATATTCTAATATCCAGCTAAAAAAGGTGTTTCCCCATCCTCATTTTTAAAGACCATGGCAATCTCATTTACTGTTGGTAAATTATACCGTCTTTGATCGGTGTTCAGATCTCTTTTTAAAACCATATTTACTCTTGGCATTGGCAATTTATGTTTTTGAGCATGTTGCTGTTGTTCTTTTTCAACCTGTGCTAAATGTTTGTATGCTTGACTGTATGGGTTGTTGGCCATAATTTTATCCAGCTGTTCAAAGACTATGCGCAAACACTGTTTATTTTCTGGAAGCGTCATCCATTGTTCAATAGCTTCCATTGTATCTAAGATATATAACTGTGCAAATTTTGTTCTCCTTCTTGTGGGTGCAAATGTGAAGTGCGGGGGTAAATTTGTCCTTGAACTCTAAAACAGTAAATACCATGTCCTGGGACATTTTCTGCTAATGTGGCACCCATTGAAGCAAATTAAATTGCACTGTTATAAGACCTGATGTTTTTTTTTTAATTGGTAAATTTTGGAAATGTTGGATCGCTCATTATACTTTGTAAGTAATCTGGAAATGTGTGGCTTTGTGGAAGTATTACCTTTCCTTTCTGACAGCAACTAATGAAGTCTCTCAGTTGGTCTTTCCTTGAGAAAATGAGAGGCCCCACACAACTGACAAAGAACATTGAGTAGTCCACAATAATGAGTGTCTACTGTTAGCGCTGTAATGAAAGCAGTATCCTGAGCTTCCTCAGCACAGATATCACTACAACTTTCTATATCTACATTGGTGTCATGTGTATGAACATTGGTGTCAATAGGCAATATTGGATCATTAGGCAATGTTTCACAAACATATTTTTGTTTACTTTTTATTTTCTTTGAAGCTCCAGCACACTGACTTTCTTACTCATTTTTCTTTTATTTTAAAGTCTCTGTCGGTCTTCTTCTCTTAAGCTTTGGGAAGTCTCGGGGGACTGTGCATCTCTCCACCTTTGCTTCCTTTCCCTTGCCGCTCTTCTTTTGCATTCAATCCTGTCTTCTCCGTTGTCCGCCATTGTAATCTGTAATTGTAAATACAGGTGTAAGATGTAATGTTTTTTGTATTGTACATATTGTTTGTAGCTGCTCAAAAATGCAAAACCTAAATAGCATTAATGAAATAATGCAATGATTTTAAAAGCATTTAGATTTTTTCCATGAAATAAATTAATCCATTTTTTTTTTCCTGGCATACATTAAAAAGGTAGGCGCTGCACATATATAAATTGATAAATATGTTTTTGTTGTTGTTGTAATAAGTAATTATTAAGTCATGAATAAATTAATATTAGTTAATGAATTAATCAATAACGGACATCAATGGTAAACCTAAAGAGGTAATTATGTTTTCCTAAAGAAGGGCAAACAGAAAGAGCTATAGTCAAAGTATAGATGGGGCTTAAAATAATGTGCAATTTTATTAATGTTGAAATCAATTGACTTATGAGGTGTAATTTGCGTTCTTTGAAATGTAATTAGGTAAGCATATACTGTATGTATGCATATTTTTAATTATTTTGTGTTATTATGAATGAATTAGTATGTAATTATTTATTCATAATAAATACAAAATAGAGATAATAGGTGGCTCAATGTATAAAGGAAATCTGGGATATACACAAGGGGTGCTCCTTAAGGATATAAATAACTTAGTGACAAATTAAGAAGAGGGAAAGAAAAAGTATCCTTTTATTTTGAAGTGCACACCCTCTGCCCTAATAACAATATAGGACAGCAAATACATAAAACTTAACTTTTATTGATAAGTATTAAAATGAATAGTTAAAATCCAGAAATACTGACGAGATCCGATCAGTAGTGATAACTGAAATAATTGTAAGGGCTTCCTTGATTTAAGGATAGAATTAGGAATCTGTGGGAATAAACACTAGATCCTCATATATATAATGACTAGTGACTATAAAGTGCAAAGTGATAATAGTTGGAATACTGATATACAGCAGAAATGCAGGTCCAAGCTATAGGGCCTATATGTTTGCTATATGTGTATACCATATAACCAAAGTGACTAGTGCTAGTGGTAATAGTAACAGTGATGACGCTTATAAATATTGCACCTCAATGTAGCTTATAATATATATTATAATGTGCCTAGTGCCAGTAACAATTAAATAAATATAATGAAATGGTGGGTACAATATAAATAAAGTGCTGGTGCTTGCTGAGGATGTGGTAAGTTCCACAGTACAACTTTATTGAGGAAAGGCCTATATTAAGACATATTATAAATGAACAGTATCACTACACGAATATTTCAGAAACGTGCGTCGGGTTGCACGTTCTACGCCGCGACGTTGCGCTATGACGTCACACGCCGACGCCTAGACAACGCGCGGGTAGTTTAGGGACTTAGGAGCTGTGCAAAAACTATAGAAATACTATTTAAAGCAAATACGATCGAACAATATGATTCCCATATACTCTAAACTTCCAATTTATACGTTATATTAATCATCAAGCCAATGGGGAATTATACAGATCTCTATCCAGCTCCCAAGTTCGTGTAGTGATACTGTTCATTTATAATATGTCTTAATATAGGCCTTTCCTCAATAAAGTTGTACTGTGGAACTTACCACATCCTCAGCAAGCACCAGCACTTTATTTATATTGTACCCACCATTTCATTATATTTATTTAATTGTTACTGGCACTAGGCACATTATAATATATATTATAAGCTACATTGAGGTGCAATATTTATAAGTGTCATCACTGTTACTATTACCACTAGCACTAGTCACTTTGGTTATATGGTATACACATATAGCAAACATATAGGCCCTATAGCTTGGACCTGCATTTCTGCTGTATATCAGTATTCCAACTATTATCACTTTGCACTTTATAGTCACTAGTCATTATATATATGAGGATCTAGTGTTTATTCCCACAGATTCCTAATTCTATCCTTAAATCAAGGAAGCCCTTACAATTATTTCAGTTATCACTACTGATCGGATCTCGTCAGTATTTCTGGATTTTAACTATTCATTTTAATACTTATCAATAAAAGTTAAGTTTTATGTATTTGCTGTTCTATATTGTTATTAGGGCAGAGGGTGTGCACTTCAACATAAAAGGATACTTTTTCTTTCCCTCTTCTTAATTTGTCACTAAGTTATTTATATCCTTAAGGAGCACCCCTTGTGTATATCCCAGATTTCCTTTATACATTGAGCCACCTATTATCTCTATTTTGTATTTATTATGAATGAATAATTACATACTAAGGGCCTCATTCATTTGCAATTTGTGCAATGGAATAGGGCTCTGTATAAGCACATAGCATATTTTTTCATACATTTTTTAGTTGGTAAAGACCTTGGTTTTGGATCGATGTTCATTAACTAAAAAGTTATGTTAAAATAATATGCTATGTCCCTATATAGAACCTTATTCAATTGGCCAAATTGCAATTGAATAAAGCCCTAAATGAATATAGGTTAATAACCTAATCATTAACTGCCATAAATGCAAAACAAGAATGGCATCATGAAATCATATACCTGTGAAATTGATGTTCTTGCAGACAAAATCCTGCAGAATTAACTCTCTGTCTTCAGTCAGGTGGGGAGATGAAGAATCTTTGAAATGACATGAAAATCATTTTTAATGTTTGTATTCAATTAATTCGTGATGCATGGAAACTATGATGTTTAATTAGCATAGGTGCAGAACATAAAAGCATAATCATCGATATATTCATAAATAAAAGCAGTATAAAATATTAAATGTAGCACGTGTCAGAATCTAAGAAACTTCTTTAAATATTTAAGTGCTTTGAAAGTCCTATCCCTTTCAGGCAATTATAAGCACTTAAGATATGTAAGTGCTTTGTAAAATGTACATATTTGTTGATCTATTCTAAAAAATGTTTGTTTTTTATTATTAATTAATAGTTCCAAAAGCAATGTACATGAATGAGCATTAAGGCAGATATATAAGTGCAGGTTAAACATTTTTATTCTTTTATTGCAGTATAAAATGTCAGATTTTTTGGGGGGATTGATGACTAATTATGAATTAATTAATATATTAATATATGTTAATTAATCAATAACTGTCATCAATCCAAAATAAAAAGACTTAATCCTTTTTTTTTATATGAACAAAATTAAATGATATACCTGTAAAGGTGATCTTTATGCAGTTGAGAGGCTGCAAACGTCACTCTCTGTGTTCAGTCAGCTGCAGAGATGATGAAGCTGTCAAATAAGATGGAAAGCATTTGTAATATTTGGATTCATTCCTATCAGGCAATCAGCAGCAACATGGATATGTCAGTGCATAATAAAATATACATATTGTCTGTTGTCCTTATTTTTTGGGGGAATGATTACTAATTAATAATTAATAAATTAATATAGATTAATAGTCAATTAATCAATGAATACATGTATTCTAAAGAGCTAAGCATTTATATATTAATAAACTAAAGGCATTGTAAAATATAGAATCTTTTTTGTTCATAATGATTACTTATAATTAATTAATGAAATAATGTACATTAATAATTAATTAATCAATGTCTAAATATATTAGAAAGAGGTAAGCATTAATGTATTAAAAAACTAAAGGCAGTTTCAAATTTTATATATTTTTTTGATAATGATTACTAATTAATAAATTAATGTACGTTACTAATGAATTAATCAATTAATAAATATATTACAAACAGCTAAGCATGAAAGTATTGATGAACTAAAGCAAGTGTAATAAATTATGTTTGCTGCTCATTTTTTTTGACTAATAATATATAGCTTTTTTTTAAGAATAATTAATTAATTAATTATTTATTAATGATTAGTAATATAAATTAATATACTTTACCTATTTGTATTTAATATTCAGCAATCAGTATCCTGAAGAGCTAACAATCTCTTTCGATTTTCCGGCAGCAGAAAATGTCCACTCAGACTGTCGTCACCTGAGGACAAAGTGTCAGCTCTGTGGCAAGTGTGCCCTATATATAGGCTGCGTGCGCGAGACAAAACCGTTGGTTTAGGCGGGAAATCCGCCATTTTAGAAGCTTAATGTGTAAATGTGTAAGTTAGTGTTGTAAAATGGCAACTTTAGTCTATGTTTTACGCGTTTCGGGAGCATTTTTCGTCCTTCCTTTTATAATAATTTTACCTTGTATGTCGCTGGCTGTGTTTTGCACGATTCGGGGTCGTGTAGCCTCTTTTCATTTTCTTCGGCCACCCTTTTTTTTCTCGCTTAGCTGATTTTCAAGTGCCGAAACTGCGTAAAATTCGACTACAATTTGCGTTCCACCTCACTTTCAGACATCCTGGCTGTTCTCCCGTGCTGTGTGTGATGTTTTTGTTGTATTTGTTTTAGTATTTTTTTAGTTTTTCTTGTTTTTTGGTTTGCGCGGTTTAGCCGTTATGCTCGTAGTTTTCCTATGTGTTTTGTTTTTTTTCCTAAGTGCTGCGTCTCGTATTTTATGTTTTCTAAGTCCCACGTCTCGTTTTCTAAGTCCCACATTCGTCAACTGCTTGCAGCCTCAGGCGATCCCTTGTTTTGTAAGTGTTTGGAAGCTAAGTCCAGCGTATTTTACCTCCACTGCTTACCTCGCTTTAGTGCTTGAAAGATACAAGTTGTATCTTTCAAGCATATTGCAAGGAGATCCTTGGAAGGAAGATGGTAAAATGATAGTTCGGGCAGCTGCAAGATCACGGTTTGTAGCAGCTTCAGCAACATAATCTATGAGTCCACAATACTGTTCAACACATACTTTATTTTGTTGATATTTTATGAAGTTTTCATTATTGGCTTCTACTTGCAGATATGAATCAATGATCTATTGTTGTGTCAGTTTTCCAGGACTTAAGATGGGATTAAATTCATCCCTAATGGCAGTTTGAGCCACTTTAAAGAATGGAAATATTATTTCTGATACGTTGTTTAGTGTTTGGATAACTGTCAAGTATTACTTTGGGTTGCCATCCTGCTTCATCTTTGGAGTACACTTCATTGGATCTAATTGGATACGTCATTGGATCTAAATTTGTATTTAATATATTGATGTTAATGAAAGGTTGCTGTTCATTTTCTTGGATATATTCTAATATCCCTTTGAAAGGGTGGTTCTCTCTCATTGTTTTGAAAGACCATTGCAACCTCATTAGCTGTTGGTAAGTTATAACGTTGTTTATCAGAATGTCGATCTCTTCTAAGAACCATATTGACTCTAGGTATTGCCAACTGATTTTGTTGGGCATGAATGCGTTGTTGTTCTTCAACCTCTGACAGTTTTTTTATAAGCTTGAGTGTATGGACTTTTTTTCCATAATTTTATCAAGCTCATGAAAAACAGTGGCTAAGCATTTTGTATTTTCAGCAAGCTGCATACGCTGTTCCACAGCTTCGTTTGTATCTAGAACATATAGTTGAGCAAATTTTCTCTGCTCTCCTTCCTTAAGGTGTAAATGGGAAGTACGATGGTAAATTTGCCCTTGTACTTTAAAGCAGTAATGGCCATGTCCTTCAACAATACCAGCTAATGTAGCACCCGTAGATGCAAATGAAATGGCACTATTATAAGATTGTATAATTTGTTTAAATTTTTAGTAATTTGTGAAAGTTGTGTCACTTATTATACTTTGTAAGTATGTGGGCAATTATTGTCTTTGTGGAAGATGTACTTTTCCCTTTTGAAAGCAGCTAATAAACTTACCATCTCTTGGTATTTCCTTTTCAAAATGATAAGCTCCACAAAATTGACACAGCACATTCAACATAACACAATTGTGAGGCTCTACAGTTATATCTGTAAATAATGGACTATCCTTGCAAGCAAGGTCAACATTACAATGGATATCAACATTATTATCATTATCATATTCTTCACATGTGGGTTGAACAATATTTTTTATTTTCCTATCTCTCTTAGGCTTTTTGATCCTGGAGTATGTATTTTGTTGTAAATCCGATCACACTCTTCTTCCCGTACTCTTTTCTTAGATTCCTCCGACTGTTGCTGTCTCCATGTTTTTTTCGGATCCTATCCATACGTTGTTTATATTCCTTGCTGGTTTTGGGCTTCTCAGCCATTGTAATCTGTAATTACAATTTTTAATGTTTATTTTGCACCTATAGATTATGATATTAACGCACTTGTAGATGAAGTAATGGTTTTCTTTAGCTTACCTAAAGGTGTAATTTATTCAGATATGCAAGTTTCTTTTACACAGTTGTCAATGTGTCGGTGCAATCTGTGAAATAATCATAATATTTAATGTACTTTTTTTTAGGGTTCTTTGGTTGTTTATTTGGGTATAAATGCTGACTATTTTATGAATATTGTTTTAAATTTGTAAATTCAAAAATATAGAAATCTGCAGCATATAGGCTACAATGGTTAGTTACACAAGACAAGACTCCACATTAATTAATTTTGTTAAAACTAATAATCTTTATAGTTAGTAATTAGATTGTTATTGTTTAATGAAATATACTGAATATTTTTTTTCCCAAAAATGGCAGTGCAAGCAAGTTCGGTGTCAGTGACAAATATGACCCATAACTGCAAAGTGTGAATACATTTTTTTAACAATTTTGTATATATTAAATTGTATTATTTCTTTATATATTTCAATTTAATATAAAATAGTAACTGCTATTATTGTCACTTTTATAAATTGAAATACCAAAACACGTAAGACTGTATTATTACATTTGTAATGCATACAAAATCTAATTGACTATAAGGTAGAGGCAAGTAGGCAGTAATAAAGAATGACTAAGAAATTAGTAAATACAATAAAATATACATCTTCCTGAGCCCCATCTTTTGTATCAAAGTAATTTAAACAACTCTTGTTTGGAATTTCAATTAGTCCAGAAACAGGATGAACTTTTGAGGTCTAGACTTAGGAGCTGGAATCTACTTCAATTAGAACCTAAAATCAGTTTTTTCAGTTTCTTTTTTATTAATTTCTTACAAAATCCAAAACATTAATACATACATTACTGATACATACAGGTACTTTCTTGATAATATATAGATCACTATCATTCAGTTATATTAATTGTATCTCCACATTCACTTCTATACAACTTGTCAATTCATTTTGATAAAGAACCAGAAGGTAGAAATAAAAGTAGTGTAAACAAACATTACAACAAAACACATTACATTTGGTGAGTCTCATGGGTGGGCCAGGCAAACATTGGAAGGATCTCCTCTCTTCCTTTCCCTCCTTTATTCTTTTCATTTTAGGTCTGAATCTGTTCCCTTGCTAATTGTTTAATATTAGTGTTTTTTATTTATTTTCCCATTTTGTTCTAGAAAGTCAATTTCAAGCTGTTTATTTCTTAAAGTTATCTCCCAAATGTCTTTCCATGTTGGTAGTGTTTTATT
Organism: Discoglossus pictus; assembly: GCA_027410445.1. Classification (NCBI taxonomy): domain Eukaryota; kingdom Metazoa; phylum Chordata; class Amphibia; order Anura; family Alytidae; genus Discoglossus; species Discoglossus pictus. The sequence continues at coordinate 109,569,606 of CM050170.1, read as the reverse complement.
TTTCCAATTTTTTGTTATTAACCATTTGATTATTTTAAAAAAAGTGGATAATGAAACCCATTTGTGTTTTATTAACTGTAATTGAATAGAAATGAAAACAAACAAGTTCAGGTGTCAGATCCAGTTCAATCTTAGTTATCCTGGAAATTTCATCCAAACATAATCTCCAAAATTGATGGATCATGCTATAAGACCACCATATATGTAGCTGTGTGCCTTGTTCTAAGCAGCCTCTCCAACAGTTACCTGAGTGTTTATTAGAGTCTATTTTAATCAGGAGAGAGGGAACCATGTACCATCTTTGTGTTAACTTAAATTGTATTTCCCTAAAAGGGGTACATTTTACATAGGATCATGTCAGCTTCAAAGTGTCAAACCATTTATCAATATCCCAGGAGACATTCAAATATCTTTCCCATTTAATCATTGGTAACATTTTTTTTTTGCAGACAACTTTCTAAATAATTTGAAACAGTTTGAAATTGATAAAGGTAATTCAGGTTTCAATAATGGTTTAAAATTGGTAAGTACTCTAGAGGAGTTTTGATTTTATTCAGATTTTAGAACTGCCTGCTTTAGATTATAATAAAGCAGCCAATTCTCTGTTTTAGTCATGTTATTATTTATAAAATCCTCCATAGATCTACATTGCCTTGCAAAAGTATTCACCCCCTCCCCTCTTGGCATTTTTTGTGTTTTGTTGCCTCACAACCTGGAATTAACATGAATTGTTTGAGGATTTGCATCATTTAATTTAATGCCTACAACTTTGAAGATGTTTCTTTTTTATTTTATTGTGAAGCAAACAACAAACAGGATAAAATAAAAGAAAAAGTCAATGTGCATAATTATTCACCCCCTAAATTCAATACTTTGTAGAGCCACCTTTTGAGGCAATCACAGCTCCAAGTCACTTTGGATAAGTCTCTATGAGCTTGCCACGTCTTACCACTGGGATTTTTTCCCATTCCTCCTTGCAAAACTGCTCCAGCTCCGTCAAGTTGAATGATTTGCGCTTGTGAACAGCAGTCTTTAAGTCTGACCACAGATTTTCTATTGGATTGAGGTCTGGGCTTTGACTAGGCCATTCCAACACATTTACACGTTTCCCCTTAAACCACTCAAGTGTTGCTTTAGCAGTGTGTTTGGGGTCATTGTCCTGCTGGAAGGTGAACCTCCGTCCTAGCCTCAAATCATTCACAGAGTGGTACAGGTTTTGCTCAAAAATATCCCTGTATGTAGCACCATCCATCTTTCCCTCAACTCTCACCAACTCTCACCAGTTTCGCAGTGCTGGCAGTTCTTTGGGTGATATGATGTGTTAGGTTTGTGCCAGAAATAGCATTTTCTTTGCTGGCCGAAAAGTTCAATTTTAGTCTCATCAGACGAGAGCTCCTTCCTCAATACATTTTGGGAGTTTCCCACATGTTTTTTTTCGCAAACTCAAAACGTGCCATTTTGTTTTCTGCTGAAAGTAATGGCTTTCTTCTGACTACTGCCATAAAGACCAACTCTATGGAGCGTATGGCTTATTAATGGCCTCCTTGCCCGGTCTGTGAGTTTTAGTTGGCGGCCGTCTCTTGGCAGGTTTTCTGTTGTGCCATGTTCTTTCCATTTGGTTATGATAGATTTGATGGTACTCCTGGGGATCATCAAAGATTTGGATGTTTTTTTATAATTTAACCCTGACTTGTACTTCTCAACAACATTGTCCCTTACTTGTTTGGAGAGTTCCTTGGTCTTCATGGCAGTGTTTGGTTAGTGGTGCCTTTTGCTTAGGTGTTGCAGCCTCTGGGGCCTTTAAAAAAAGGTGTGTATATGTAATGACATATCATGTGACACTTAGATTGCACACAGGTGAACATCATTTTACTAATTATGTGACTTCTGAAGGTAATTGGTTGCACCAGAGCTTTTTATGGTCTTCATAACAAAGGGGGTGAATACATACGCACATGCCAATTTTTTTTTTTTCTACTTCTAAAAAATAGTTTTATGTATATATTTTTCTCATTTCATTTCACCAACTTAGACTATTGTGTTCTGATCCATCACATAAAATTCAGATTAACAAAACACTGAACTTAAGGCTGTAATGTAACAAAATAGGTAAAAAGTCAAAGGGGTGAATACTTTTGCGAGGCACTGTAAATGATCCATTTTAAAAAAAGATTGCCCAAAAAATGTATTTTCAAAATATCACTGCTACCTCTTATCTCTGTAACCAAATCAGCGAAAATACAATCAATTGGTAAAATAGGAGATGGAAATGGAATAAATTTCCATTTTTTGTTAGCCAGAATCCAAAATCGTAGACAAGTTTTAACTACAAAAGGCAGTTTTTTTTATTGTTTTACTCTCTTTACATCTGTGCCAACACAGGAAGTTCAAATTAATTGGGTCCAATAATAACCTTTCGATTTGAATATATTTTGGGGGAGATTTTATTGTGAGAAGTTTGAGAAAATGAGTTTGATTTATTACTTCAACGTAATCTGATATATTTGGAAATGCCATTCCACCTCTCGCAAAGCTCGTTTTTTCCCATGTAGATAAATTGATTAATCAGTCTCTGAAATAGTTTTATATTTGATATAAAGCAGAATACATCTGTGACGAAGTGCCCTTCGCCACTTTGTCTTGGAGAGGACTGTTTGCCAGCCTCCTGCCCTGCGACTATGGCCCTGGGACATATTGCCCTTTAAACACAGTATTCGGCCATACCAGAGTGTATGTCACTCATTCTGGCCCTTTACATACAGGGGAGTCATTCGGTACTTGCCCTGTGTGAACCATGATACCACAGATAGCTATGCCATGGAGCCCATTCATATAATGAAAGACTATGGGAAGGACTTTAGCTACATGGCAATTGAACTGTGTGAAGAGGATCTGAGCGCTATTCGGTAGTTTTGTGCGCTCAGATCCCAGCTGTAAAGGAACCCATTACTGTTTTACCCTGTTTATGGTTATTTAATTCTTGGTTAAAATATGATCCTAGTAATATACTGTATGTATGTTGGTTTATGCTCTGCAGAATATTGGCCGCAGTCTAGTGCAGACCTTGGCAGGAGAGATAATCCTGTTACAGATAAGGGAGTCGATTGTATAGAGTGTTTTCATTCTCAGATAAGAACAAAGAAGGCTGATTTAATCATTGTCTGATTATATCAAGTTGCCTCAGTGACCACACCTATTGTCCTATATGTGTATTGTGTGGGGGATATGTGAAATGTCTGTGTGTTATGTGAAAAACATACTTTTACTAACTTTTGAACCCCTGGTCTGATTCATGCCATTTTTTAATATGGTGTTCCCCTGGGTGAAAGATATTGAACGGTGCTGGACTTAACGGTGTACCCCCTGTTTTTGGGGTACATCCAGAATGTGGTTAAAATTGTGTCTGTTTTAATTGTGTTACCTGTTATCTGAGGGGAGGAGACGTGGGGGTTGAACCATGTATATAATTTGCTGTGATAATTATGTGGGTGTAGCCCTTCAGAGGGCACCATTGCATAAAAGGAGATCCCCTGTCATTAAAGAATAGTTCTACTTGACCCTTCAAAACGTAGTCTCATCGCGTTCTTAGAGGGGATCGCTATATCCTACTGGTAATTGCTATGCTTTTGCATACTCCCTTGAGCTGTAACTACTGAACGCTTGTTCCTGATGTACTCTCCTTGGAGGAGAGGTCTTCCCCACACGATCCTGGATGCTGGAGATTCATACAGGGTGGAAGGAAGACGGCGCGGCTCCAGCTAAACTACGGCGGTTGTGGAGTCTGTGGTGGTTGTGGTGTCCGGTGCGGTGCTTGTAGGCCTCGGCGCAAACTAGGATGCGTCTATCAACAGAGGTACCCGGTCGGGGTGCCAGGAGATCCGTTACAACATCTACCCGCACCTATTTTACCACAAAATACTGGGAAAACTTAGTGACTCGAGTATAAGCCGAGGGTGGGAAATGTGCTGCCCCCTGTGTCCCTCTTGTGCCCTCTGTGTCCCACTCCCCATCTCCCCCATCCTCAACCCCCCCTCCTCAACCCCCCCTCCTCATCCTAAACCCCCCTCCTCAACCTCTCTCCTCAGCCCCCCTCCTCAACCTCAACCCCCCTCCTCAACCTTAAAAAAAGGGATGAAACACTCTGCTTACACTCAAGTATATACGGTAAGTATGTATATTATTTTGGGTAATATCACCATTTTAATCGCGGCAATTCGGCACGACCATGAAAAACTCACTTTTTTTCCAATTTGAAATAACTTCTTTCACTTGTATATACAGTTTATTAAGATTGAGTTCTGAAAGTAATTTCAAGTTTGGATTAAACTCTATACCCAGGTGTGAAAATTGATTTCTATCCCAATTACATTTATATGATTCTGTTAATTCAAGTTCTAATGGCAAATTCGAATACAATATCTCTGTTTTTGTTGTATTTATTTTATAATAGGAAACTCTTCCAAAGTATTACAACATTTTAAACAATTTATTTAGTGAGTTTTTGGGTCGGACAGAATTACACTGATCATCAGCGTACAATGTAATTTTGTTCTTAAAAGGACCAATTTCTATACCCTTGACCAAACTCTCATTCCTAATGGCTACTGCCAGGGGTTCAATTATAAGGGCAAATAAGAAGGGAGACAATGGGCAGCCCTGAAGAATTTTTGTATAAGGCCATTACTGTATGCGAGCCAAACCAAACCTTTCTAAGACCAGTTCCAAATAATCACAGTTAACCCTGTTAAAAGCCTTCTCTGCATCCAATGACAGGGATATAACTGGGACTTTATTTGCATTAGCAAATGAAAACAAATATATTAATTTTGTGGTATTTTCCGGGCCATATCTACCCTTGATAATTCCTGTTTGATCAGTATTTATCAGGATGGAAATTATACGATTTAATCTCAAAGCAAGAATTTTGGAGTAGATTTGTATGTCCGAATTGAGGAAGGAGATAGGTCTATGATCAACTTTAGTTTCATCTTTACAGGTTTTATGAATCGAGATGATATTAGCTTCCAACATTTCTCTTGGAGCTTCACCTAAAGACTTGATTTCATAAAAAAGTTTCCTTCAAATGGCTAATAAGGGATTGAGAAAAGATCTTGTAATATATATTAGGAATCCCGCCGGACCTGGAGTTTTATTTATTTGTAGGCCAGATATACAGGATTGAATTTTGTTTTCGGTGATATCAGCATCCAATTTCTGGAGTTCAGATTCAGATATTTTGGGGAGATTTATATTACTTAAAAAATTCCTTATAATTTCCTTAGAAGGTTTATGGGTTTCCCTATTCTCTACTAGGTTATACAAAGATCTGTAATAATTAGCGAAGGAGTTACCAATGTCCGTTGGTTTTATACAAATTTTCCCATTATGCTCTACTATTTTAACTATTTTTTGCTTGAGGTTTTCAATTTTAATTGATTCACTAATATTTTGCCCGTTTTATTTCCTAAAAAATAAATTTTCTGCTGAAAAAGACAGATTTTTTTTTCTTGAATTTGTAGGATCTTCTTGATTTGAGCTTGTATTGATGTTATTTCACAAGTTCTGTCATTGGTAGGGGATAATTTGTTAGCCTTATCTAAATGATCTCCACCCATCATACAGATCATGATCTATTAAAATTTTCCAGATTTACTCTTTGATTCAGTCTATTGTTTGTTTATCTGCCAATTTTTTTTATCTAATTCCCGGTCCAAACACATGTTTAGGTCCCCACTTACTATTAAATGTCCCTTCTTAAAATTACGGGCAAAAATTACCCCCCTCCTCATTCTCAACCTCCCTCCTCAACAGCCCCTCCTCATTCTCAACCTCCCTCGTCAAGCCCCCTTCTCATCCTCAACCCCCTCCTCAACCCCCTCCTCATCCTCAAACCCCTCCTCAACCTCAACCCCCCCCTCATCCTCATCCTCAACCTCCCTCCTCCTCAACCCCCCTTCTCATTCTAAACCCCCTCCTCAACCTCCATCCTCAACCTAAACCCCCATACTCAACCCCCACATCCTCATCCTAAACCCCCTCCTCAACCCCCCTCCTCATCCTCAACCCCCTCCTCAACCTCCCTCCTCAAACTCAACCCCCCTCCTCAGCCTCATCCTCCCTCCTCATCTTCCCTCCTCATCCTCAACCTCCCTCCTCATCTTCAACCTCCCTCCTCATCCTCCTCCTTCCTCCTCAACCTCCCTCCTCATTCTAAACCCCCTCCTCAACCTCCCTCCTCAACCTCAACCCCCCATCCTCATCCTCAACCCCCATCCTCATCCTCAACCCCCCATCCTCAACCCCCTCCTCAACCCCCCTCCTCATCCACAACCCCCTCCTCAACCTCCCTCCTCAACCTCAACCCCCCTCCTCATCCTCAACCTCCCTCCTCATCCTCCCTCCTCATCCTTAACCTCCCTCCTCAACCTCCCTCCTCATCCTCAACCTCCCATCCTCAACCCCCTCCTCATCCTCAACCTCCTCATCAAACTCCCTCCTCAACCTCCCTCCTCATCCTCCCTCCTCATCCTGAACCTCCCTCCTCATCCTCAGCCTCCCTCCTCATCCTCCTTCCTCAACCTCAACCCCCCTTCTCATCCTCAACCTCCCTCCCCATCCTCAACCTCCATCCTCAACCCCCTCCTCATCCTCAAACCCCTCCTCAACCCCCCTCCTCATCCTCAACCTCCCTCTTGATCCTCCCTCCTCATCCTCAACCTCCCTCCTCCTCAACCCCCCTTCTCATTCTAAACCCCCTCCTCAACCTCCCTCTTCAACCTCAACCCCCATACTCAACAAACCCATCCTCATCCTCAACCCCCTCCTCAACCCCCCTCCTCATCCTCAACCCCCACCTCAACCTCCCTCCTCAAACTCAACCCCCCTCCTCATCCTCCCTCCTCATCTTCCCTCCTCATCCTCAACCTTTCTCCTCATCTTCAACCTCCCTTCTCATCCTCCACCTTCGTCCTCAACCCCCCTCCTCATTTTAAACCCCCTCCTCAACCTCCCTCCTCAACCTCAACCCCCCATCCTCATCCTCAACCCCCCATCCTCATCCTCAACCCCCCCATCCTCAACCTCCTCCTCAACCCCCCTCCTCATCCTCAACCTCCTCCTCAACCTCCCTCCTCAATCTCAACCCCCCTCCTCATCCTCCCTCCTCATCCCCAACCTCCCTTCTCAACCCCCCTCCTCATCCTCAACCCCCTCCTCATTCTAAACACCCTTCTCAACCTCAACCTTCCTCCTCGTCATCAACCTCCCTCCTCAACCCCCCTCCTCATTCTAAACCCCCTCCTCAACCCCCATCCTCAACACACTCCTCAACCCCCTCCTCAACCTCCCTCCTCCTCCTCAACCTCCTCCTCAACCTCCCTCCTCAATCTCAACCCCCCTCCTCATCCTCCCTCCTCATCCCCAACCTCCCTTCTCAACCCCCCTCCTCATCCTCAACCCCCTCCTCATTCTAAACCCCCTTCTGAACCTCAACCCCCCTCCTCATTTTAAACCCCC